>NQII01000384.1:229293-578914 GCA_002778355.1 Clitarchus hookeri | reverse complement strand
GTTTGTAAACAAATGGCCGCTCTACTTTCACCTTGAGCGTGATCTTGTGAGTATGCAAGAAACATTGAAATCAAAGTACGTTAGCATCACGTCATTAATAATTGGCATAATAAAATACAAGTCTTTTCGAAACCCATTTGTAAGCGATAAATTAACAATTACGTTAAAACTTTGGAACTATTTCCTCTCTTTGTGCTGGCAACCTAACGGCATAACTGTATCCGCGCTCGCCGCTGTTTGTAATGTTATATGCATGTAGCTAACGGCTAGGGTGTTTTTTCAAAGGTTGATTTTCAAAAGTTTCTTCCAGTCGTGAACCGACTATATATACCAGCATCCCCTCTTGTCGGTTTGTAAAGGCAAGAGAGAAAGTGGAGAGAGAGGGGGTGTGAGGATACCATGCTGGTTGCTAGGTAACCACTTAACCTTTCCATCTGGTGTGTGAGGGGAGCAAGCAAGGTCGCACCCGACTGCCAACTCAATCAGTGACGATAAACGGAGGCATGCGTAATGTTATTTCACTCAGTTATTAGCAATTTGCATAAGCAACCAGCTTAAAAACAATTATTGCATTAAATCTTAAATGACAGGACCAAGATATTTTGATTGGTGCAACATCAGATAAACAATAAAAGGAGATTTTATCAATATCTATATTGGAATTTTGCTGGGATCACTGAAAATTAATGGCGGATATAATTTTTTTGGTACATACGTTGTCGGTTTATTGAGAGTCTACTGTATAATAAATACCATTATATATCATGGTTCCTCCATTTCCCTTGTAATNCCCTATAAGGCTTAATGGTTTCACTTTCTGCATATAACAAGTTTCAAATTTTGCACTCTATGCTTATAATATTAGTACGGTAAAACCCTGTTAACTCTTTCATTGCATATTAAGGTTATATTTTACTGGTACTGTACTCTGCGAGGCTCAGTGTCCAATGAGCTCCCCTGTGGGTAACTGATTCCTAAATCATGTTACTACTCTAAGGCATGACTGGTTCATATCACTTATCAGTTATCACCGAGCACAAAGCATACAGCTGATTTATTGTGGTAGCTAAAAAAATTCTTTGTCAGCTAAGTACAGAACGCACAAAAACATTTCTAATTTGCAACATTAAAAATTGTAATTTAATGTGGAAATGAACGGACTAAGACGTTACCGACAGGGGTGAAAAAAAATCATCCTTATTAAACAGGAAAACTTAAGGGTTCAATAAAACATTTGTAAATAAGCAAGGTGTAGAACTCCTGAAGGCTTCATTGTAATTGTTCAATTCCTGAAAGCAATTTGAATACAATTTTCCTCTTAAACAAAATTTTGGGCAAACACTGCAGTAGCCTACAAACAGATACAAACAGTTCATAATTAAAATATTAAGAATTTTAAACATGTTGGCACTGAAAATGACTAAGATAACCAAGAGTAGATGACTGAGAAAGCCTCCAGAATGCTATGGGTCCATGGAATTCAGATCACTGATATTTTTACATCATATGATTCACATGAAGATGTTTAACAACCTGACTAGCTATTTATATACAAAAATTGTGTAACAATTTTGTTTTGCTTGAAGTGTCCGTACAGGTGTAATATTGTTTCCAGCTTATAATATTCTCCTGCATATAACATTTAATTTTACTGACCCCTTGAAAAGTGTTAACAGGATTCTACTATAGTACTAATGCTATTAGTTCCTAAATGACATTTCTAAAGCATTGTGATTTTTAAACTGAAATTTCAATATTTTGTTATTAGCATATCTCTGTGTTGCAATAAGGGCTGAACAAATAACTGCAGCTAGTATCTAGGGTTAAACAAACCATATCACATATTTTGAGCAAGGTCTTAACATGATTGCCACATTCAATGAAAACTATCCTGAGTAAAAACATGTGACTCACCTCCCCACTACACTCTGGAATGCTGACTGCACTAACCTGGCTGGGAGACTTTCATGGACAGAACCCGCCTACAAAGAAAAAACAATATTTAATTATTTAACAAGAACACTGGAGTGACAGACATAAGGATACAATAATATATTACACTATAATAGTGATGGGATGATTCAATTAGATACTGATTCTTGGATTATGGCTAAAGTGAAGGTATTGAAAAATTTTAATTTTAACCTCCATGAATTATATTTAATTCAACAGATTATTTTAAGAAAAATTTAATTTTTTCTAACTTATAAATGAAATTATAATAGTTCCTAATTCAGCACAGAAATATTCTGTGTACTATGTTCCTAATTCAGCACAGGAATATTCTGTGTACTATCTAATTTTTACATTTCTCATTATCAATTTTGTAAAAAATTATAGTCGTATTTTTACCACTGGTGATGTTCATAAAAAGACGGGATTTCGGCAGTGGCAAGAGATATTTGGTCTACAGATGATGGTGGACGTGACTAATGACACCACCCCATGGTGGGAGTCTGTGCATTTGGAGTGCAGGGAAGCAGCGACCCTCATTACAGGGATAACTGTGTGTTTGTTTGAGCTGCTCCCTTCTGTAGTAGCGTGGACACTCCGTAAAGCCTAGACTCAAACTCCACAGCTTTGCCAGCCAAGGCCTGCCTGGCTGCTTTCCGTTGCAATGATGTGGAATACAGAGAGTAGAGGTCTGGGAGCCTGGGATTTTCAGTTCAATCAGAGCATGACCGAGCCTACTGAAAATTCCCGATCTTCAAGCTTGAGCTCTTTTACTGCATACAAAAAACAGTAACTTGTGTGATGTCAAGACAACTTGTATTTGGCAGAAAATGCCAGGGGTCGGATCCGCAATGTAACTAGAGAGCAGATGCGCCCTTGCCCCACTGGAGCTCGGGACCTCGGAATCAAAGAACCCGAAGAGGACATGGAAGAAGAAGGGGAAATGGAGGATAACCACCCCACATCCCACCTACCCTGAAGTCGAACTTCCAGCCACCAGGGTACAGGAAGCCAGTGAGGATCCTGAGCCACGTCCGGGAGACTACGAACGAAGCACTCAGCTCATGCCTGTGCGACTTGAAGGCTTAGCACCGTGGAGGTTAGGACACTGCGCTCCATCCCAACGGACTTCAAAAGGAGAGTGGCCACCAAGCACGGCCGCATGACCCCGACCAGGTCCGAGCTGTCGTGACGGAGCCCTTTGGACAGGGATCCCAGCCACAACCACAGCCACCCAGCACCATCCAGAAGGAAGGTGAACACAACAGCGCCGAGGAGGCAGGGGTGCCGGAAGAGGCTCTGACTTGGACGGCCACTACCACCACATCTGCCCAAGAGGGCGTGGTAACCCATCGGGCCTTGTCGCCGGATGGCGAGGCCACAGCAACACCAGTCGAGGCAAAGGTCGCGTCCGAACCCATGGCCCAGACTACCAGCCCAGCAGAGGACGAGCCCAGCTGTGTCGCTGAGCCAGAGGACAGCACGGAGCAGGCAGGAGGAGTCCAAACCACCGGTCAAGGCAAGGTCGGGTCCGAACCCTTGTATCCAACTACCAGCTCAGCAGAGGATGAGCCCAGCTGTGTCACTGAGTCAGAGGAAGAGTTTGAACCACCGGTCAAATAGTGTCTCGCATCCAAACCCTCGGCCCCGATGACCAGCATTGCTTCCATCCAGGCGGACGTGGACACCCACAGAGCCTTGACGCTGGACAGTGGTGAGACCACGGCAGCACCAGTCGAGGCAAGGGTTGCGTCCGAACCTTTGGCCCTGACCACCAATCCAGCAGAGGACGAGCACAAATGTGTCGCTGAGCCGGAAGACAGCACTGAGCAGCAGGAGGAGTCCGAACCCAGGGCCAAGATGTCCAGTGACGCAGAACGAACTCCAAAGAGAGAGCAGCCACAATAAAATAAGTACAAGTGTCTAAAGCAAATAAGAGTGCGATATTACTGAAAGAGTGAAAACAATACTAATGACATATCCACTTAACTATGTAATGAGTTCTCATATTCAGGAAAGGGTATGTAACCAAAAGTGATAATGAACCCAAAAAACGCACAGTATACAAATATACAGAAAATTGCAACACAAACTCACCTTGGTGAGCCTCTCAGCTCGACGTCTACTCAGTTCTGCACGCAGGTCCTGCTCACTGCTGACCTTCCTGTCATCACGTTCAGGCGAAAGCTGTGCCTGTACATCCCCTCCGCTCCTGCTGCCGTGTTTCTGGTCTCTGTGATCCCAGCGGTTACCTCTCGTCTCCTCTGCAAGCATGTGATAATAGCTTTAGCACACAACGTCACCTAAAACGGAATTTACCAACCCATGGCCAGGTCAGCTTCACAATTTGCAGTTATCTTGCTCCTTGCCCTTACACCACTCCTCCACACACATTCTCTCCCAATTCTGCATTGCCCCTTTGTTCATTCTTCCCATTTTTTTTCTTGGCCTGTTTTGATTCCTTCTACATACCACTATTTGCCACTTCAGCAAATACCTGAAGAAGCAAAAATAAGGTGACAAGATATGTACAAAAAAAAAACAAGGAGGGTGCCAAACACAATACTGGATTTGGAATATGCACTAGCCACCCACTCCAGCCATGAAGCTCCAAAATGTGAGTAGGATTGATGTTAACGAAACCACCTTCTTACAGAACCTATTAAGAGAAACGTTAATGGGTAATACTTGCATAAAGAAGAAAATCCATTGCTAAGTTCACTCAAATGGACAAGAAGCAATTCAAAACATAAAAATAAATGATGGGAGAGATCTCACACTCGCAGCAATACATAATAAGAAGCATGTTGCAAACAGCATCTTCTGTCTTGATCACCTTAAAAACTATAGGAGGTTCAGAGTAAACTGAGCACTTTTGAAAACTCTTATTAAGATCTACATGTATACACACTGTGTATTCTTCCACCATACGTAACATTAGCATTGCCATGAGCCTAATCACTTTGTTCATGCATTGGTCTATTGAAACTGCAAAACTAATAGAAAAGTACGGTTGAAACCCATTTTTATGTTCCCGGTGTTTATGATTTCCCATTTTTTCCACTGTTTTTTCCAAGAACTCTTCATTCCCCTAAGTTTAATGTATTGCTTCCCCAGAAATTAAGCTGCAGAAACTTTGTTGTTCCCACTTTTAACGTCATGTACAAAACAAACATCGATACCATTCACCCATGACAGAGATAGTAATAACGAGTTCATAAAGCTTCATGCTACAGCAACTTTGAATAGTGTGTGGTGTGATCAGAGCACTATAAACGCTGAGAAAGCATGGTGGCAGCAATAGTCAAATCTTACTGCCACTGCAAGCGCTACTAGTATTCGACTGCGCACCATGTTAGTATGTTTGTAGTGTTTCACATGTTGTGGGTTCTATGGAAATAACCTTCCGCACTGTAAATAAAGCGTTTTTGGAATCAGGAATCACGTTTAGAAGAGTTTCAGTTTTTTATTAACTAGGTTTTTTTTAGCATGATGGCAAAAAAATTAGTGGCAGACCCTTTCGGTTCAATATAAATAAAAAATCCTACACAGTGTGAACGGAGACCAAAAAGACAAATACGGGAAAGAAAAAACAAATACTTTAAAGAATCACTATTAAAAGAATGGGATGATATTCATCTTTAAATTTCTAAACTGTCCATATTATCTTATTTTTCTATTGAATTTTACCCATAGGAAGTGTTTCTTAGAAAACAAAGAATAACAGAGACATGATAATTTTGATAAATTTTCAAGTTTTCACTCCATTTACACTTTCCCACTTATTACAATTTTTTACTTTGTCACCTNAAAAAAAAAAAAAGGGGGGGGGAGGGGGGAGGAAACTTTAGTGTAAATATTTTATATATTTACTTATTCTCACACTTAACTGTAGTAAAAAAACAAAGCAAAAGAAATAATTTAAGTATAAACAAATCTTTACCTAACTTTTTTAAATAAAATGCATAACTACTTTGTTATGGGTTGTGGAGAACGAGTTCCCTGCTGGGAAACTGTGGAATTCAGCCAGACTTCCTTTACAAAAAGGTAGCAGACAAACTAAAAAAAAAATTAATCATACACGTTATAAATATCCTTAACTTTACAACGTATCGTGTTATGATCTGAAGTAAAATGAAAGCATTATAGATTCCAAGCAAAACTTCTATGCTTAAAAAAGGTAGCAAAAACAGGATTAAATACCGACATGAAAAACATCCCAAGCAAGACCAATGACAACTAATTTGCTGACCCACCCAAAATAAAATTTGGACTTGGAATTCATTAAAATAATTCTTGCATAAGGCTAAAAATACACTCATTTGCAAAAAAAAATTGATTACAGTGAAGGTTGTAACGACGCAATATATTAATTATCGGGATACTTGGTTAAATTTCTTTCGTTTATGGGGTTTCGTAATATTTTATCGGGATTTGAAATTAAAGCTGTGGTAGTTATGTTTATCGGGCATACGTTTGTCGTTTCAGGAAATCTTAGTTTTTGTTACGCATCAGCATTAGAAGATAGAAGCTTTCCGAACTGCAGTAGACAGTTTTTGTTCTAGGTTTGATTATCTTTTACGACGACGCAGTTCGGATGACGATGCAGTTCGGCTGGCGTGGGAAAGGGATGCTGGCCCACACCATGACCTTATTTGGGGCGAGAAGTGGCGATAGGAACGTGGCGACAAATACTCCGTGTGCCTATCACCGGTTAGCAGTAGACAACCAGCACTCGCCGAGGCAGCGTCGGGCGTGGCAAATAACCCCCACACCGGCAAACTTTATCCTGCTTGTTTATTTCTCCGCCGGTGTGGGAGGTCGCTGCATCGTAAATTATTCTTGCGATGCAAGTTTTCAAGACAGAAATCATCAATAAACTACTGTGGCGCTGCTCTCTGCTTCTTTGTCTGTGAAGCTGTTCGCGACTCTGCATACCTGACGATTATATGTGAACGGTTTCATTGGAAAGTACAGAGTAATAAACAAAAATTGGACTTTAGTTTATATTTGTTTGGCGCCTTTAACGTTTCATGTTTCTACCGATTGAGTTAACTGAGCTGTAACTTCCAACGTCATACCAGACAGTGCAAGCAGAACGGTGGTTCAAGTGGCGAGCAATGCTCAGAAACATCCAACCTGCCTCTCGGAGGCCAACAATGCAGCCTCTTTCAAACTCATCCAACTGGGCAAAAGCTTGTAGAATGCGCCGTCAGGGCATGCTACATGTTCATTGAACTTGGCTCTGTGGCTCACACTGCTACCAAGGCCTTATTCTGTGTCTCGCAGCTATGAATGATGGAGACACATGTATGCCCCTAGTGGCACATCCGCACAAGCAAACAACATTAAACGCAAATGGGACACATGTTGGGCTATGACGATACTATGTGGCAACCTTCGTTATACTTGCACAATTCATTCATGGTGATTAAATATTTTTTTAATGAGTGTAATTAGAACATTTTGGAATAGTTAAATAAAAAATAATTAAATAATTATAAATAATTAAAAATAATTACAATATTTAATAAATCAAAATTACACATTAAATCCTTTGTAGATAGCACATAATTTATTGTAACATGTGTTGGATGACAAACCTATTGAGGAAAATCCTTTGCAGTAACTTTTCTACATTAATGCCAACAATTAATGGCTGAGCAGAAAAAATCTCTACTCTTCGAACACAATTTCTCTAGCACTCCTACTTCTTCAGCAGTCAGTTAATGGCATAGAAATACAATTTCAATATTTCAATAAATACTGAAAAACAGCTCACCTTTCTTCACTTTGCTTCTGTCACGTTTCTCCAACCTCTCTGGTTCTTGAGTATGGTCATCATTTTTCTCTCTTGCAACTTCATCTGCCTTTTTGCTGCTACTATCAGCATCTGTGTCTGGAGTATTCACTGTTTCACCCTACACACAATATATCAACATCGGACCTCTGCAGTATCCCTACAAATATTTATTTACAATTGAATACATACCAAAATTTCATGACATAGTTCCCCATCAACATGCAAAAATATGGTTTTCAGCCATTTGCTCTAAGAACGTTTGGGTTTTAAATCTCCAATCAGTTTTTCAGGATTCCTGTGCAAGGATGAAAATCACTTTATATATACTTAGCAGGTACATTACGGCTCAGAACTATGTATAATAAATATATCCATAACAACAGATGTGTTCAGTTACCTAAAGCAAATAGGAATAGGCTGGGACTATACATTAGGAAGGTTACGGCCGTTGTGCATGATCGCTGATCTAGCTGTGTTAATTAAACTTTGAACCACATCCTTTGTGAAGTTCAGTGGTGGAACTCAAGATGGTGGACTCTGGGACTTCGCTCGTTTGTGCATATTGAAATTGACTGTTTGTTGATGAAACCAAGTTCCGCTACAGAACATGGGAGCCAGATCGGTGCGAGGACATAATATGGAAGGTTATGCTATTGTGAAGCAGCATGGTACTGATGTGTCCAACACTACCGCACAGAATATTCTCATCAGTCAGGTAAAATGGTACCTGCTAGAATGTTGCACTGTTGGAAATTGCAAGTGCTGTCGCAATCATTATTCATCATTATCAGAGTGTAAAATAGTTTGGGAGTCTGCTGACAAATTTTAGGATGTAATTGTCTGGGTGACCTTTGTTTTGTAAGTAACAGTTCAAAGTTTGTGTGTAATGGGTAACATTTTTGGCAGGCATGAGTGAAAGGTGAATGTGTCGTCGGGCATCACAATGTTATCATGACATCGGCAGCTGTGAGTGTGCTACATCTGAGGATGGTGCATGGGGGCAGAGAATAAATTGCAACTGGCTGCAACTAGCAGAAAAGGCTCTAACCATTTAGACTAATTTAGAAGACAATCATTGCCTCATTACCTATAGAGCCTAAGAGGTTTCCGACTAAAATGAAGAGGAATGAACACAGCAGGCATTTCGATGCTTTTGATGACGCGTATCTCTTTACATAGCTAGGTAAATCCCTATATCAATTTCTCAATGTTTAGCAACGGAACCCCCTATTATATGGAGGCACTGGGGCACGGAATTCCCCTTATCATTTTCTTACTGGTCTCTTTTGCAGCGCCCCACCTGTTGTGAATACAGGAAATTACCCTAGAATTTGTATTTTCATTTAATTTCCCCTTTTTAGTTGAAGCGTTTGTTAACCAAATACTATAGTAAAGTGAATACCTATATTCACTTGAACATCCCAAATAACTTTAATGAAATAGTGTGATTTTCGAATTAGAAAATTTTCCAATACTGAAAATTTCCAACCCACATTTCGGAACATATTTGTTTGCAGGCAAATTTTTACAAAAAAATTAACAGTAAACAATGATACATCAGGACTTGGTCTCATAATGTGCTTGTGTGGTGAACCATCACAAAATATCTACGAGACTGAAATATACTGTTCTTGTTTTAGGTTCCTTTTAACTTTCAAATGCTGGAACTTAAAATAGGAAAATGCGGTTAATAAAATGGAATTTTAAAAAATTTAGCTGAGAGAAATTAATAAATCCAAAGTCTTAAAATATGATGAAACTTACCTTAGAAACAACAAATGTATTGCGACACTCAAAGTCGCTCTCGTCACTTGACCACAAGTTGACAGCTTTCTCCAACTCTTGGATAGTATCATCCATCTCTTCAATATCATCCCAGTCACTTTTCTCTGTTTTCCTGGTAGGATTGATGTTTTCTTGACTTGGATTTGAGTCGCCAACACACTTTGTAATTGGTTTAGGCGATAAAATTTTAATTTTATTTGCATCTTCTTTTACGGACTCTCGTATGTTCTCTTTCTCTTCTGTCTTATTCTTTAGTCTAATCTTTTTCTTGTTTGGATCTATTGCACATGTAGATTCAAACTTTCTCTTTCTTGCCTCTACAACTGGATCAACTTCAACTTCAGGCTTTAGTTTCATACCTGTTACATGGTGCCTTCGAGATCCAGTTGAATGTTTTGACTGGTAAGGTTTATTTTCAAAATTTGTGTCCAATGTCTTTGATGGTGGGCTTCTAGAAGCAGTTCTTCTTTTAGTAAGTTTCTTGTTCAAGTCAAAACCTTCTCTATCTCTCCTACGAGTTTTCTTTCCCAAATCTTTTACAGTACCAATTCTATTTCTAGTTAGACCTTTGTTTACAATTGGCCTATGATTAACACCCTGATACTTTACTCTTATTGGTGATGTGGGCACATCATTTCTTTCAGGGGAAGGACTTAAACTGAGACTAGAGGAATGATCGGAATTTTTTGAATCAGAAGACACAGAACATCTCCTAGAAGTCTTTTCTCTCTCACTAGATTTTGGTTTTTGTACTTTATACTGCCTGTTATCTTTAGACCTAACTGGTCTTCTTGATTTTTTTCTATCTCTGATGGGAGATCTTGAGTGGATGGGAGATCTTGAGTGCTTTCTACGTTTTATGTGAGGTGAATCATTTCTTGCCCTGGTGTTAGGGGATGAAGAACACTTTCTGCTATGAGGAGACTTACTCTTCTCAGAAACTGGTTCCCTAACTGGTGAGACATTATTTACATTCTGAATAGGTGAACGAGACATTCTTCTTTTTGGTGAGAACTTTTTAGGTCCAACTGGAGATCTGTTTTCAAAAACTAACTTTTGTCTACCAGGACTTAATGAGGGAGATTTTGAAGACCACCTCTTAGAAGATTGGTTTCTGGAAATTGGTGAAGCCACACGTGGTGGAGGTGAAGGATTCCGTCGCTGCAGTGAAGGAGACAGCTTGTTCTGGCCAGAGGAGGATAATGTGTTGGATTGAGATGATTGCTGATGCATACCAAATTCACGGTTTTTGGGCAAAATAGGAGACTGTGTTCTTTGTGGAGATTTCAGATGTTTTCTGTATGAAGCGGAAGGAGAAACCTGCCTTAGTAATGGTGAAGACTGTTTTCGATGCAACGCTGGTGACTGCTGTTTACGTAATAATGGAGAATGCTGGCGATTAGGAGAAGCAGAACGTTTGCGTGGAAAAGGAGAATGTTTTCTGCAAGGTGATCGAGCACAGTCTCTACAAGGAGACACAGACCCGGATCTTTCTCTGAAGGGAGAAGGTGAACGCTGTCTAGAAAGAGACAAACATGGTCTGCGAGGTGACTGAGATCGTCGTCTCCGTGGTGATGGAGGATGTCTACATGGCAGGGAAAGGACATTGTGTGATAAAAAAGGAGAAAGTTGCCGACGGGGAGATGGAGAACGAGAAATTGGCCGGCGAGGAGAAGGAGAACGAGAAATGGGTCGATGGGGAGAAGCAGAACGAGAAAGTTGCCGACGGGGAGAAGTAGAACGAGAAATGGGTCGACGGGGAGAAGAAGAACGAGAAATGGGTCGACGGGGAGAAGAAGAACGAGAAATGGGTCGACGGGGAGAAGGGGAACGAGAAATGGGTCGACGGGGAGAAGGGGAACGAGAAATGGGTCGACGGGGAGAAGGGGAACGAGATATGGGTCGACGAGAAGGGGAACGAGAAATGGGTCGACGGGGAGAAGGGGAGCGAGAAATGGGTCGACGGGGAGGAGAGCGTGAATTATGGCGACGGGGTAAAGGTGAATGAGAATTAAGCCTGTGCAATAAAGGAGAACGTGAATTAAGTCTGCGCAGGGAAGGAGAATGTGAATTACGTCTATGCACAGGAGAACGCAGCCTACGTGGAGAAGGAGAATGCCTGCGCAGAGGGGAAACTGACCTTTTCTTGCATAACGATGGTGAGAAAGATCTGAGAGGTGATGGTGAACGTTGTCTGCGTGGGGAAAGGAAGCGCTGCCGAGAAGGCGAAGGGGAACGTAGTCTGCAGGGAGACAAGGAACTACTATGGGGTGAAGACGAACGCTGTCTACGGGCGAGTGCATGCTGTCTCTGTGGTGATCGCTGTCCACGAACTGGAGAATACACTCTACGTGCAGGAGACAGCTGTCTGCGAGGGGACTGTGGAGAAGTTAGGTGCCGCCTGCGTGGAGATGGTGTCCGCCTCCTGTTTGGAGATGATGATCTTCGCATCCTGATTGGCGATGGAGAATGATACCTGCGTGGGGACCTAGAATGTCGAACAGGAGAGCCATATCTGTGTGGTGACACTGAGCGTTGTCTGAGCGGAGAATATCTACGAGGAGATTTCATTGTCCTGGGAGATAAAGAACGTCTCGGAGAGGCAGCCCTTCTCAGTTCTGGAGTAGGGGAATGAAATTGTGAATTGGGCGAGTGTCTCCTGGTAATTGGAGAAAGAGATCTCACTGGTGAACCCTGTCTAAACTTCGGTGATAAAGTCCTCATAGTTTTGGATTCTAGACATCTTGAGCTTGAAACAGGAGACACATCCCTTGAAGGAGATTTTGAGAGCAATCTTGCATGCCTTGGAGAAGTTTCCCTATTGGGTGACCGTTGTCTAGAATACTGTGGTGACCTTTGTCTCTCTGGTGAGAATTGCAGCTTGAGATTTGGGGAACTGCTCTGATATGATCTAGAATGTGAAGTGTATTGGCAGCTATTTTCCAATGGTGAAATATTGTTCACAGACACTGACAAATCCAAGCCAGAAGAATGTGTAATTTGAGATACCTTTTCACTCCTACTGGAAATAACTCCTTGTTTGGGCACAGAGACAGTGTCTACCATTCTATTGCAAATGTCCAAAGTACGTGGGATACTTGCAGTAATAGATTCCTTGCATTTCACAAGAAAATGTGTTGTTCTAACAGTAGGTGACGGTGGTACTACAGCAGTAGTTGCAACAACGTGATTACTTTGCCGAATATCTACCAATGCTGCCTTCCCACTAGGTGGTCCATCACCAATTGCTTCATTCAGCTGCTGCATTAATGTTTCTAAACTCACTTCTTGTTCATCCACAGCTTTCATTTCATGAGAAGCAGCAACAGTAGCACAACCACTATTCAATGGAGCAGTCACACATTCAATTGGTTTAATATACACCTCTTCATTTGCTGAAAGTTTATTAGTGGGCGAGAGTTTAATGTCAGAGGTCTGCCGTTCATCACTTGTAGACACAATATTTGCATCCTTTTGCTCTTCTTTAATTCCTCCTCCAGAGTCCAATTCTTTCCTCCTCCGCTTTCTGGACCTACTACTGTCACTTTCTTCATCACTTTCAGCAGACGAATCAGAGTCTGAATCTTCGTAACGACTGAACTTGGTAGGCACTGGAATATACAAAAAAAACATATATAAATTCTTTAGCAGCACACATTACTGCATGCATCATTAACAACGGCTTGTCTGCCAATCAGTCATATAAAGGCAGTTAAATTACGGACAGTAAAAACCACTATATCAAGCATATGCTGTGCAACAAAAACACTGTAAAAACCCTGCATTTTCAGCAGTACACAAGGGAGAAAATAAAATTATATAGGTTTCAAATATATAGGAAATAACCATTAAAATCATTACCTCCCATCATGATTTAACTCAAACTGTAAATTGTTTTAAATTCCAAACAACCAAAGGAAACTCTACTCAGCTGACACTAATTTACACAAATGCATACAAAAAGTAATAAAATTATTAAAAACTACAAGACCAACTAAAGTGGTATAAAAACATAAGGTGCATTGTTGCTAGAGACAAGAATATATGATGAATGGTATTGAAAACCAAAATAACACCAAAAACCATGTTACACTGCATATCACCAAAATTTAAGATAAGAGACAAAATTAAACTAAATTAGCAAAAATGCTCTATTTCATTAGTAGAACAAGTTATATTCCAAATATACTTGTAACATACTGATCACACTGTCTAGAAACTTCACCATTTGTACTAGAAAATATTATAATACTTATATCACCTTGGAAGTGTGCTGTAAAAAATTTGGATCAACTTGGTTTAGTGGTTTAGCCACAGAGGTTTTATGACTACTATTTTCGGCATTCATAAAACAATTGTAGTAAAACTGGCCATTTGCTTACATGTAGTGTTTGCATATGTACACAATGATTAATTTGGGAGGTATTTATGCTTTAGGTTGCACACTGTTAAAGGCTGTTCACAGCAAAGAGAGCACTTTTGAATGCCCTGCTAAATGTCTACTTTCAATCTGTTGGTTGCGTATCTTTCTGCCTAACTATCAAAATGAACACTGCCATGTGACTTTCAGCTGGTGTTTACTTCAGCTGGCTCATGTGTCCACTGTATACTCATTAAATAAACAACAAATTGTAAATATTGTAATCAGCACCATAATTCAGGAAAGCAATGTCCACTTATTTATTTGGTCGCATGAGATTATTTATGAACTTTTCTATTCTGGACATTTTGCCCTGGTCGTTTAGTAATTAATATGTGAATTATGAAGTTAAAAATAAAATGGAAAACTTTGTATGCATTAGTACAAGTATTAATACTGACATGTTTACATAAAATAATTAGTGGTGCACCAGTCCTCTCATATTTATTTTGGTTTCAACAATGAATATCTTAAAAACTTAATTTAATTGAATTTCCACATTAACATTGTTTTGTATTTTGTATTATTCATACAAAACAGTTTTATTTTGGTGGTATGTACTTGCAAACAAAAAAAAATCTATCGTATGATGGTACTCAATTATATAATTATTTATTTCATTATATATATATATATATATATAAAACTCGAAATTCAATGTTGTTATTTATATTTTATATATTTTTTTTACCTTGCACCTTAAGTGTGTATTGGTAAATGGTTATTACATGTGAAAACAGAGTGATGGCTTTGAAGCATTGCGCTGCTATTTAAATTTTGGTGAAGGGAAAACGACTCAGGGGCTCAACCCATTTCTCTTACTATTTTAAAGAGGGCTACATTGGTCGGGGAAATTGATCCATGGGTTTCCTTTTGGGCATCCTCTAGGAACGGAGTTGAGAATACTTGAATTGTTTGCCCCTTCCTGGGGCTTATGATTCCCGTTCTAGCCGTGACAGGGGGGTTGGCTCAATATTTTGGTAGCAATTGGCATTATTTATCTGCCAGTGTAGTCTCCTCTATATTTTTTTCTCCCCCCTCTCATGTCAGACACTCTGAGGTTGCCCATAATTTAAGTGTAAGTTTTTTTGAGTAAAATTTTGAGTTGAGTCCTAGTTTAAGTTGTTTTGTTTCTATTTGTTCATATTGATGTTGGGCTATGTTTGAATCATGCCGGCTACTATTGTGCGAGAATTCTTGTTGAAGCGAGAAATAGTACAGCCCGCTGATGGTACTGTGGCTGAAATGTGCAAATCTCTGTGCTCTACCATTCAGGCAAATAAGATTTCTAGTGTGGCAAATTTAACTAATGTTGATATTAACGTGGAATATGAGTATTGTGAATCAAAGTTGTTTAGTTTGATTGAACTGGCAGATAACTTGGAGGATGAAACTAGTAATGTCTCTCTTCCTCCTGTAAGACAAAGATTGGCACACTTAGAAAGACGTGCCACTAACCTATTGAGTGTTTTTCAAAAGGACCTTTTTAACACTCGAGTTGCCTCACCAGAAAACATCCTTGAACAAATCAAAGATTTGTCTGAAACTGTTAGTAAAGCCGAAAGTAATATGCAGGTGGTCACTACCACAGAGGATGAAACGATCGCTTTACGTTGACACGTGACGCTTATTTGACATAGATATAAATATGACTTTGCCTCATCTGTACGTATTATAACGTTACCCCAATCGGGGTTTGAACCCCGAAACGACTTGTTACAAGTACGCCCCTAGTTGCGGGGGCATCCACGGACAAGTCAGCCAAAATAGTCTGCCCTTATGTCAGACGTCACGCCACCCCCTCACGTGTGATTGAGGCTATCCAAGCAGCAGAGTTATGCGCCTAAGCTCGTGCAACCAAGGCAACCCAGCATTACAGAGGCCAAGGAATTTTGCTAGAGAGCAAAACTCTGCACAGGAGGAGGAGTTCGCCCCCCGCACCCCAGATGAGGCAGTGGGCAGGTAGAATATATGGCCATGCACTGCTGAGGAACATCAGTTGTTCTCCAGATGAGGCAGTGGGCAGGTAGAATATATGGCCATGCACCGCTGAGGAACATCAGTTGTTCTCCAGTTGTACTTCTGAGTTCATCGCCAGCAGCTCGCACCACCACCTCGTGTGCTGGGGTTTTCTGCTGACCCCAATGTCTTCACAACCTACCAGAAACTCTTCAAGACCTGCACCAGCAACTCCCGAAGAAGTCTTTGAACCCCTTGAACAGTCTACCCTTCTGGTAATGACAACCACACTACACTTCTGGCAGTGTTAAGGTCCCTTCTGGACAACGACATGAAGTTAGTTAGGGACAGTTTTTTTATTCCTACTACATATCATTATTAAACCTTTATATTCCATAAAAAATACACATATTTTATATACCTACCAGGCCCAGCAACGAAGGAAGCTCCTCAGTTCAACCAGGAGCAACAAACAGTCATAACTCTCGCGTGTGTTCACCCTTAAGTGTAAGGATAATGCAGTAGGCATCCCATGAATCTTGGGGACAAGGGAAGTGTACGTAGGTGTGGTGGCCAAGGACGTCAGTTTAACAGACTAGTTCACCGCACCCACAGTAATAGTTACTTCTAGCATAAGGATCCCTTCCTCACCTCATTCCAGAACGCTACTGACTAGCGCTCCGAGCTTGGCAGGCACACCGCCAAACCCACGTCCAGCAAGCAGGAAAAGGCTACGGGATGGAGACAAGCATATAGAGAAGGGCAAAGGTAGCGCACGCAGGTGAGGCGGCTGCTTATACAACAGCAGGCACAAGCTAGGTTTCACCCAGCAACCCCCTTCGGCGATGACTTTGTGAGGGCGGGCTAACTTCGGATTACCCTGGAGCGACACCAGATAATTCCCTTCAGTAGACATCCCTTGCGGAATTAGAGTAGCACGACAACCTGATCTTGATTGAATGCCTGCTGGGATTAGTCCTGGACAGTACAGACTAATGGACTACCACTGACCTACCCCCTTGACGCGAGGCGGCGAGTGACTACAGGACGGAGGAGTATGATAACACATTATGTTGTAACATAGGTTTACTGCTATTACACTCAAACTTAAAACCTTTATAATTCTAATGTGTGTTACTGCCTTAAGGAAAAACCATGGACACGTGTGAAAACATTGTGGTTCTATTATCTCTTTGTAAGGCTAAAAAAGGAAACGCAAAAACATTACTGCACGTTAATGCAAATTCAACCCTATTTTCTTACTCCTAAGTACCAATGCTTGATAGTCTACATTTTCGAACTGCATCTTATAAATATAACACACACATAAAATAACACCATCTAGAAAGGTCTATGATGATAACCATTATGTTCCAAACTTGGAGAACTATTAATGATGACATACAGCATAGCGTAAAATGCCAAGGTGATTGCTCACTGGCAGAAAAAAATATACCCCATGTGATAGCGATGATGGTATCTTGAGGCAATTGCTGGTGGACCTTAAATCCAATGCTTCCTTGGTCCAGCTTGACAGACAAAATTAACCTCACTAATTCACAATGTTATACTGCAGTAGCCTGACCGTATTCTCTCAATGGCATTACCAAGTTCCCACATGAATCAACATGAGTGATAGTCACAACCTTGCTTAGTGAAGCATATCAGTCCACTGTTACAAACCCAGTACAGGCTAGTCCACTAACAGACGTCATTGAGTTATTTATTATTATGTGCACGCCAACAACTCTAGGCTTTTTTTACAGGACAGCACTTTGCAGGGAATTGGGGAGGTGTACATGCAGGAACTGCACCAGCATTTGCCTTGAGTGGGTGTGGGAAAATCACTTTGGGGAAAAAACCACCCCCAATACAGCAGGCAGAGATCAACCCCACGACCTCCTGAATGCGAGTCAGACACGCTAATGCAGACCAAACACGCTTGGTAATTGTGGTAACTGCTTTCTGAACTAATATAATCAGACTATAAATAGACAGTTCTGACAGTGAAGGTGCAAGGCTTCCCGATCATTCCCTGAAGACTGCTCTCTAGCCATACTGGCACATCCTGCCACCCAACTCTAAAACCAGAACTTTGTTTCACTGCAACACTTCCAATCACCTGGACACCTCACCATCCATGTTGCCAATAAGCTGAGGGCTGAATTATGTTACCAAATACAGCTACATTACTAAAACTAGACAAGTAAACTTAACAAAACCAAATACAAAAGGTATGATGGAGTCATCACACACTGAAATAAATATTAGTTTGTTCATAACATTCATGCTAAGACTGACCTGAAGTTTTTGATTTTGTTTCCACATCTGGTGTCTTGCAGTATCTATCTTGAGGTAATACCAACTTTGGTGCTTCATTACTCACAAGAATAGGACAAGGACTAGGGTCATTATTGATCGGCACAATAGAAATCAGATTGGAGTGTATTCTATGTCTCTGGAACAAGCCGCCCATCTTAGGCCGAACACCCTGGAAAAAAATAAAAAAAATAAAAATAAAAAGATAGAAAAAAATGGCTTTAACAGCTCAAGGTACTGGGAAAATTTACACTTAGTATGAATTACATAAACATTTCTTCTTTGTAATAGGTTGTAACACTCAACACATAAAAACCATTTTAATGTTAAGTTAAAATCTCTATTTGTAAAATGAAGTATTCGACCGACCGACCCACTCATAATGCACAGCCCAAACCGTTGGATGCAAAAGTATGAAAATTTGGGGGTGCCTTCCCCTCAGGAAGCAGCCACCAACGAAGAAATGAATTCTTTAATTCAACCGATAAGAGGGTGAAAAGGTGTAAAATGTGTTTTCATGGATTCCTCAATAACTTATTAACTGATGAAATATAGTTGTGCTCCTAACTTCAAAAGATTCCCAACTTATATATGTAACGTATACAGATGATTCAATGTTATTTACACCCTTCTGTCTGCCATACCTAATCTTTAGTTATATAATTTTTCTTAAATATGAATAATTATTAATTTAAAACAGTTTATTAGGAATCCACCTACATTTAGTCACTAATTTAATCTGTATTTACATTTAATCTCACATGTCACATGTTTATTTTTGGTTATGTTATCATTGTCCATCAATTTTGTCTTTAATTTGCAATTGTACTCCAGGTGTAAAATGCCATAAAACATAAATTTCCATTTTCAAGGGCAGCACCATTCCATAAAGATACATCCAATAGTTATAAATAATATTTGCATTTCCTATATTTTCACAGCAAATGTGTCTAATTTTAATAATTAAAGGGTTCTTGTATATTTATGTTTTCTTGTGTTTACTGATTATGCTGATAGTATGGTAAAAATCAGGTTTTTCCTTTTTCTTAAAAGAATATTGATTGGTACATGTTGTATTTCTGTAGCAGATAATAGGCCCGGCAGTGTATACACTGTACGAAAGTCAAGGTTATCACGAACCTCATTCCAACCATGTTGTCACTCATTTATAACTGTTACATTCTTATATTAAAATATTACATGTAAATCCTTAAAACATAATTTTAAGATTTTTCTTTAATTCAACCCTTAGAGGGTTGTTACGAGTAGTGATCAGACCCAACATGTTTTTCAAGAACTCCACATCAGCTCATTGGCTCAAATAATGTGCCAATATACTCTTTACTTTAAAAGGCTACTTATATAAATGCCTAAAAATTAATTTTAAAGAATTTTTTTAAACTTAGTTTGTAAAAGGATGAAAAGGGTTAAAATGTGTTTTCGAGGACTCCTTAATAGCTCATTACCCTAATAAGATATTATGATATTTTCTTTAAAATGCCACTTATATGAATGCCTAATAGTTATTTAAAGATTTTTGAATTTCAACCCCTAAAATGGTGAAAAGGTGTAAAATGTATTTTAGAGTACTCCTCAAGAGCTCATTAACCTAAACAGACATTTTAATGCAATTTACTCAAAAGTTGGCCACATAAATACCTTAAATTAATTTCAGGATTTTTATAAGATGAAATAGGTTAAATAGATTTATCAACAAAATTTTTTATAGCTCATTAACCCAATAGAAAATTGGTGTGCCCTTGGCTTCTTTAGGTTGGCTACATAACCTAATACCAAATTTCTGGATTTAAAAAAATTCAAACCCATAAGGTGAAAAGGAATAAAATGTGTTTTCAATTATGTGTTACCTACCTTCATTACATGATTTTCATGCTTGAAACTTTCAAACCAGCACATTTTATCAAAACTTATCATAGGATAATACAAATATAAAGGAAATCTGTATCTTACTGTGAAACCAAAAGTTTCAGTTCCCTTATAGTTGTAGACAAGTTGTCAGAACTGAGCAGGATATATAATTAAATATCTCACTTTCATAAATTATGCAGTCAGTGAAATATATCACATTATGAGATTCTATACATATTTTATGCCTGATTTCACATGGTCAGCTCTACGTTGCCTGCTCCGAAGCTCATCTAGCAACTGAGGGCAGAACCACTAATGTGGTGTACAAAGAGGTCCTTCGGTAAAGAAAATAAGTAGTTGCTTGGTGAAGTACAGATGGACAAAGCTGCAGATAAAAAGCTAGTTGCATTTTCATATCCACGGGTTTCTATCATGGCCAAACAGCTTCTCATAGCTAAAATAAATATAGAGTTTCTTGTGACAAACCACCACAAAAGACAACAAATACTGAAAGGGTAACTATGGTGAAACTGTAACAGCCTTATATGCCTCACTCATCTCCAAGAACAAGGTCCAATACAGCACCGTGCAGCTTACAATAGCAATGCTTCCCCTGAGAAAGAAGCACACCCTTACTGTAGTGAGGTTTTGTTGGAAACTTCTGTAAATCCTTTAAATTGCTCAAAGTCTGCAGAACATAAATACACATCTTCAACAACTAACCAAAGCTTATCTTTCAGCTCCATGTGGGTCTGTTGACTCTGAAAGATTATTCAGCTCAACTAGTCTAGTGCGCAGCAAGAAAAGAAGCTCCATCAGTCCAGGAAAGCTGAAGCAAATGATGTTTCTCAATAAGAACATACCTTTGGCGAAACATTGAGTGTAATGCCTATTGTTAGTTTGTGACTTTTTTTAAGATCTTTGGTTCTGAAGTGTAGTTAATTTTTTTATATCAATGTCCTGTCATAACATTATGCTGTTTTGTTATATCATATTGCTTCATTTTACATTTTAGCATTATATTCTGTAGTAATTTTGTTTTTGCTGTATTTTAAAAACCAGCATTTCTCTAACTGAAGTTACTGTAAATGACTACGGTTTTATAAAAATGTGTTCTGAGAATCAGAAAGAACTTATGTGCTGTTGTGATAAGCAATGTGTAGTTAATGCTAATAGCCCTAGGAGTAATTGTTTTGTATTACTGCATTATCTTTAAGTAAAGTAAGTAGCTTTGTCCCACACACTAGCACTATTTTTTGCATTGCAATATCTGTATTGGAATGTGCAGTATTAGAACTGGTTCACAAATTATATCAGCTCAGATATAATTAGAGGGAAGTGACTTTAATTTGTTCATCTGGAAAAGCTGAGACCCACTATGGCCACTGGGTTAAAATAAATATCTTCCCCCACAAGCAGGATATATCAAGAAATTTAGGGGAAAAAAATTGTTGCAGTTACATTGAAAAGTATTTTTTGGTAGTCTGGAAAAGCATCTAGGATATAATAGTACGTAAACAGGTTCACTTTACCAAATGTATAGGAACTCAACGTTGTCTTCGGGAAGCAGGAAATGGCCTGGTGCTAGTTTCTTTTTAGATCACAATAAACATTTAGATTGGGGCACTGTATGGCCTCTACTCTATTTGCCCCAGTTCCCTGATGTAACAACTGGCATATTCACTAATAAGTTAATTTAACGAAACTAATAGGATGCAGCTTTAACTCAATTTGACAAAGCCAGAACCAGATGCATCAGCTGCTAAAAAATTAAGTCAAAATTCCACGGAACCAATCTAAATGTACTGTAAAAATTTAGAAACTGGAAACTTAAGATTAACAGAGATAAAAATGTAGTATTATGAGATGAAAAGGTACCGCAGAATCCAATTAAACTTGATTGTAAACACTGTATTGTGCTTGGCACATCACTGATATGCATACATATCTCAACTATGCCTCACCTAGCACTGTTCAATAACAAATACAGTCTATTCGCGGTTCCTTCACACTTTTTGAATCAAACCTTAAAAAAAAATCACCCCACGTGTGACGTGTGTGGTTGTTTTCTAGATATGTCGTGTATCGCGAGCGGTTTATACTCGTATTAATAACATTAAAGTACCTTATTCATATTAACCTACCACAGATTATCGAAAAGGGGGAGTTTTTTTTTTGTTACCAGATTCAAAGAAAAACAGAACTGCATATAGACAATATACCCAATGACACTGGGCACTTAAAACTAACGAAATAACATGGGTACTTGAACATTGCTACTTATAGAAAGTTTTAACATGCTGTTAAATTACTTTTTCAATTTTTCCTTGGTTGCAGATTTAGCTTTCTTCAAAAATGTGGAGTAATATTATTGCTCATAACAGCAACCTTGTCTTGGTTTCAAAACCATCAATTTGTCTACTGTTGCATCAGACATGGATGACCTAAACTTGTAATATTCCCCACTTCTCGTTACGATATATTTTAGAATATTACAGCCTAACAGGTGGGCGCCATCTTGTAATAATTTGGGCAGTGGCTCGTTAATGCCATATTTTTATAATATTGCCTCACCGTTGGGCGCCATATTGTAAAGTTCCCGTCCTCGTTTCGTTATATTAAAAATAATATTTCTACCTCAAAGGTGGGCGCCATCTTTTAACGTTCGGCACTTGTTACACTGCTGAATGTTTACGTTGCCACAGCTTGCCCTCGACTAGATCAGAAGGTAGAAACACGAGACTCAGTACAATTGGACTCTAGTTACTTAAGAAAGAGGTTCCAGAGTATTTTGTTATATATATATATATTTAACTATTGAAGTTTCAAAGTTCACAGACAAAGTTACAGTTTGCAGAGTACGAACTTTCACAATTAATTATACCAGTGCAGAAAACAGCACCACAGTAGTTTACATATTATTTAGGTGTCTGAAAACTGTCCCGAAGAAATAATACCTGCTACTACCTCCCACACCGGCTAGGAAATTAAATAATAAAGTCTAGTTGCCGATGTGAGGGTTCTCGTCCTGCCCGAACGCGGCCTAGGCTATCATTGCATGATGCTTCTGACGACTGCGCTGACCTGCCCTCACGGGCGACATGAAGTGACTCTCCCTGACGACTGACTTGAATAAGTGAGACTGCCTCAAGGGCGACAGACAGACTCCTCTTTTGTGCTGCCTATCACCCCCCTCTCCTGAGATAAGCGCCTTGCATCCGCCATCTGCGTCATCTAAAACTGTGCGTGTCCCGCTCTCAACACATTATCGATACTACGTTGTCAACATAAACTAACCTCCTGTACAACAAAAACTTGTTGACGTTGCCTGAAACTGCGCTGGAGGAACTAAAACTGTCGACGCATTCAACATCCAGATAAACTAACCTCTCGTTTCGTATAAAATTTGTTGACGCATTAAAACTGCGCCGAAGGAACTAAAACTTGTCGATGTCGCCTGACTGTATCTAATTAATGCTGACGCATCCCAAAAAACCAAAGTTCGAAACGAAACTGTAACCAGGACTCCTGATAAAACGTAACAAGCAGACGTCCTCCCGATAACCTACAAACGCACACGTCTGCCGGATAAACTAATCACGGGAAACGAGCCACCGCGGCTTTAAACTTCAGACCCGATAAAAATATTATGAATCTGGTCAAAGCTTCATACCCACAAAAGAATTTTACACCCGTGTCCCGAAAAATTAAGAATATTGCGTCATTACAAACTGGGTTCTTGTCTTCCTTACATGACTAAATATTCTCTCTGATTCAGCATCGCTATGTGGAACTGTCAGAATTGCAAGCACTATCTTTGATAATTTTTTGTACTTCAGCTTTCCACATGCACTTTAAATTTTCCCCACCAAACACTACTGAACATCAATTCTTACTTCTTTCTTAATAGCTTCATCCAAATCTTCAAGCTGGAACTGACAAAACTCTGACTGCAAATCATCAATGGTGGAATCTAAATCCTGGTCTTAACATAAAATAAATAAAAATTTATCAACAAAAAATTATACACTTGAGAATGATGCCCCACAAATCTTGTTTATATGTGCTACTCCAGCATTCTTTGAAACATCACATTTTAGGGGAAATTAGTGTATCATGTTCGTACAAAGTACTCCCCAACAGATGAGTAAAAAACCGTCTTTTTCTTCTAGTGTCAGTTCAGATACTGCCCTACAAGTAGAATTTCCAACTGTAATGTCAGCATCCTCTTTCTGGTTGGTTCTTTTGTGGTATTCAACCTCCAGAAGAGAAATTAAATTTTTGACAACGGTTGGTTTTACAAATCATGTAACATCTTTGAACATTTCCATTACAACAACGAGTAATATGTAAATCTGTGGTTTCTGTTACTGCAAAAAAAAACATCAGGCTTTACATAATAATGGCAGTGTATTTAGAAGGAAAAAACAACATGATTTATTTAACTTGCATATCAAAAACATGAATAACCTCTCCTTTCTCGAAAGACTACATGAACTAGTCATACCTTTTGGTTCTGCAACTATTTTTGGTACTTTTGGTTGAAGAGATGATGATTCGGAACTTCATTTCACACCAGAAATTTTTGTTGAAGTAGTAGGCCTACAACTACAGGATCCTGTTCTCTTCTCATGAGAAGACATAACCTCAAAATTAACTATCGTAGTCAGAGAATCCCACTGTTCCATCATTCTTGACAGGCATTTTCCTAAACAGCGCCAACTGGTGCAAACATGTTTTTTAACAATTTTTTTACCTCTATCATGCAGTACTTGAAAATCTTTCAGCCTATCCTTCTTCTTGCACTTTTTTCAAGGTAATAAAATATGTCCACCAATACTTAATCAATGTTACTCGGAAGGGTTGCAGCTGGTTTTTCTGCAGTCAAATTGACTAGATGGCAAGTACATCCCACCACAAATAAATTTGGAATTTTTTTTTTCAAGTTATTCTTTTTAGTCGGCTCTCAAGACCTCGATGTTAAGAGTTGCCAAAATCTCTCACCTCACCTCTTTTTTCAAGTGTGCTGCCACGCCATTTTTAATACCTATCATTACAAAGGGATTGTCTGCACTAAAGGATATGGAATTTAAGTGGAATATCCTGTGATTTCAAAGACTGTATGACCAATGAATGATGGAATATTTACCCCAGTAGGGTCTCTCCGGACAGCACAGGAATGCACATAACTGAGTTCTCCCGCCACCTTTAGTGTTTCACTGCTGTAGTAACTAACGACCAGAGGAAACAGTTTTGAGTCCCTGTCGTCACGGTTTCTTCACACTTTTTGAATCAAACCATTGAAAAACACCCCATGTATGACGTGTTTGGTTCTTTCCTACATTATGTCATGTATCACAAGCGTATTATACCTGTGTTAACATAAAAGTACCTTATCTTTGGTTAAAAATAACTTTTACTTACAATTTATCTGTAAATTATAACATTTTATTTATTTATAACTAATATGAATAAAGCTAGAGAGAAAATAGACGTGTTGGTAACGCCTAGTAAGAAATAGATCTTATGCAAAATATTATTACATTGAGTGCGCAACAATGCGGTGCATTGGCCATCTGGTGTAATTTTCTAAGCCTTGTTGGTATGAGGCGGAGGAATATCCTGGAAGTAGAACTTTAGCAGGGCTTCAGAAAAGTTCTAAGTAACCGTGAATGGATAATATGGTCTATAGCCAAGGAAAACGCACCACCTTTCAACACATGCATAAATTTTTCTTCTTCGGATTTTGCCATCTCCGAAACAATTGCTTAAGTTTTTGTACGTGCACAACCATATTTTTGAGTGATTGCACTGTCCGGAAACATTTTCCGGAATAACAACACAGCATGATGATGTGAACAAATCGCAGGAAGATTTTGTTCTATAATAACGGACGTAAACAGGTATTCTGCATTTGTAACACTTTCTTCTTTCCTACAGGCGTCACTAAAAAACTCAACTTTTTGTTTGCATCAACACACTGCACATTCTCTTGATGCTTTTCGTCTTTGTGTGTTTAACCACATCACCCCTTTCCCCCATGTGATACGGCAAAATCACAATGGCAAAGCGAACAAAACACAAAATATTCCCCTTTCCTAGATGCTACAATACACGGAAATTCATCACTGTACGCCTTTTTTATACACAGTTAAGTAGTTTTGCCACTTTGCTTTCCACCATTTTATTTCTACTTCATGATCCGCGTGTCTACCGTCCAGCCAATCAAGATGGTTAGCAGGCTATATGGCACACTGCAATAATGGCCAGCCACAAGCAGCACATGCTCATTACACTTTGGCCTTGACACAAATATAGGTCGTTCGCTTCTGTCACAAATACAAATGATTTCTACAACCACAAACCAGATGGGACAAACAACGGGAGACTCGGAGACTCGTGCCTAAAGCAGGAAGGTTGGCAAGTATATTTATGTTCAGTTAATTTTAACTTTCATTTATATTTTATTTATAAATTGTAATATTTCTTCAGTGATTAATATGAATAAAACAGGGAGAAAATAGGTGTGTTGGTAATGTCTAGTAAGAAATAGTTCTTATGCAAAATATTATTAGACTGAGTGCGTACGAATGTGGTGTGTTGTCACTCTGGTGTGATTTTCTAGACTTAATTAAGCTTTGTTTGTATTTGGAATATTCTGGAAGTAGGGCTTCAGAAAAGTTGGAAGTAATATAAAAAATACTGATAAATGGAGCCATAAGATTATATAGGAAGATTAAAATGATAACAACTAAAGGAAAAGGCAAAATGGTTGCTTGGAAGAAGAAAAAAAATTAAAGATGGTCCAAATTTTAAATATTTATTAAAACTACTACATATAAATCAAATTTTTTATAATTAAATCTTAGTGTATAACTGACATATGGATATAGGCTGTTCACAGTTAATCAAGCTTTTTTTAAAATCAACATTTGAAAAATGTCACTGCCCGTATCTGCATGTATCTTAATGGGCACACTCACTAGAATGTGCCCAGTAGAGTTGGTAATGCCAGAGGGATAGTAGTTCCATGTCTTAATGTCAAATTAAAAGTATTAGATAAACATTTGTAAATACTAAAACAATTTATTTTGCTTTAGTTTTTTTACTGCATTTTAAGTATAAGAATGAGTACATTTATGAAATACTTACATTTCTAATAATTTCAGAATATCAGTTGACCGATGTATGAATAAAGAGATCAGAACCACTGCAATGTTAATTTTACATACGTATGGTGGAAGAATACACAATGTGCATTCAAGTAGATCTTAATCAAGGTTTCTAAAAGTACTCAATTTACTGTGAACAGCCCGTTGTAATCTGTACACATCTTGTTACTCACATTCAAATTTCTTTTAGCGTGCAGAATGTGCCCTCTAGTAGGCATCGCTCTTCTCTGTGGAGGCGGTGGAGGAACTCTAAACATAGCCGGCACAGTGAAAGCAGCTGCAGGTGGCACTACAGGAGCCTGAGACTGTGCCACAGGGGCCATCTTCCTTGTGTGTAGAGTTCGTAATGCTGCAAGGCGCAGGGCATCCACATCATCCTCTTCCTCTTCGCTGACGCACAGCTGAAACACACGTCACATCACATACAGCAAACTACAGTATATTTCTGAATACCTGCAATTTAATAAACAAGTTCCTGGCTAACCCAAGTAATCCTTTCACAGAAAAGCCACTATGATTTGGAAATAGACCAACATAACCAAGATAACATGTAACCTGTGTACATTCAGAGGAAGATTTTTGAAAGCAACTTTTCTCACAACTATAGGCTGTTCATGGTTAGCTGAGCACTTTTGAAAGCCCTGCAGAGGATTGATCTACTTGTCTTCTCATTTTCTATCCTTCTGCAATATGCAAAATTAACACTGCCATGAGCCTTATCACTATTCAAGAATCATACAATTAAAATGAGAATTTTTAAGAACGTATATATGCTAATAATATATCCAAATTGTGTTCTAATGTGTATAGAACGAGAAACGCAGACTACCAGTGGCCATACATTTAAATATTACACTCTAACTACAGCATCAAGTCTTAGAACTATTTGCAGTAATCTGCTGCCAACTTAACTGAGTCTGCATGCCAGAAAGTACTGTAGCATATATGTAGTTAAGAGCAGAATTTTTTTTTAAAAAGGTTGATTTCAAAAGTGCTTAATTTTTTTAACAACCTTTAATAATCTGCATAAATCTATTTCATCATTACATTGGCAAGCAAGAAAATCCACTTAAACAGCTAATGAATTTTAAGCAAAAATTTAATTTGGGTACAAGAAGTTATTAGATAACTTATTTTCTGGAAGCATTGACACACTGCTTTTGATCGGTACCACACTTCTTTTACTGTAATCATTAAGAATCACGGCTTTTTCAAAAACCAAATAAAAATTTCCAGAAAATGGTGTACATACATTAAAATTAATCATGCTGAATTCTCAGTACACACTTCAAACACAATAATGGGGATAACTATAAAGATCATGGAAATTGTGGGGTAACCTATAGAAAAATTTATGTAAAATATATGTCAGTGATGTTGCTTAACTGCAACAAAGACCACTTGAATTTTAACAAGGTAAGCCTTGCAAAAGCCAAATACACATACAGTTTTCATAGCCCTGTTGTTTCATTCAAAACAGCGCTGATTCTTATTTAATTACAGAAAATTAAACAGACCTTTCAAATGTGTTTACCATTCCTATTTAATAACTTATTTTTTCTCTGAAAATTACTGAAAGTAGTGTATTATGTTTTTGATCTTTCAAGTATTATTTGTTAGTCAAAGTACATATTCAGCAAGGGCATCCACCCTCCCCCACAAAAATGATATGTGTTTTGCCGTATGTTTTGACTACTTCGAGTGGCATATTGCTCTCGCTTATTTCGAAACATAACTTCAGTATGGGATTAACTGCACTTCTGTGTATTATATGGGTAATTAGGAAAGTGGGAGTCTGGTCTGAAGGAAACCTCAAAGTGGTAAAATTAATGTAATATTCTGCTTAACTTGTTATGTTGAAAATGTCCTGTCGCATCATGTTACATCTGGTGGTTTGTAATTTAAAAACTAGATATCCCCGCAGGTGTTGAACCCCGTCGTTTATGTTGTTTGCCAGGTACTTTTACATCCAATAATGTTGACTGGCTATGAACAAAACTAAAGCAAAATGCTTGCATTTGTTATCCCGCTCAGCATTGGAATATACCATCAGTTTGTGTCTAGGGTGCTATTCAGTCAAGTCTCAAGACTGGGCTTAAGAGTCTCTCTGTCAAGACCATCTTATTTCTCAGGACACTTATTTCCACTCCATGTTTCATAATCTACAAATACGACTATCTTCGTGAAGACAATGTACTCAAGAAATAGCTTTAACTTGGTCAAGTACAAGCTTAAGGCATAGTATAAATGCTTAAATTCAAATTAACTTGGCGGCTAGACAAGAAATAAATATGTATGTTTTGTCATAACAAAATGTCTGCACAGTAAATAGTAAAATAATGCACTCTTATAGAGTTTCTCATATAAATAAAAACATGGTTGTATCTAAAGCAAGGCTAATTTGTTGAGGTGTAATAAGAAAATTCCTTTTTTTTTTTCTTAGAAAACTGTTGCAGGAAGAGAGAAATAAAATATTGCACAGAAAAATTTTAAGTTCAATAGTTAATGGAATCTGTAAAATTCCAGTGCTGTAAATACTTTCTCAAAGCACGCATGACAATGTGGATTTTTGCACACATGGGCAATTAAATCATTAGTCTCAAAATAACACAAGCTTTCACAAACTTTTTCAAAATGTTGCATCTTTCCTAATTCAATGTATGAAGATATCCAATCAGCATCCACCATTTAAAAAGAGGACTCACAAGTCACGTCTACAGTGAACTTGTCGAAGACAGGTGTACTTGCAGTCTAGGTCATGATGGATCTCAAGCCGGCTTCAGCCGTGTACACGTAAAATAAGTTCTTTCACGACTTACGTATATTTTGTGATATCACTTTTGAACAAAAAACAATATGCAGATTTTGAAGCGCACTGTTGTGCTATTGAATCCAACAATTTTTTTAAAAGATTTAAGGAAATTAATATTATTGATTGAAAGGTTTGCATAGTGACCGTTTTCAAACTATATGTCCAATCTTCTTAAAATCTGTATAGTACTTTTGACTGAGATTAACTGTTTAAAAAAGTCACTGTCGCCGACATTCTATCTCTTCATACAAAGGAGACACGTGAGATTTTGTAATAAAACACCTGAAGGCAAGTCACTGGCCACAACATGTAGCATGACCGAGGTGAAGAGAAAAGGAGAGCAGGCTGGCCGACACACGCTCGGCTAGCGAGACTGTCATGAACACAGCTTTACCGTCCTATCTCTAGGGTCATGACGTATACCGTAGATGGCAAAGTTCAGTTTTTTCGAGTGCCACAAGTTATTTACAAAACGTATTCAAGGGCAGAATAAAATATACATTGATAGTACTAAGTTTTTACAACTTTATTTTTTTTTTTTCGTTTAGTTAAGTCTTCTTATAAGATAGCCTACGTGAAAACGTAACGAAGAATTTAATGCCTACACATTGAAGAAAACCTTTAATTTTTGAGAAGCATGAAAATAAAATTAATACAATGTCATACACAACAATTGGATTTATTTATCCTGTAGTGCAACACTATTTTATTGCCAATAAAAATGTAGGGGAAAAATCCGAGCACAGAAATGATTCATAATTTTAAAACGTTGCCCCTAACTTACAGCGGTCAGTCGTGTATCTTGGTTCACCAGATATTTTACGGGTGCCGTATGGAATGATGCCGCAGACCACATGCGGCCTGCCAGTTGGACATCGTAGACGTATGCGATCAGCACATTCTACAGAAATATTTCCGCCCTAAATTACTGAATGGGAATTGTAAATGCAACACGTAATCCAATAACATTCACGCAGCTCCTTCAGATAAACGCAGAAATTCAATCTGCTGAAGGTATGGAGTCACAGAAGGTTAATCATGGCACCAGGCAGAAGAATGCATGGCGGCACGCGCTGCAACTAAAACCCGGATAGGATTATCGCTCCAGTGTCATACAAACTTTACTTAGTCAATCGCAGCACACTATCATATCACTACTCTGTCCTCCACACTCTCTTAGCTTGCCCGGGCGGTGCAAGGCACAGACACCTAACAATATCTAAAGTAAAGGAATATATTCATCCCAGTTCAAATTACTTCACATCAAAAATTTTAATGTTTCACTAGTCACCAGACTAAATACTCGGAGGAGATGTGCTGAGAAAAAAATCTGAAAAGTCATAACAAAGGAACATTCTAAGAAAAACTAAAAACTTAATGTTTTAGGAAAGAATAGGAAATAAAACAATGAATAATGTGATGGATATTAAAATCCTATGTCAGTATCGTGAAATATGTTTGTAGTTAAAAGCAATCTTTTATTTGTGGAACTTCAATAATACATGTTATTGAACACTAGCCTACAACATTTTTCCCCGTACTGTATTCAGACAAAAATCACCATTTGCCTCTCTGCAAGTTGTAAAAGTAACGGATATATATTGTTCCATGATGACAGAGGGGGTTATCTATCTCCACTATACGCTTTTTATTTCTCAGCGAGCGCAATATTTAATGTCTATTTCAACTCTAATTAACGTACTTCTTAATGTCTCTATTTCGTTATAGCCAATTAACTCATAATAATCACCAACAAGTTCAGTCTGTCTGTTGGCATCATTTGTAATGTCTTTCACTAATCACACATCCAGTCCAACAGTCCAGTCTGGAGGTCTTACTCTTCACTGCTCTGATGCTTGCAGTCGCAGATTTTCCTCCCGCTGGTCACTTCTGACGCTATTCGTTGCTCTTCTAGCTTATCGTCTATCACTTAACGTTGCACAATCGCCCAGACTCCCAAATCTCTAACAGTCTAACTCGGAGGCCCAATGTGCTTTTATAGTCGCTGGCCTTTACCTGGAAGGTTGGTTGCACCCTGAGAGAAACTAGGACAGTAAACCACTAGAAAATCCTTGAGATAAATGCAGAAATTCTATCTGCTGAAGGTATGGAGCTCACCACTTCACTTGTAAGGTTGTGTGAAGATGTTGCAGTAATGTATCATATTTTTCCATCAAACACATCACCTAAAGAGACTAGAGTACAAACAAATGTAACTATTAGGTAATGGAAACAAACTGAATTAGTTTATTATTGTGAAATCTGATATTTTTTGTAAATATTGATGGCAGCAACATAAAAAATTTAGTCAAAGCCACTAGAATTCGAAGGTTATAAAAGTTTACGAAATTGTGTATTCTGTCTATAACAAGAGACAATATATTATAATTGTATTTTGAACAAAATTTAATTTTGGAAAAGTATGTTTTTAATTTTTATTTCTGCAAACTCTAAAAAATTATAATGTAATCTTCTAATGTAAGCACAGTGTGCACATTGATAGTGCCATTCAGTATTCAACATGAATTTGATGAGTTTCCCACAAACTTAGTACTTAGTGTACATAAACTTGAATCTTCAGTGCATTCTGGCTGCTCCAGATTGGTATATGAAATAAGTCGTTATCTATTTTAGTAGTTATTTTTGTTCTGGCCATGTTTAAAACAACACTCTTCACTAATAACTAAAACACATGAGCAACAGAGAGAACAGCTGCTGTCAGCAGATGCACAGTTGACCCTGCTCAGATGTGTCTTGTTTTGAAACTCATCATAGACTTGTCTTACTTTGAATCTAACTATCAACTTCACCATTGAAAAACAGTATGATGTATTCTGTTTTGAATGCTGTTTTTCCCCTATGAAGAGTGCATTCAGGACTTGTAAAAAAACACTGTAATCTTAAAATGGCACAATTAGTGATGTGTCTTGTTTTGATACCAGGCGACTCGTGTATTGTTTACTACAATTTTTAATCATCTTGCACATTGATCTAAAAAAATACACACGTTGCTGCCCGAGATTTGCCTTCAAGTGTATCATTACAAAATCTCACGTATCTCCTTTGTTTGAAGAGAGAATGTCAGCAACAGTGACTTTTGTAAACAGTTCATCACAGGCAAGAGTATAACATATCTTTAAAGTGGATTGGACATATAGTCTGAAAACTGTTTCGATGCAAACCTTTCAATCAATAATATCACATTCTTAGAATCTTTAAAAAACATTTTTCAATCCAATAGCATGTAACGACGCAGTATTATTAATTTTTGGGATACGCAGATCATTTTCTTTCGCTTTGCCAGGCATAGTAAAATTGTTATCGGGATTCAAAATTAAAGCCGTGGTAGTTTGTTTATCTGGCATCCGGTTGCCGTTTCACGAAATCTTAGTTTTTGAGGGGTTATGTTTACAGTTGGCCGAAGACATTTTAATTAGATATGATTACAGAATACTGACTTATGTTGTCACTTCATTTAACATAATTTACAAATTACACTTTATTATTATTATAATATTCGTTTCACCCTCTTTGGGGTACGATGAAACAGTCATTTCCTTGAGTGTTGCTCCATCCTTTGCACCCAGTACTTCTTCATTCTTTCAGATCTTCTTCTTCTCTCCTCATCTGAGATGATGGGTTTCGACCTTATTTTATTATAAGAGTTAAACAAAATACAGTATAATCTTTGGTTATTTTAATAGTTTATTGACATAGAGATCATGTGCAAGTATATTTCATTTATTTCTAGAAGATTTTAAGTATTCTAAATTGGGTTGTTATTTTTCATTTCTTCCCTAGGGGGTAGAAAGGATTCAATGTTTTTTTTAACAAATGCACAAAAAAATCATATACTAGTTGTTTCTCATTTCGCTATCGATGATTGGCTAAGAGAAGTGGTGTGGTCAAACGACAGACAATTAGAGGACATGGTGACAACATAAGTAAGGCAAGAGAAAAATTGAACACAAATTTCTTTAGCAGATAGAATACAATCACCGTCAAGACTGGATGTGTGAGGGAGAGTGATAAGTTTAGATGATTTAATTAGTGAAAACATAACGTGCATAGGTAGTACACATAGATGCAATTCTTTAAATATTTTGGACTAAACCTTCTTCTATAGAATTATTTTTTTCGCCTATGCACGTAGCTGAAAGAGTGTAGACAACTTCATGCAATTAATCTATAATTGCTTGAAAATGTTTTAAACTTCATCCTCAATAGCAATAATCAAGTGATAATTGTCTATTTTTTTTGGGAAGATGAATGGAAGAATAAAATAGGTAAAAAGAATTTTGGCTTGCTAATTTTACATCATTTCTTCACATCTGATTCTACTGAAATGTAACAGGGTTAGTAATATTTAACATGAGAACTATTTCTTACTAGGCATTATCAACACACCTTTTTTTCTTTCTGTTCTCAATAATATTAATAACTGATGATAGATTACAATATATACATTTATACGGCGTATTTAGGAAGCAACCAAACACGTCATACATGGTTTGATTTTGCAAAAGTTTGAATCAGTGTGAAGATTCTGTGAATAGAACATAACGCTTCTCGTCGCGTGAAGGCTTAAAACACAGGTGGTGTCACTACTTTTGCTTTAAGTGACGTGCAGAGACAAAAATTAAACAGAAAAATTCACATCTCGCGATAAGAGTACCAGGATGCATCATCAGCAAATGCCAGCCCTTCACCTTCCCACTCCCACTTCTCAGTCTATCTTAAGAATGTGAGCAGGACTACATGATACACATTGCTGCACTCAGCAACGAATAAAACCATCAGCACTCCATACTGCAAAGAAACAAAAATGTCACCATCCAGCCTGGCCTTTAAGAAAGGTCTCGATAACCATGAAACAAGGTTTGAAATTGTGATCTCAAGCAGTGACTTTGCAACAGAAATATTTAGGGTAATTATCCAGAGTAGCAGCTTTCCTGAAGGAAATGTCCTAGACCAACAAAAGTAGCATTAATGGGTTCAGCACAGCTTTCCTTGTTAATATTCAGGAGAGAGTAATGTTAAAATAAGTAGAACGTATTAAATAAAATAGTTAAAAGTACAAGCAGTTTGCTGCTTTGTTTACGTCGGACGCCATGATTTTTGGTGACTCCATGATTTGTGCCATCACCTTATTGGCTGTGGGTCTTTGACGTCATCGTCACGGTCGTAAGATGTCATTGTAATGGAATTTTTTGAGGCAGTTGAGATGCTCCACAGTGCAGTTGTGTCGTTGCGGGCTTGAGTTGTGACGTCCGAATCCGACCGATTTAAAAACTTGGTGCAAGAACGAGTGCTTCTGTGCATAATATTCGCCTATATGGTGGGTGTTGCTTGTTTTGTCGAGTGAGGCAAGGTGTACAACAGTTGAATTGGCTGAGGACAGAGGAATTTCTACCCCCGCCTACCTAGGTGAGTTAATTCTTATTCTTCCGGTGTTTTACGGTTCCTTTAAATCCCTAACATCCTAGATTAGACTAAATTCGTAGGTTAGTTTAAAACCCAACAATCCCAGGTTAGTTTAAAATCCTACAATCCTAAGTTAGTTTAAAAATGTAAAATAGTGATTCACTCATTGTGGGGTTAGGTTCTGTTAGGTTAGGTGGGCACATATTACAAAATTAGGAATACGTTAATGCCCCTAGTATATTTGTGTTCTGCGTAATTGGTAGAGTGGAAATATACCACTTTACGGGGGGTGGGGGGGGTTTACAGAAAAGCAGCTACTCTAGATAATTACCTTTGTTAAATGTAAATAAGAACTTAATGGCACCTTAATAAGGTTGTCTTGACGAAGCTAGTGCTCAAAATAGGTTTACGAATACCAGCCCTACATGCCAGCTAGTGGGGTCGGCAGTGCGTGGAACATTGCTTCATTTGCAAATGGTACATAAGTAATTTTATGGTGTGAATACATGTGATTGATAAATGGAGGGTGCAAGTACGAGTGCTTATTGTGGAGAGTGAGGAAGTCAGCTATGCAAATTTGTAGTACTTGCACAATTTTTGATGTTTATTAAATGTTCAGCAGATCACGGTGTGTTGTGCAAAGTAAGATGCAACTCAAGCAAGACAGTAATTCAACTGGCAGAGCAGAATGCATACATCCATACGAACCACTTTCGTCTTTCCGCCACGGTACTGTGTCCGCTGTCAAAGGAGGCAAAAGTGTTGCAAAATGGTAGTACTTGTAGAATACTGTTTTTCATTTGCATGCATTTTGTGCAACATTTGAATTGAAAATAATAATGTTATGGGACAGTGAATTCATAACCAACTACTTCCTTGAGCAAGTGTGATAAACAGCACCGAGGGTGCACTGATTTGCCTGCTTCTAACATAGCAGATAAAAAACTATGAAGCGAGTGAACATCGTATGAAGCATGCTAATGGGTGCGCCCTTTGCACTTGCTATTGCTTGTAATCTGGAAACCACATTGGCATAAATTTTCAGTGAATTTGCTTTTCTGGAAACATTTGTAGCTAACATATTTAACATTTTTTGTGCCTTTCAGCATTACTTGTATTTCTTTTTTCACTATAATATTTCCCTGATCTGGCCCTCCCTACTATTGTGATTCAAAGGTCAAGTATGTACTATGAATATTGCAATACACCCATGCGATTATGATTAAGAACTATTAGTGCTCCCTAAACATATCGCCAAAATTTGTTGCGCCTTTTTTAGAAAATTGGCCCTAATCTTTATAATTATCTTCATTTGCAGTATACTTGGAAACTTGAGTTACTATATGCCCATATGATATAATAGAAGTTTGGATGGTTTCTTTGTGGTTTACTGTACTTGGTATGCTTGTGGTAGTGTATGTGTATGTACAAACTAGTGTTGCGCGTATATGAATAAAAAAGAGTACCTCTGACTCTTTTGCACTCAACGACTGACTTAACTGACAGATCATAACAGACAACTTAATTTGCACTCCACAAATAACTAAATCAAAAAAATATTGTACTTTTAATAATAATCAGGTAAGTGAATTGTGTTAGGCCTAACTTTAAATTCCTTGTATTCCTGGATAACATAAGTCAAGAACAAGACATGTGCAACATGCCCAAAACATTTCAGTTTGCATAAGAAAATTTTCAAATAACCAATTAAACACATATGCCCTACACTGACATGAATGACACTGGGAAACGGTAAAAATGCAACTACACAAACAAGACCCATCATAGTTTTCAAATTAATTTGTTTTATTATTGAAGAAACATTATGTGAAAATAAATTATTATTATTCTCGTGTAAGAAACATGATTGAAACACAGCTACAACAACTCTGAAAAACACACAACTTTTGACCAGAATTTGGCCATATCCAGCGCATTCTAGAGGATTGAAGCAGGTTGTCATTTGTGCATGAAGCTAGACAGTCAACATTGAAGCATGTGTCTGACAGTCTGGTCTTCTTAGCAATCACATTTGACGCCATTGTTAATACAAACCCACCTTGCCAAGTTCACCTGGCCTCAGCTTGTTCAAAGATTTCCATATCAACCACTCATCATGACCAGGAGGTAAACTTTCAGATACTTTTTTACAACCACAGGGGAGGGAGTTCTTGGCTTTCTACAGCTGTAATCTGGCCTTTTCAGCTGGGATTGTGAATTCCTTTGATGATCTTAAGAAGCTCTTCCTGGACAGAAGCCTTCGCACAGGGAGTTCATGTCCATATAGCAGGTGGGTACTCCCCTGTTCCTTTCCTTCTTCGCTGCTACTTCTTTTCAAACAGAGGATGGTGCTACTCCTGCAAGGACATAAAGCCATTTGACTGGAGTGGACTTCAGATAGCCTGTTATCAATCTGCAAATATCATTCAGAGCTACATCCACATGTTTTGTATGAAATGCCACCATTACTCTTGAATGCGGCCTCATCAGTCCAAAAAATTATGCGATGGAACGCACAGTCCTTACTCACGTACCAGTTGCAGAAATCAATTCGCGTAGGAAAGTCATTATTTCCAAGTTCTTGGTGCAGCTGTACATGGTACGGATGTAAACGATTATCAGCGAGGATTCTCCACACTGTACTGAGACAACCCTGAGTCGCGGGCAATCCTCCGTGTAGAATCATGAGGATTAACTACCATGGCAGCAAGTACATCAACAGACCTCTAATCTCTCACAGGTCGTCTGATGCGATGACGTTTGTTGAGTGTCAGTTGCACTAGCCCGGTTGTACGCACGCGACATGCAAGACACTGGTAGACATTGTATGAGTGATGGATGTACTATGGGCATCACTCTGCGTACAAACGGGCANGCGACATGCAAGACACTGGTAGACATTGTATGAGTGATGGATGTACTATGGGCATCACTCTGCGTACAAACGGGCAGACTGTGTGTAAATACAATGTTTGTGTTGAAAGAGAAAGGAAATTTTTAACGTGTAATTAGTTTGTGATTTGTCAGGTGTGTGAGTGATGCATAACAAAATTCATATTGTGCCGCTTACTTCCTCAATGCTCGTGGCGTCTAGCTGAACTGAAGTGACGCCATGCGAGTCGGCTTCCCTTTGACTGACACTGAGCATTGGAAAAAAATGCTGAATACTTTAATTTGCTCTGCAATTTATATAATACACATACATAGGAAGGAGTAAAGGGGAGACACGAACACCACCACCCTATTCAAGAAAGTGCAGGGACGATATATAGTGTGAATGTAACTGGTAGAGAGAGAATATATTATAATGTTGGTGATTAAGTATGGACATATCAACACTGTTGTCTGAAAAAAAATTGCATGCAACAATCTTCTAGTACCGTATTCACAAAAAATTTACATAGTTCACATGAAGAATAATCATGTTGGCAAATAAAATTTCACTGCCACAAAGACTTAAACAAAAAGAAAATTCCAAAATGCATCAGGATTATGACCCTCTATTCAAAATTTGCTCAATCATAGACATAGTGAAAGACACTTACTTGCATGAATTTGAACCAGGTCAAAGCTTATCTGTTACAGAAACCATGCTTCGCTTCAAAGGCGTTTACGGTTCAAATGCATGCCATCAAAACCTTCTACAAAATGGGGTGTGAAGCTATGGTCACTGTGTGACAGTAAAACAGGTTTCTTGTTGAGGTTTGATGTTTATGTCGGAAAAGGCAGGCTACAAGTAAATGTTGATCGCAGCCTGGGGTTAGGTGAGCGAGTGGTTCAAAAACTTCTTTTGGGGTTTGAACACACACAGCAAATTCTCTATTACGACAATTTCTTTTTTAGCCCGTCACTGTTCCAGTTCCTCAGAGAAATTGACATAGGAGCTTGCGGGACAGTTCGAACAAACAAGCATGGCATGCCAACTGAGTGTAAACCAGTAGTTTGCAAAATGAAGAAAGGTGACAAGCCAAAATTTTGGCTGAACAAAGCAGAGGGAATGATTATGTGCTCTTGACGAGATACTGGACGAGTTACTCTGTTGTCAACTGTGCATGGCAATGAGTTGACTGAAATGAGAACAACAGCTAAACAAACTGAAAATGGGTACAGAATTGTTTCTAAACAAAAAATGGTATTCGAGTACAACAGGAACATGAATGGTGTAGATCGTTTTGACCAACTGTCATCATCACAATGTTACTATCATAAAAACAGGAAGTGGTATCATGTATTGTGGCATTTCATGGTTGAAGCAGCACTCGTGAATGGGAAAATTGCCTTCAATATGTCGCGAGATACTAAAATGTCTGCAATACAATACAGGAACTGCGTCATTGAGAGACTTCTGGAAGAATATTCTCAACCAGCACTAAAAAAGAAAGGCCGTATTTGTGCTGATGATGTCCCACTTACCAGACTGAATGAACGCCATTTTATTAAACTACAACGCGACAAAAACCATAAGCCAAATTGCATTGTTTGCTACATAATGCCTAACCAATGCAATCAAAAAGGAAGAGGAAACTGTAAATGGAAGCAAAACCATCTATCTACATGTGCAAGAATTGCCCCAATCATCCTCAACTCTGTCCTGTTCCTTGCTTTGGGGAGTACCATACCAATAAATCTACATGAAAATCTGCACATGTAATATGTAAATACAAGTATGCAAACCAAATAACCTGTAAACACTAATGAGCAAATACTTTTTTTAAAAAATAAGATAGTAGTAATAATAATAATTTAACATGCAAATTATCCTCCACTGTGTCGTGTGCCATGTTTTGAGTAGTTCAACACCAAAAAAAACTACAAGAAGTCTGCACGTCTAATAACCTGTAAATACAAATCTGCACATGTAATAACCTGTATATACTGACGCGTCCCGCGTCCCGAAAGACAGTTTATTCATCAGAAGACACGTTCTGGCGAAACTCACAGGCAGACGAGCGCAATAAATACTAAGGGTTTTGCGGACCTGCTGGAAGAATGACGCCAGGAAGGCGCAGCTGCAAGGTGTGCTACCAAATGTTCCTGAATGTGCAGACGATATCCGGAGGCAACGGAAGACACACGTGCGCGGGCACAGCTGCGTTTGCAGCTGCCAAGGGATGCCGAGCTCACACCATCGGCTGTCCCAGGCTGGCTACCGCAATAAACAATGAGAGCTTTTGGCGAGCGGGCGGGAATACTAGCGACACAATATCCGAAGGCAGCGGAAGACACAAGTACGCCGAACCAAGAGGCCACCCAAGTGTTCCCGCACGTGCAGCAACGGAACAATAAACTTCCATGCCAGAATCAAGGGGCAACGCCGGGCCCAAAGTGCGGATCACAGGAACATCGGACACGAGTTTTACAACTCAGGGGGATGCGGCGGTCAGCGCAGCCACGTGCAGAGGGGATGCTAGTTCAGTATGGCGAACGAGCATACAAAACCACGAGAGAGAGGAAGGAATGCGGCAGTCAGACGTCGTCCAGCGAGGAGTNCGCGACATGCAAGACACTGGTAGACATTGTATGAGTGATGGATGTACTATGGGCATCACTCTGCGTACAAACGGGCAAACGAGTTCGCAAGAATGCATCAAGACGTCACCGTCAGTCGGAGGACGTCAGGGAACTCGAACGCTCATACAGAAAAGAAAACTCTCCCCAGATCTCCCGACGGCGTCTCCGGAAGCGAGACGTGCGGCGGGAAGAATCTGAGAAAACGGCAGTCGGCCGACGGGAATCGAGGAGTGCGGAGTGAATCCGGGACGAGACGCCAACGGCAGTCGGCCATCGTCAGACGAGCAGTGCGGAGTGGAGCCGAGAGGAGGAGTTCGAGACCAGGCGTCGAGATGCCCACCAAGTGCCGGAGCGGTCCCAGGTCGCCAGCCGAGAGAAGACCAGCGCCTCGAGTCAGATAAGTAGAGCCATACAGGAAGCTTGAAGAATCGGGCTCCCCCCACGACGCAAATCGCCGCGTGAAGCAATACGTAGCCTACGTAGAAAAAGGGGAGGGGGAGAGTTGTCTCGTGTGTACATGTAGAAGTGACCCTGTTAAGCATAAATAAAACTTACTTATGGTAACTCATAAGGGAGGTGAATTTATTTGGTAAATTGGACCTAGGGACAATAGTGTCGACATATTCCTACGCCCTAATACTGAGGGCTGACATCAAGTGCTGGCGCCTTACGCCGAGAGCAGATTCCATACCTACTATACGACATAGCAATAGAGAGGTATCAATACTTTATAAATAGTTCTGTGTTAGAAATAAGTTAACACTAATAAACTATATGCAAAAAAAATAATTTTTTTTTCATTTTTTTACACTTTTTGGGTAAAAATTATTTAAAAAATTCCCTTAGCGAAAGAGATGAACAAAATAGGTTCTGATAAATGCTGACCATTATGAGAACTTCTGATTTTTAATCTAAATTGGTGGCTTACAAAATTACATTCATGAAACTTTACCATTTGTTCCATTAATTTGCATGTGCGTGTGCACGCCTGTGCATGTGTGTCAGTGTGTGTGTGTCAAGCAAATAATTTAACCATATACACATTAATTAAACTAAAGACAAAAGTAAAATAAAAACTTTCATTTCTTGAAATTCATATCTTGCATCAAATTAATGATAGCATTACCGGCTGTAGTAGAACATGAATTGGGCTACTGGGCAGAATCAACATATTTCATTGGCAATTAAATCTTCTTAAAATAAACATAGTTCACTTGCATAATAGTAACTTCAGAATTCAATGCCATCAAGTTTCACAACAGTTATCAAGTCAAGAAACTCAAAATAAATTGGTAGAGAATACCAGTTTTGCAGTCCTGGACATCTTGATGTAGCACTCCAAAATTGAAATTAATGATTCAGAAAGAGTGGCAATAGGGACTCTTTATTTTCCCTGGCCAAACAAACTACACTTAATCTTTTGGCGGCAAAATAGCCTTACAATTTCCGGCGATGCAGCCGAAATTAACTATTTCAGCATTGCCCTAAATTATGATGGGCAACATTAAAAGCAGCCACGTCAAAATACATGCAAAACATGAAACGGAAGTTACATACACAAAATAATATTCTATCATAATAATGAAATTCATTATTTCAATACATTACACATAATTTTGAATTGTCCGCCAAAGAACTAGCATTACAATTAACCTATACACAGAAAAAGCAAAAAGTCAAAAATTAAAATGCATTAAGAGATATCCAAAACAAAGTTTAAAATAGTAGATTCAAATAATTATTGATGTAATATATGTAATTTAAAGTAATTAAAATAAGTAAACATAAACTACTAACATAATAAATTTGCAGGAAATAAATATAAACAAACCAAACTGTAAATAAACAAAAAAAAATTATTTTACCTAAACTAAATTTAAAAAATAATAATTAAACTTTAAAAATCTAAAAATGTTATCTGATTAAAATTTAGTTTGATGGCGACTTCCTTAACTCAGTATTGCATGAAATCTGCAGCAACTCCCGCAGTCTCTGGGGTCAGTGCGTCTACTTCAGTGCAATATGGCGGCAACCTGTGATTATGTAAACAATACTGGAAATCCTGCAAATATCTTACAGTTCAGCAGCAGAATAATACTGAAGTTAATATGGAACAAATACACAATTTGTATATTTGCAATATCTTTAACATTACCGCAATGAAGAGGTTAATTTCAAACAGTGGTTTATGCGAGTTAGTTACTGAATTTTACTCTCAACATCTAGGTTAGTGCATTATAAATATTTTCTGCTAAAGACCATATTTTGTCACAAATGTTTCGCACTTTTATCAAGGCATGTTCCAGTTGTTGGTGCATACATGATATGTACTCATTTCGGGCAATCACGTGATAAATGAACTTTTCTAGTTTTTGGGGCGGGTAATTAATGAAAAGGTAATTATTAAGTTTAGTTATTTTTCTGTAAAAGAAAAGTGATTTTTCTGTTTTAAAAAAAAAACCGAAAATGGTATATTTCCACTCTACTAATGATGCACAACACGAATATACGAGGGGCATGAACGTACAACTAATTTCATAATATGTGCCCACCTAACCTAACAGAATCTTACCCCACGATGGGTGAATCACTATTTTACATGTTTAAACTAACCTAGGATTGTAGGGTTTTACACTAACCTAGGTTTTAGGGTTTTAAACTAACCTAGGATTGTAGAGTTGTACACTGAACTACGAATTTAGGATTTTAGGGATTTAGAGAAAACTTAAAACACACCAAAAAAATATCAATTAACTGACCTAGAAGGCGGCTGGTACAATTCCTCTGCCAATGGCCAATTCAACCTTACCTCACTCGACGAAACACCATGTTCCACTAAAACGCCACATACGCTAATATAACGCAGTGAAGCACTCGTTCATAGCCGAATATTACACACTGACACTCGTTCATAGGCGAATATAACGCACAGAAGCACTCGTTCTTGCTTTCTCAATTTTAAATCCGCCGCATTGGGAAGTCGTGACACACACAGCCAAAGACAGAATGGCTACTGAGCTTTTTCAAAAATTTTCGTTACGGTGGCGTAACAATACCCAAGAGCCAATACGGTGACTGCAGGAATCCTTACGTCACCAAAAGTCATGGCGTCCACTGTAAACAAAGCTGCCAACTACTGGTACTTTTAAATATTTTATTTCATACGTTCTACTTATTTTAACATGACGCCCTCCTGAATATTAACTAGGTAAGCTATGCAGAACCCATTAATGCAACTTTTGTTGGTCTAGGATGTTTCGTTCAGAAAAGTCACTAAACTTTATAATTACCTACCTTTTTAATATTGAGGACGTAATGGTAAAATAAGTTGAACTTACTAAATAAAATAGTTAACATAAGAGGAGTTCGGCCACTTTGTTTACATCAGATGCCATGTTCAATAGCCATGTAACGCTGTCTGCGCAGACGTGAACTGCGTTTAGTTGCTGTGTAGATGCAAGACAGTGCGGTTCGTGAGTTGTGTCATCCATAACACACCATGCAAAGGCTTGTGATTTAAGAATGGAGGGCGCAAGTACGAGTTCTTCTGTGAATTACAGTAGTCTTATGTAGCAGGTCTTACCTGGACGTTTTAGATGATCATGGTGTTTTGTCGAGTGAGGCAAGGTGAAAGTCATGCACGATGGTAGTTTAATTGACCGAGGACAGTGGAATTGTAACCACCGCGTACCTAGGCGAGTTAATTCATATATGTCCAGTATGTTTTTCTGTTACTTTAAAACCCAAATATCCTAATTAAGAATAATATTGTAGCTTAGTTGAAATCGCTAAAATCCTAGATTAGAATGTTTGTATTGGTAATACGTTAATCCCCTTAAATTAGTAAATTCGTTTTGTGTAATTAGTAGAGTAGAAATATACTACTTTCCATGATTTTATCTTTTATTTTCAGAAAAGCCCTTATTCTTAATAATTACCATTGTGACTATATCATTACAATGTTTACATGAATTAAGCTGGGGCTTCCAAAATATTTAATGCAAATCAAAATATTTTCCAAAATTAGAAGTAAACAAGTGTGTGTAAATGAAAGGAATATCTGTACTGTTACACTACACAAAATATTTGTATTCCAATCAATAATTGGTGGTAAGGGAGAGGCAGTCTCCTCATTTTACTAATTTACTTATCTATCAACAGATTCCCTTGAGAGCATGTTGCAAAATATTTCGAAATTTTCACTTTCAAAAATTTCATTATTTGCTGCATAAAATGGTGCCATACCGAGAATCTAAACAAACCGCAAATATTAAAAAGAAAAATCTAAATTGCAAACAGGCAGGCAAAAACAAAAATTCAACGCTTCTCTTAAAACAGGAAAGGTATCCAATATTTAGAAAGCTGTGACCCATTAACAGCAAACCGACAAAACCAATGCTGTACTGCTAACCAGCATAACATATGTTCGTATACGAAGAAATAATTCTTAACAAACGCAAGACTCGATAGCAAAACAAACGTGATTATCTATAAATACTCTTCCCCAAAGTGCGGCGGAGTAAAACATATTGGACACAACAGTTAAAGCAATACAGAGGTTTTTTTCAGGAAAATGAACGATCAAAAAGGTCCTGTTAAAAACCAGTGAAAGCAAAGAAAACACTAATATATGTATTATATATATAAGCACTACAAATTATAAATGAAAACGTACCTTATCTGAACTCGCCATTTTTCAACACGAACTGAAGTAAACACAGCTCTAATCAATTCGGTATTAATCCATATTTGAACCCTCACTCGCAAATATCGCTCTAACAGAAGAAACGAACTACACTGGCAATTTTTTAATCAGTTACCATTCTCTGCAAACGTCTGGATAGATTCCCATCATTAACACAAAACGGATCTCAATAACACAACAAAGTCAAAACATGGATACCTCATATGAAAAAATAATGTACGTTCACAAACGTTGCATTATAAAATAAAGTTAAACTAAACACAATTCATAGACGTACTTATAAAACTAAAAAACATAATATATTATTTTTATTCTAAATGAACAAAATAGTTGGATCTTTCAAAGGTATTAATGAAAATTTATGATTATCGAAGATTTACAGTTTCCTAGTTGTTTCATGTTTTTATTTATAATTATCAACGTGTGTTATTTTCTGCATGCAAAAAGAGAGAAAAGTAAATATGTTCCTGACTTTTAAATACTAGCATATAAGAGACTTAAAAAATTAAAGCACAAAAACCTTCAAATAAAATTGTTCAGAATAAATTTTAAATAATAACATATTGTCAAAATCCCAAATTATGACACGAAAACGAATAATTTCTGCAAAAAGATGAGAAACCGAGTATTAACAGTAACATATCATACAGAATGTGGTCCATCTAACATGGGCACCCAATATTTCCGCAATGATTCCAGATCACGAAACACGGTTTTCGCAAAATGAAATTACACACAGGGGCAAGTAATTTGCCGCAAAGTGACTATTCCTAACAGGTGTATGGACAGAAAAAATAAACAACATATGATATTTCTCCTGGAAACATACATTTTTTCAATGGTATCTGAAAATATGTGCATAGAGGAAAGGAGTGGTTTAGCTTATGCAATGGAAAGTACTACATAAACGTCAAGAAATAATGTGCATATATGATTAGGTTAGGGGGTCTGGTAGCATGGGGCTGTGTTCACAGCTGTTAGCAAGCAACACGTGCTATGACTCATCCTGGCAGGACCGATATGTAATAGCAGCACAGCAGAAGACACCGTAATCTGTTTTGGTAAGTGATATTGCAGTGTGTTGCTGCATGTATGGAATAAAGTTCACGAATGGGGAAAAATGTATTTATTTATCTGCTTATTGACGGTGAGTGTAGCAAAAATGCCAAGCAACCTATCCAAATGTATGGTGAAAGGAATACTAATCACACAACCTCCTCAAGACAAACGATACGAAGAAATTGCACACATCTCTTAACACGAGGTGATTGGGATTCCACAACACGAGTGCGACGTAAAACTGCTAAGGGTGAAACGCATCAACATAATGTGTTGGCACGTGTCAATGCACCCCCCNCCCCCCAAAAACTACCAACATTTTGGTACGCGAGCACTTTACAGGTTCGTAGGAATAAGTAAAACAAATGTGTTACGGTTACTGAATCTATAGAAATTCCATCCATACCACGTGACTCTTCATCAGGAATTACATTATGGTAATTTCCAGCCGCATGTTTAGTTTTGTAAGTTTCTTCTGAAGTCTATAATGGATAACAGCAATTTTCTGAAGAACAAATGATTTTCCGATGAAGCGACGTTCACAAATCATGGGCGCATAAATTTACAAAACTGAGTGACAGAGAATCAGGGTTGGGTACGGTACATGGAGCACCAGTGACAGTGGAAACTGAATGTGAGGTGTGTGGAATCGTTGGACACTATCCCATAGTGTCATACTTCATTCAAGGCAAAATGACCAGCTGTAGGAAACTGCTATTTCCTCAGAGAAACCATACCAGAACTTCTGGGTGACATGCATCTCTACATACATCGTGATATGTGGTTTCTGCATGATGGTTGTCCTGCATATTTTGCTTTGGTGGCGAGGCAAGTGTTAAATGAAATGTTTCGAAACCCGTTTATGCGAACCACGCATCCAAGAGCTCCTTGTGCCCACTCTGGCCGCCGCAGTCACAATAACTACACCAGCTACACTGGGCCACACCAACCACATCAGCCCAAGAGTGTGTGGTGCAGGTCAACATGAACGTAACTTGCACCTTCTTGCCGACAAGGATTACACAACTCAAGAGACCGCCTGACTCATTTATTACAAGAGGTAACTCTTTTAATAAATGGGTAGACGATCCAAAACGGTGTTTACTCCAAAGCCACAGCCATTGGGCGCACTGGCATTTGGTCGTTGCTTCGTAGCAACTCGCACCACGACATACGACGCAATGCACCACCAAGTGGTGTCGAACAGGCTTGTAGGCAGAAGCTGAAGTGATAAGTGCCCCCAAAGTATCACCAGTAGTGTGCAGCATTTTTACAAACACAGTCACCGCATTCACAGCTACAATCAGGGGTGTGTTTTATTGTGTTAAGAGCTATCGATCATGGCATTCCATACCTCTTTGCCCAGGTGGACTCGTCAATCCCTTCAGAAGACAGCCACCTGAAAACACTGTAGCCAACAAAATTCGACACGTCACATGTAGTGAAATTCTAACACTTTTTACAAGAAAACATAATAACATATTTAACATGTGTTTATATAAGAGCAATTATGTTTTCTAAAAGGGAGATTGCCTATAGAGGCCTCCATCCTTGTAATATGTCATTTAGTGCGGTAACAAGCCCAGGCAACTTTACAACTTCAATTTCAACAGACATTTGTTAATAAAAGGGGGTGTCACCAATGTGTTCATTTAATTTATACAATATTCCACCATTCCAATTATATCACACCGAGTTCATGTTATGTTTCATCATTCGCCATTTGACTTCGGTTTCCGTCACTTATTACGGAAACCGAAGTCACTAGGCCAGTTCGTCTCAGCACTCGGACCAGACCGGCGGCGTTGGTTCCCACGTTCCACGAGCCCCATCGGTACCATCATTTAGGCTGTAATCACTTCACTGCAATATTAAATTAGTTAACGAGAACATTAATTTTATTTCTTGTAAGTATCGAGGGGAGAGCCACCCGCCCTCTCACCACAGGGCATAATGCTATCGCGTATCAATTTATACCACGTTTATTTCACGCTAAGATCACCAGCAGGTCGTAAGTTCTGGGTCCATCTTCATGCATTATTCACCTGTAAGCAAGCACAGTGAATACACTGCTTTACAAAGTTTTAAACGTGTGTCGATTAATTGTAGATTACTGCACCCTTTGTAGCATCACCCACAATACGAGACGGCCTACAGTCTCGCCATAAGGTGTAAATTGTGCAACAGGAGGACATCCAGGTCCCCCTGGGCCGTCGACCGAACGACCCACATCATTAACTCTCCAGTGGGTTATAGCGCTAGGCAAGCCAACTCTCAACCAGCCCAGAGTAAACTCGACCACATCAAACTCTTAACTCTCTACATGATTAAGAAAACTCGCTCAGAACGTTTCATTATTTTATGTGTACATGTTTCATGATCTATATTAATGAGGTCAGTTAATGAAATTACCTCCCAGAGTGGAGCAAGCTTATATCAACTATGCTGCTCGTTCACGCCATCTTCGCCAGTCTGATTCCACGGGTCTTAGGTGCTGCACATGTGCCGTATTGCGGGGGACTTTCATACTTTGTTCTGAACACTTAACTGTAATAGGTTAACGAAATTTACTGGAACTTATTTGAAGTTTACTAACAGTCTTCCCCGTGTTCGCAGCCCCCCTCCGTCAGCTCAATTTAACGACCCCGGAGTTTTAATTACTATTGTAAGTTTTCGCGCCTTTCTTGGCCTTTTTTTTACAGTAATGGTCGCTGGTAGGCCTTGTGAGTCAGGTCCGCTTCTATTTGCATTGTCTACATTTAACAGTGTACACTATTAGGCAATACAATTTACTTTAGTTAACCGAAACTTATGAGTCCCCTTTTAGTGTTGTATTCCAGGTCATGGCCCTATCCAGGAAGTCATCGACACCTCAAGAAGGCATCCTTCATTTATAAGGTAAAAAGGTAATAGTAAGGCGTGCTGGGGGGGCCTGAATACCCCGACTCTATATTACGTTTTCTGAAAATTTATACTGTGTGTGTCAGGGGATACAGCCACATAGTCGTATGGCCTATGATCCTGAGAACTGTGACTTCGTGCTCACCCAGTGAGCTGGTGCCCATTCTATTCGAAATAAGAATATTGTATAATATTCTGATTTTTCTTAACATAGTCACCGGACGACATCCAAATTACTATCCCCGAGCACTCAGGTAATGTTACACACACACACACACATATATACATATATGAATGTAACATTACCTGAGTAATGTATTAATATATATCATGAGTAATATATATATATANATATATATATATATATATATATATATATATATATATATATAGACACACACACACACATATCCCTGGTGTTTGTTACTAATAACAGTCATATTTTCCTTAAAAATAATTTAATTCATTCTCATTATATAAGAGGTGCCCAGAATCATCATGTACCATTAAATAATATGAAACTTTTCTAATAGGAGGCTTACTATGCATGTATTCCTTTATTTAATAAATTACTATGTTATCTAAAAAAGAACTTAGTAAAATTAATCCCAAACTATTTAAAAATAACATGTAAACCTTCTTAATGGTGCATTCATTATATTCTTTGGAAGAATTCTTTTGTATGGAATGGACCTAATTGTGCAAAGCAGTTTTTTTATAGAATTAAATGTTTGTATTACACTTGCATTGTTTTGTTATATTCACGTAGCCTCTCATTTTGAATACTTGTAATACTAATTTATATTATTGTGTATTTGTACACCTACATTTATATTCTTACAGTATTTTATTATTCGTACACCTTTGTTGACGTGCTCTACATCCTTGATGCAGTAAGGGTTTTAATTGAGGTTTTTATGTAGTTAAATAAATAAATATAATAGATAAATAGAATTTGTGTAATCTTAATATAGTCCCTAATCCCTCTTGCATCTGCGGTGCCCCTAGTGCAGATTTGACCCATCTATTTTTTAAGTGTGTCCCTGGCGGCAATCGAAGTTCGTTGTATGCCGCCCTTTAACGGCTTCGTGTGTGGTTTTCTGTCTCTTACCCTTAGGTACTTTTCCATGACCCTCAGGTAGCTTGTGACGTTCTCGCTCGTTTTTTACTTGAGCACGAAATTATTATCTGATTTTGAAAGTTTGGTGTCTTGTTAGAAGTCCTACGGTGACCGTTCCTCACCTACCTTGCTATCGCTTGTTTCAACGCCTCTCTTTTCTTCCATGGTTGATGGGCTTCTACCGAGAATAATAGTGTTTGTGAACCTGTCTGGCTTCTTTCCGTGTTCGTTTTTTTTGTTTCGTTTTTTCGCTCTTAATTTGGCTTTCTCCTATTTTTGGTTTTGGCCGAGGGATTGGGCTGGTGGCCACATTACCACCAAAAAAAATTGTGTTGTTTAAAGTGTAATTTTTTTTACTCATTGACGTGAGAAAATTTGCGTTAGAAATGGCAAAAACTGTTGATTTGGAGTTGAAGAAGGTTGGTTTAATTGTTTCATATATTCACTAAGTTGACCTAAGTGTATGAATTAAATATGTGATAATTAAACGAAAAAAATAAACAATGCTGTTCCTGTGAGGTAAATACGTTTCGTTATAAACGATGCCGAGTTTCAGCCGTGAGTTCGGGTTTGGTAGGTAAGTGGGTGGTTTTACTACCGGGATAATTTTACTTTAAACGGCATATATGCATATAGCTCGAAGAGAAAGGGCCTGCTACAATGAGCTGGCGGATTGGTGGTCGCGTGCTGGTGGATTGTCGATCCCGCTGTTTCAATGAAATGTCGGTGCGTTGCTGGTGAAGCGTAGTTCTTTCTACTCGCAAAATATAGAGCAATGCTCGCCATGGTTTTTGGGTTGTTTGTTTCCTTTTTTGTATTGCGCGCGCGATTGCAACGTGTCATGACAACGGAGCTATAATAATTGTATGATAGTGTCGGTAGATTTGAAATCATGGGTAGTATAGCGGCATATTCTTTAATGCTAGGTGTTGTTATGTGCATGACTGCATATGTGAACCAGTTAACCACAATTCACAACCGGCGAAATCGTAGATACTGGGTGTACCCAGTGTGTTCAAGAAGGGAATAGGAAGCTGAATTTGCAACGTCATGAAGAGTTGTTTAGTTACACACGGCTGGAAGTCAGGCAGTTTGAAGAGTTGTAGGAGATTTGACGAACTTCACTCACATAGAAGAGTAATCCCAAACAATTGTACCCAGCATTTCCATTTCGTCTTGCCTTGACACTGAAGTAAATTTCACACATTTATTAAAATGACATTTTCTGTTGTGATTTGTTTTGCAGGTAATTATGCAGTTTAGGCGCTTTTCGGTAAACCCCCCTCCCCCCCCCGAAAAATGGTATATTTCCTGTCTACTAATTACGCAGAACACGAATATACTAGGATCATTAACGTATGACTAATTTCGTAACATGTGCCCACCTAACCTAACAGAACCTAACCCCACGATAAGTGAATCACTATTTTACATTTTTAAACTAACCTAGGATTGTAGGGTTTTAAACTAACCTAGTATTTTGGGTTTTAAACTAACCTAGGATTTAGGGTTTTAAACTAACCTAGGATTTAGGGTTTTAAACTAACCTAAGATTTTAGGGTTTTAAACTAACCTAGGATGGTAGGTTANTTTAGGGTTTTAAACTAACCTAGGATTTAGGGTTTAAACTAACCTAAGATTTTAGGGTTTTAAACTAACCTAGGATGGTAGGTTTTTGCACTAACCTAGGATTGTAGGGTTTTACACTAAAGTAAGAATTTAGGATTTTAGGGATAGTTAAAGGAATCGTAAAACACACCAAAATAATATCAATTTACTCATCTAAGTAGGTGGCTGGTATCTGACATTGAATTAAAATTAAAATTTGTGTGAGTGAGTGTCCAAAACAAAAATAAAAATGTGTCTGTCAGACGAGATGCTTAAAAGTCTTTACAATTGTTCATGGTAAGGTACTTTTACTTTTGCAGGATATACCTGCCCCCTGGTCATTATTATAAAAAGATGCAGGCGGACTAGGCTTAAATCTCCTCATATTTCAATAATCCAATAAATATCAGCCCTCATCTGCACCTGCCCTCTGCTCTGTTATGCTTTAGAACATATTTCACAACTTTATTTGACTTTCAACACACTTCATATCACAAAATAAAAATTGTGTTAGAGCAGCATATTTAAGACCAACTGGTCTGGTTGAAGCCTAGTCTGAGAAGAAGGAAACTAGGTGTGCTAGCAACCCACTTCCCAGATTTTGGTGCAATATTCACATATCCAATCACAGCCAGCATCTGCCAAGGAGCTATCTGAGATGTGGATAACGCGAGTACGTCAATGACGTTTACCTGTCAAAATCATCTGGTAGCTGCCTACGTCACCAGTGTTTTATTTTCATGGTGCGCATTTACTCATCTCTGGTGCTTGAAATACACTTCTAAACAAGAAATAAACATAAACAAACAACTGTTTACATATAATAAGCAGTTTCTAGATGCATTGTGTTCATTTGTCATTTCCGTGTTTACTTCTACCACACCATTATTAGAATCTTAAGGTCTGTCAAAACAAAACTTTGAAAAAGGTGGCAAAATATATAAAAAACATAAACAAACAATACTTTCCCACCAAAATTACAGAAATATTTACATTGCACTCCAAAAATATACCAAAATTCTTTAAACCCAAAAAGCAAATATAAACAAACATTATGAATTGCTTTAAGATTGAAGCTTTATGGGAAAAATATTTGTAATACGTTAACACCCAAAGTGTTAAGGTGTACAAGAAATATGTTAGTTGCCCAGTGCTTGTACATCTTGTGTGTTGTCCAAAGACAAATTTTTTTCTTTCACTCCACACAACACAATTGGAAAGCATGTATCAGCAGTCAGTACTGCCTATTGTTGTGATAATCCTCTGTCTTGTGTCTTGAAACGTCACTTTTGTGTTTTATCACAGGCATTTGCTGAGCTTCAGTTCAAGATGCTAGAGACTTCCCAGAAGTTGAAATTTGCTGATGTGCAAATAGAAAATCTCAAAAAGTCTATTCACCACGCTGAACTCACTGACAAGGAAATATCGGTAAGTATGTGTATTGTGTTAGATGTATGTTCATGAAGTAATGCATTTATTCCATTTGTCAGTTAAATACTTGAAGTTCCTTAGAAAAACATGTCAAAGTTCAAGTTCTTTATGGATAAAGTATCTTGTTCATGTTCAGGTTCACTGACCATCGCGAGACAGCATTTTTCCATATGTTTATTTATTTACATCTGAGCTGAGTCAATGCTTGGTTTTAAACATATGTTTTGGTAATTTTCCAGTTTGTTTTGGTTAATATTGTAACATCAGGGCAACCTCTATTAATTTTCCCTTTTTTATAATATAGTCGTATATTTAAATTTTGTTAAAGAGTGCAGTTTATGCTCACCGGCGTAATTTTAAGTTATTTTTATTTTCTTTTAGCTTTGCAGTCTGTAAAAATGTAAGTAAGTTTTACTTGCACCTTAGAAGACTTAAATTTTGGTAATTTTAACTGAAGTGTGTTATCCCAGGAAGTGACTTTCTCTAAGATTTTATCCAGGTAGTTAGCAATTTGTGTGAACCCCGGGACTCTCAAACTAACCATCATGTCAGGGAGTCCATCATAATTTTGATTGTGCAATTTGTGGGTAATTTTTGTCATGACTGCTCATTATGTCAGGAGAGGTGTAGAGAGGCACCTCAGTCTAATTAAATGTGCATGGGTGGAGAGAAGAGTTCTTATTTAAAAGATTCTGCTGACTCCGCTTCATTCAGATGAGTATAATGGGCTACTTGAGTGTTCAAACCGGTTAACTACAGAGCTTCCTGGCAAAAGTCAAGAGTTGAAACTTACATTTAGAGCTTTTCTTTTCATCATTCTGAAATTTTTACTAAATTAATGTACCTGGAACATACTAGTGGTCTGGGAATTTTCGGCAAATGTTCATGCATGCTAGCAAGAATTTTAAGATTTTCAATATCCTGTCATGTAATTTGGAATTTAATATGGTTTGTAAAAGAGAGGTAGGCAATTCAATTTGAAAGTTTAATTTTTCTGACTCGGTAATCAGTTTCATTCCAGTCAAGTTTAATTTCAGTTTAAATTTTCACCACATATTTTAAAATTCCAGTTCAATTTTTTTTGCAATAAAATACTTCTAGCTTTAAAATGTATTACATTTGTGTAACATTGGAAGTAGTGGTATTTTATCGATTTCATATATACAAATTGTATGAATTTTCTTTTGTCTCTTTTGTATGCGTTTTTCGGACTTTGAAAGTGTTAATGTGTAAATTTTATTTATTTTGTTGCATCTACATTCCTACTGCTTACTAGAGTTCCATCTACCATTGGTAAGCTTGTCTATACATGTGAATTTGTCGGCGTTTCACGCATAAGCATTATTTGTCTGCAAGGAGTAAGGTGCCGGCTTCTGTTTTAAAAGTGAATAGTCTTCTCTCACACATGCGCACACGAGCAAGCGTAATCTTAACCAAGACTTTTATCAGACACTGTTCTTTTATATTTCAGTTTTGCAAGTGGTATGAAAAAAATAAAAAAAATGATATAACATATATTTATTTGATGTTTATTAAAAAATACATGCAGCATTTGGAAAAACAATATTTTTTTTTTTATATTTAGAAATAATTATGTTATTGTAATCTTTGTTGATGTCAACTGTTTCAGGCATTACCAGCAGACACTAGAACTTATGAATCAGTTGGAAGGATGTTCATACTATCAGATAAGGATGATGTTTGCAAACATCTCCATAAAAAGATTGGGACATGCACAGAGAAAATAAAATCTTTGGAGGTAGGTTTAGATATGTAATACCTGTGGATGGATATGATTGTGTGATACTGAGTCACTTGGAACGGCACACATTTTGTCTTGGAGTTGAAATGAATCCATTCATGATTATATTGCACCAGATGGTACCTTCACCTAGTTAAGAAACATTTGTGTTATCAGCATATTACACACAAAAATTTAATTGAAATAAAAAAAATTGATGAATGTGATAGCAATGGAAAAATAAGATAGTCAATTTTTTGCATTACAGTAAATTTTTTAATTTCTAATTTTAGTAGAACCTCTATGCATTGATTCTTATTTCTATCCTTTCCCATATCAATTGTGGGGTTACTTCCCCTTTGAACAGTGTTAAAAATAGTTGCATGATTCATTTTCTGCATCGTTGTTCGTCCCCTCCTCCTGGAGAGGCGGCTTCCGGGTCGCCGTCGAAGGCAGGGACTCATCTGCTTTCTCTGCCCCCTTGGCTCTGCTGGACTCATCTTTCTGTGCGACTGGCAGTGTGGTAGCTGTCTCAGCTCTGGGGGTACCCACATCCTCCTGGGTGGACGTGTTCGGGGTTGCAGTCTCAGGCAGAGGCTCTTCGGGCACCCCTGTCTCGTCAGCTTTGCTGGGTTCATCCTTTTCCTGGATGGGGCTGGGTTGCTAAAGTCATCTGCGGGACTTCCTGTGTAAGGAGCTCCGCTGCGACAGTTTGAACCCGGTGGGGGTCGTGCGGCCGCGTCGGGGTATATCCAGGTGTGATGCTAAGCCGTTGACCACATTGTCAACACTTGCAGGATGGGCGAAGGTGGGTAGTTTCTTCAGCCGTGTTGGTGGCAATGGTTGCGTGGCACGTGCCAGGTGAGACTGTGTGACGTTCTGGATGTGGCTGACCCTCTTTGGCATGCAGCTTCTTCCTTCTTCCAGGAGTATATCTGTTTTGCACCTGGATCTGAACTCCCCAGGACTAGCCCCTGCTTGGCGTTTCCCCCCCCCCNTAGGCTCTGCCTAATGGAAATAAGGAGATGACTGTTAGATGGGTAGACAGCCTGGACTACTGGCCTTCAATCTAGTGGCTTGGCGTGCGGGACGTTGCTGGCGGACCGAAGTACCAAACAGAAGGTGACAGTATCAGGTTTGGGGGCGTCCATTCTCGTGGCTATTTGGCAAACGGGACGTCGCTGGCAGACCCAAACATCACAAAGAAACGGGGCTCCATGTCGGGGGTTGGTTTATCGTTCTCCAGCAAGTAACCTGGCGAGCAGGATGTCGCTGGTAGAACCAGGCATGTACTGGAGGGAACGATAGTCCAAGGCAGCAACTGCTCTGGTGTTACCCAGGAAGGCGAGCTTCCCAAGCTCTACATCAAGACAGTGCTTCAGAGGGTTGAGNTAGCAACTGCTCTGGTGTTACCCAGGAAGGCGAGCTTCCCAAGCTCTACATCAAGACAGTGCTTCAGAGGGTTGAGGTAGGGAATGAGTTTCCGGCTCATGACTACTGCTGCAAGAGTTTTAAAAGGATATGGTGACAAAGAAGGAGATAGCGGGAGCAAGGTAAAGAAAAGTTAGATCGCTGGGAGTGACAACACAACCAAGATTGGTTTATGTCTGTTTATTGACTCGTCGTTAAACACACATAAACCAGCGTGTACCCTGACAAGGGTCTGATGGGCCGATCCTAAGTTGCCAACCGGTATGTTCCCAAGTCTCTGAAGACGCTGCAGCGCAGGGTGTGAGGGCTACCCCAAGTCAGCGAAACTCAGACTCATGTCATTTAGGCAAGCGACAAGGTAGCTAGAAGCATGGTGGCTTCAGTGTGCTGGCGAGCAGCAATTGATGGTGTCGTGCAGAGTAAGACTCTTGACGCAGGCTGTGTATAGTAGTGACGACTTGAAGTCTATTGGTTCTCTGGCAGAGTGATGTTCTGCGAAAGTTGATGTGATGTTGGTAGGTGCTCTGGCAGAGTAACGGCTTGCGACTGAACTGATGCGAGACAGCCACAAACTGAGGACTGCGAGCTCTATTTATATGTGGCGCACAGGGCCAGCGCGGGGGTTGCGGAGGTAGCGGTAGAGAGGTCACAAAGAGAGANCTATTTATATGCTGCGCACAGGGCCAGCGCGGGGGGTGCGGAGGTAGCGGTAGAGAGGTCACAAAGAGAGAAGATGGAAGTGAGCCGGCAGAGATGGCTGAAGCTAGCTGCTACTTCCCCTCACGCGGCCGAAGGTCAGAGGATAGAGAGAGGAGGCTTGGTGTGAAGCGGGTTGCGGCACAGCAGGATGCATTAGCTGGCCCGAACCAATCTTGGGCTTCAAGTTGTGGTGTGGCGCGTGCGGTGTAACAGCTCTTCTTAGGATGGGGCCGCAGCTGCGGCAAGGCTAGGTCAGGTGAATGACAATGCCCATGGCACGTCAAACCAAACGCCAAAAACTTTAAACACAATTCAGAAAAAAAATATGAAAGAAAAATTTCAATTTTAAAATTTTAGAAATCTAATAGTACAAAAAAAATTTATTGGAAAAATGATTACTTTAAGTTAAAAAATTAAATAAATAATTACGGCGTATAAAATGGATGCGTGATATGCACAAAATGTATTTATTATAAACCTAACTTGGGGTTAAAATTTACATTTAAGAACAGTGAAAAATTACAATAATATATAATTATATACTCTATTCTCAGTATCGTTGCCTTCTTGAATCAAAACGTTGAAAAATTACCTCATACGTGACGTGTTTGGTTGTTTCCTAAGTATGGTGTGTCATGTATCACAAGCATTTTATACTTCTGTTAACATAGAAAGTATCTTATTTTTTGTTGAGCTGAATTTTTACTTATTGTTTATTTATACATCATAATATTACATTTATAATTAATATTGTATGAACAAAGACACAGAGAAAATAGGTGTGTGGTATTGCGTAGTAAGGAAAAGGTTACATGCAAAATATTAACTGAGTGCATACGAATGCAGTGCGCTGTCCCTTTGGCGTAATTTTCTAGACTTAGTTAAGTTTTGTTTTTGCACGAGGCGGAGGAACAGCGTGAATGTAGAACTTAAAAAAAAGTTTAAAGTAACCATGATTGAACTTAAATCAACTGACTTACCATATGAAATGTCTACACTGCAACCGGCATAACCTGTATCAATACAGACTGAAAAGAAGGCTGGGATGAGTATCAGGATAGGAAACTGAATAAATTTGTAAATTCTTGAAGCATTCAGTTGTATAAATGGCTGAAGTGGTTTTGAAAATGAAGAAAGGAAGAACAGAATGGGTGACCTTTCAAGTATTAGAAGTAATGACCATTCAGGTATTGTAAGTATTTGAAAAAGAAAAACAGCAGAACTCTTTTATAACACCACTTCCTTCACGGCCACAAATTCAAGAAAAAAATTATGTTTGGAAGAATGTCACAATGTTGGGTGCAAACAACTGTCTTTGTGGAACATTCAACAGTAAGATGTCAGCTCTCTGATACATTTCAACAGTTGGTCCCACTCAATGCGTTCGTTGGGTGGTAAGCTGTGAAAGGCTTTTTACTGCGTCACTAGTCTCATGTTATGATTGGTGCTCCTAAGTGTGATAATTATTATTGTTCCTTTCTGGTTTCAAGTAAAAATTTTATGGAAATTTAGTTTTTCAGTTAAGAAATAAGAAGATAATGGCTTTGTAATTCTGGTAAGCATTTATGTATATTGCTTGAACAATGCCAGACATTTTGGTGTTCTGAATGCTTCAAATAATGAATGTATAAATATTTTCACGTGGCTTTTTTTTTATTTTCATTTTTCTATGTGCTGAGTCAGTCCAGTTTAATGTTCCGTAAAACAGTAACTTGTTGAAAACCATAATCAGATATCTTTTATGGGGTATGAACACATGGTTTTCACTTAAATAGTTCCTACATATTGGTATAACACTTTAGCTCAAATCCATTTTCGCAGTTGGATGGTTTCGGTAGCTACATGTGTTAACTGCCTGTCCACCAATCACAGACGTTCAACGTCGGAGTAATCTAACCCTGGTGGCTCAGTCGAATACCAAAATGTTTCTCGCAGAACGGACACATGCAGCCATAACCAAATGAAAGTGACTCGTGTGTACATAGAATATTGAAGTCCAGCGCGCGTGGAACTGTTCTCAAAATGTGGTTTTCCTAGATATGTATAAGTAATGAATTTACTTTCACGCAATACCATGACTGTGTTGTTTCTACATGAGACTCTAGATGATTGTAAATGTGAATTATCTGGCAAGCTGTTTCGTGAGGAACCAGAATCACTGCCAACTCCTACCCAAGAAATGGCACATTTCAGAACAAAGCAATTGAAGATCTGCCCTTAGAAATCAGTAATAAGAAACTTTGGTTTTGGTAGTCTTTATCATGTAAAATTGGTAACATAAATGAGTATTTGTACCTAACCTTGTTAAGATTTTGAAAGGTGTGGTAAGTGTGAATTAGAAACTATGTAAGTGTTTCTTTTGTTTTGTAGAACAATAAAAACTACCTGGAACGCAGTCTGAAGGAGAGTGAGAATAACCTGCGAGAGATGGTCCAGCAGAGAAAGTGACAGACGGTGCCATTTCCTCTGTACTTGCTTGCAAACACACGTCTGTGTTGTATTTCGACATACTTGTGTGGGATAAAGTTTGTATTTCCTTGTTCTACGTGGAAATTGCAGTAGCTTTAATTTTTGATGCTTGCTTGATTGTGGAGTGTAAATATGAAGTAATAATTGTGAAACTAATTTATTCTGCTTTTTTGCCAGTTTTTTTTTAACTTGTGTTGCTGATGTGATGGTTATTGTTACCTTCTGTCAGAGTTAATTTAAGTAATCACATATTCACTCACTTTTGCAGTCCAGAAATTATGACTAAAACCAAAGTTAATGAGAATATTGTATGTTTTGACATTGTGTTAAAAGTAGTGTATTTTTATGTTGTTGCATCAAATGTGTGACATAATATAGGTAACTTTCAGTTTGGTTTGCAACCTGATGTGCAACATTTATTCATTGTTTGTTATGAATTTGTAATTGCAAAGTGTTTTTTTTGTATTGTGATTTCTATTTGCAAATACTGCAGGTGTACAGTACAAAATATTTGAATAAAATTATAAAAATAATGCACATTTTTGCCAATTTTGTCTTGTTAGTGTGTGTTGTATCCATGTTTACCTCTGTGGCTTTAATTAGTATTTCCATTTGAACCAAAATGGTTGTAATATGCATTATGGACATAAGATGTAAACTTACAGATTCAACTTAATCAATAATAAGTAGAACTAATTGTTGGGCCGAATTAAAATGATTGTGCTGCCGGCAACAATCCTGTGTTATCATTCGGCTTTGCCACAACTAACCACTCTGCCGTGGTGGAGGACATATCTCTCATGGAAGTAAATGGACTGAATGTAAACATTTAATCTGTGATGTATCACAAGAGGGTCTTGTGACCCAGCATATGGCATACTAGCTGCGGTCCAGATTTTACCCACAAGTTGATCCAAGTGTAGATTTTCTTTACATATGGGTTGCCTATGCTAGTAGGTTGTTAACACCAGCAGAGCAGAAGTTCATAGTATATAAAAAGGAGGTACTTACTGGCTGCCCTCTTTGGCATGGAAAAGTTTACAGATTACTTAGAACATAAAGAGTGTGTACTTCACACAGACAACCAGACTCTCAGTTGGGTATTATCTACACGTAAACCAGCAGGTAGATTGTCAATGTGGTTGGCAAAACTAACTCGACTTAAGCAAATGGTAAAGCATGTAAAAGCTATTGAAAATGGCGTAGCAGATGCCTTATGGATTTTAAACTCCAATGAGTATGACCTCTCTGAGAATATGCCTGATGTATTTGTTATTGAGGAACTGGAAAGTAAGATAGTTTACCCATTTCTAGAAACATGTATGGGAGAGGCTAAAATGTTAACAATTTCCTCAGAGCATATGTTAAGTTACAGGACCACCAAAATAAAGATGATAAGAGTACTCACATCAGGGATGACCTTATAGCTTGAAAGTCGGGTCCTTACGATATTCGCAAAGGATTAATTGGGTATCTGGATTTTTGTGCCACAGGTTTTGCATAGCTTGATTTATCAATATTATCATGATACTTCGAGGTACATTTTGGGAGTGATAAAACCATACCCCTTGTTAAAGAGAAGTTCTATTGGCTGAGTATGCAAACAGAAAGTGAGTACTGAGTTGTAAAGCATGCCAGAAGGCAAAACCTTGAAGTATAAGGGTAGCTGGGCAATTCTCAGCATCTGTAGCAAGTTTCCCTTGGGAACGTATATACCATGATGTCTTTGGGCCACTCCCCCGTTCTAAACCATGTTTCACTTCAATTTTAGTAATTGTCAATAGTTTGAGTAAATTAGTTATTCTTGTTTCCATTGTGTATTATGAAGTCTTCAGAGAAATGTAAAGTGCTCGATCAAACATTTCCCATTTTTAAAGCTTCTGATTTGACAGTGACAGATAATGCAACTTATTTTCTCCATGCTGAAATAAAAAAATAATATTTTTATGGGCTGTTCAATTGATTTAGATATCACTGTATTATCCCTAAGCAAATATTGTTGAAAGATACAACAAAAATTTGAAAATAGCACTATGGGATTTTCAGACTGGAACAAATGAATACTATCAACTAAATTTAGCATTTAACAATATCTATACTGAATTAACAAAGTTTGTTTCATCTGAAATGTTCTGTGGTAAGGTTATTTTTCATACTTTGATAAACCTGTGAGGCCTTAATTATTTTTGTTTGGATGCTTTGCAAAGCAAACAGAGGACGTTTGTGCAGAAGCTGTAACTAATCTGTTAAAGTATCAAAAGGTTGACCCTGAGACGTAATCAAAATGTGGGTGACATTGATTTCAGGCTAGCACATAAGGCTTTACTGGAGGTGCATCATCTTAGGTCTAAAGCAGCAAAGTTCAGTGCCAAAATAGCTTTGCTGTGTCTTGATCCCGTCAGGATAATATTGAAGTTTCTTTCTCCTATCGCTTGATTTAGTGTTGCATCCAAACAATAAAAATAAGGCCTATTTGTCCCAGCTTAAACTATTTAAAGAGGTTAAACTATTTAAAGAGGGATAGTTGTTCCATAAGTTGTACAGGCTGTCCGAGACCAGTGCCGGTATGTTGGTAAACTAACTACGTTTTTTGTTGCAACAGGATAGCACTTCAGTAAGTGTCTACGTGAGCACCTTTGGTAGCACATAGCACTTCTAATCGGTATTCAATTTCTATCCATACATTAGCCAACATCACAGGAGCGTGGAGGCCAAGCATCGTCCAGGAAAAGTCATATCAAAGATAGGTACGAAACTCCAAACCCCAATGAGACGGGGGACCGTCTTGTTTGAAAAATGACATCTGGGTGTTACTGAAGCAACTCTGGAACAGCAAACAATTGCAGCATGTCCAGATACACTGCAGATGTGATGGTGCACTTAGCAAAAAATAATGGTCCAATAATTTTGTCATCTAAAAGTGCTCACAAAACATTCACCCACCTTTGGACTGCCTCTGGTACACTCTTGACAAGTCACCAGGGGGCTCTGAACCCCAAATACACACATTGTGCTGGTTTAATACACCATTGCCAAAAAAAGGTAACCTTGTCAGAAAAAGCAACACGTTTGAGATAGCCATTATCGCCCTCAACATTTCTACTACAAAGTCATACCGATGCATGGCATCATTGAGCAACAAAGTCTGAACAATTTGCACAAAACAATAAACGTTTGTGTAAGATATCATGAGGAGAACTTTTTGGAATCTGTAATTCATGTAAGGCCGTACGAACTGGTTTCTTGGGACTTCGCACAAAAGACTGTTTACTGCTTTCTGCCAGTCCTCAGAATGTCAGCAACGGATCCTGTATTCTTGAACCTGTCGTACCACGACTTAATGCTCTTGACATTGGGCGATATACTTAGAAAATTGACAATATATAAAATAAATACAAATTACTATTATCACAAGTTCCAAACATGGAATAAATTACATTAGTCCCCAAAAGTATAGAAAAAAAAAATTTCTTGCATATATCAATTACTATTACTTGCAACATTACATCATCCATTCCTGTACTTGCGTTTGACGTGCTCGGTGGCCAACAACGGAGCAGAAGTGGTATGTGTCTGTGCTAGGGAATACTCACGTGGCTACGTCACGACCCTAGAAAGAGTCTGTTCACCGCGTGGTCATGAGCAAAGTCACGGCCTGGTGCCCTGGAAACATTACTGCATCACTAATTTTACCATCTACTGCCTTGCCAACTAACATTGCTATCACTGTCTGTGGCCATTGGATTAGAGCATCAGAGTAAACATAGCTGTAATTGTGGAAGTGATAAATTACTGACACTGTCTCTATAAGTATTCAGTTTATTTTCAAAGAAATTTTAGATGTGTAATATATGACGTCCCATCCTATGTACACACAGGATAATTCTTTCAGGCACAGGATTAGGGAAATCCTGTAGAATACAGACAACATTTTGCAACCCTGCCCACATCCGTGATGAATGGTAAACTCTACAAAGTTTGTTAACTTGTTAGCGTTTGAAGCCAAACAATACAGCACTTGTATGGTGTTCTTTAAACCACGCTGCAAATAAAACTTTTTACTGAAGGAGGGAAATTTTTTATTGTAGTGAATTCAAGACTTTTGAAGATTCACGTTTTCCAGCAAAGTGGCTGTTACATGCTGGTGAATATATATACTCGCTTAAAAGCTATAAACAAACTGCAAACACAGTGCCTGGTGTGAAATTAAGTACGAGGATGATGACAAAATATTTAATTACACAAAAAACCTGAGTTTTAACAGCAACTGTTTCTTAGTTGCCTGGAGCCTCATGTGTTTTTCAGCCTGTACTTTCCATATTAAGTAGGCATCAAGCTTCGTTGCTATAATTTGTACCTGGGAACAATTTTTCTCAGTAATCGTCATGCTTTATTACTCTTCAGGAAGGGAAATCACTTTCATTGGTTGGGAGATAAATTTTCTTGCATGAGCTAGGGAAAACATTTTATGAGAGAGGGAATTACCTGGCAATTCCCCATTGATTCACACACTGCTGAAATGGTTTTTTTAAAAATATAAATAAATTGTAACATGGTGTAGAAATTATTTTTATTGTGGTCAAGACTTATGAAATGTAACACAAAATGTAGCTGTATTGTAAACATCACATTGCCACACTAATCTTTTCATGTCTGAGTTACACCAAATGGCTCAACTCTGCCGAAAGATCCCGCAACATATGATTGAGTTCTTGGTTTCTCAACGCATCATACCTGCAGTAATTTATGATGAAAAGCAAGAGTGTACAAAACTAGTAAGCCAAACCAAATCAGTAGGTATACCAAAAATTACATAACAGAATGTTGTTTACCAAAACAAAATTCTTACATATGGTATGAAACCACTAAATCACTTTAATATGTATGTGTAAAGTAATGCAAGGTGTAAATTTCAGTAACTGCAAATATGCTTCAGGTTGCACTACAGAAATCATGCATGTATGTGCAAGTAAGTATTTTGAGGTTTATTATCAAAAGATAGTCACTGATAAGTTGAGTTGTGACATTTGTAACATCTTAGTAATCATCATTTTTATGTTGCTAAGAAGACTAAATAGCCAGATAGATGCCTGCAGTTTCATTTTAGTGAAAAGGTATCTTCTAGTTACTGCACCATCTGAAAACTAATTTTACAACTAACCATGAAATAGGTTTTTAACTTAAACCAAATTCAACTTTACAGCTTTGTACAACTGCCTACATATATAATATTTACTAAGGTCCAAAATTAAACTTGTCAACTAAATGAACAGTGCTCTGATGGGAGGAGGGAAGTATGTTTTGGCACATGCGGCATACATGAGCCGGTTGCTTGCCTAGGTGACGCAAAAAAGTATTTAGTAGTGAGTGATTGATTGTGAGACGTATTACTTCCGTTAATTTGCTACTGACTACCAAACGTTTGTTAAGTTGTCTTAAGTGTTCATAGGTTAGCTAGATTTCAGTTCCCTGTCCAACCAGAAAAAAAAAAGAAAGAAAATAAAATGTTTCTTTGTTGCACATGTTTGACACTAATGAGTTGGCATTACCTAAATGATCATTATCAAGATGTAGGTCGCCTGTGTTTCCCAAATGGAGCAAAGTCTCATATTTTCTGTGACATTTACCTATGCTCATGTAAATATTATCTTTTTCATCCTTTTTCCCTCCTCCCAACAACTTTTCTCTCTCTTATACTGTGTGTTGCATGTTTGTGCATACAGTTATGCATGTATTCAACACTTATTTGATGTGAGCTATGTTTTTAAATATTTAAATAAAATAATTTATACCCAAATATTGCTGTTTTTGGTTATGCAACGACATATGAAAAGATACACCAATTTTTAAAACAATGAGGCAAGCAGTTGACAATAAGTTATGAGTGCTTATTACAAACTGAAGTAGAGGGCAACCGCTGTTTATCAACANATTTCTCTGCTGGCTGAAAAGTGGAGGGGAGACTACTCTCTTCCTTGCCCCCTATACTTGGCACCTATGTATTATTTATTGTTTAGATTCACTGCAGGGGATCCCTTACAATATCTCTTGGAGAAATGTGTGTATAATAGAGATTATTTGGGCAGCTCTTAACATAGAGGTCTTGAGAGCCTATACGGGTGAAGTGAGGTGAGTATGGAGCATCACCAGAATGCAAGGGCGGGGGAAACGGGATATCCAGAGAAAACCAGCCAACCAGCAGCATTCGTCCACACGATTCCCAGGTACGAAAATCTAGGAGCCACCCCGCCGAGAATTGAACCTGGTTCGCATGGGTGGGAGGCGAGTAGTCTGACCACTACACCACCTTGGAGAAACAGGATATGGAGCACGTCATAGGTCATAGCACGTTTAATACATATATTTACATACTATGGATGGTACATTGGTCTTAAAAAATTAGAATAAAATAAAATATTACACATACAGGAAGCATCAATAATATCCAGAAAGTATGAAATGCATAGAACTCATAATTATAAGTCTCATGGAAGTATGTGTTAGCACAGAAAACTAAAATACTCTGTTAAACAGAATAAAACATATTAGAGTAAGAATAGTTTTATTTTTTGTTTGAATAGCCTGTTACTGCTCCAGCATAGGTCTTTGTAATGCTGTGGAAGGAACGGTATATTTTGTTGCTGTCCAGGGTGGTTGGAGGGATCTGACCATGTGCCCACCACACTACGAATAAAAGTTGTATTTAATACCTGTGGTGCCGGTTAGCTTCTACAGACTAACGCAAGAGTTCTCAGGGTGACTTGGATCACTCTACCAGTGTGGCTGTGGTGGGCATAAGTGATGAACGATAGAGTTTTCACTCACGTTTTCGCTACCTACAGTGCTGTTAGGGTCACACTGCACACACTTCTATGAAATAAGGGCGTGCATTGGTTTCTCAGCAATTTTGATTTTAGGCGTTTGTGTGAAGTATTGTATTTATATGAAAATAAGAATATATTTTAGACCAATTTTTACTCCTAAAAAATTAAGGGTTACTTTATTTTCGTATACTAGAAATTTTGAGGTAAATGATTTTGCTTGAGTAGTAGCTAGTGTTAGTCAGTGTTTTTTGATTACATGTTTCATAACAATATATGCTACTCAACAAAATCTTAAAAACATTAATATAGCGTAATTTATAATTATAAAAATACACGAGTTTCAGGTATAGACGAGGGAAGTGCAACCTCCTTATGGCTTGATGCAGTTGAGGTGTATATTATTGACTGCAAATAATCTGGCTATGTTAAAACATTTTTTTAGTAGTGCCAAGCTTAAATAATCATGCTAAATTGCATGCCCAAATCATTTGTGGAGAAATAAATTTTTGCTGGATACCACAGTCAATTTTTGGGGTTTGTTTTTGTTTTTGTTGCCAGCACTGCTCAAAGACGGAAGTCAGTAAGTGGAGCAATGATTGTACGTGAAAATTAAAGTCCTGCCTAGCAAAAGTGAACACATGTTGTGCAAAGCTACGAGAAGCACCGAGTGATAGTGCTTAGCGATATACAAAAATTGGCAAGGTGCATATTCAGGCATATTTATGTGGAGGTGTATCAACAATTGAACTGTTAGCATAGCAAATACCATGTTCAGATATAGTGGATTTTGGACTCAAGTTGTCGTCAAAGTGAATGCCATCATGCTAGTTCACACAACACCGTCAGGTTTGCCAGTCCTAGGAAATTTAGACACTTTCGGCTTTCAGTTAAGATGCTCTTGTGACGCTCAGTTTTGAAGGCCATGCTATGAATGTACCGTGTTATAAATAACATCTGCCGCAGTATCAGCTGCATTGGGCCATTTGTGACAAATGACCAGAATTGCTGTCAAACACCATAATTCTTCACAATAATGCCATGCGTGTCGCAGCAAGTCCTGTAAAGTGTGTGTTGCATTGGTGGGGAATTTGAAAGTTTTGGAATATCCTCTTAATTTGCCTTTACTTTAATCTGCAAAATAAAGAAGCCTTTCTGAAAACACTTTGCAGAGAAAAAGAAAATTTTAGAAGAGAGGTTTGGATGAGAGGTGCAATACATTAATGACTCGTGTGCAGCGAGTGGTATTCACAACCTTCTCATCGCTGGCAGTGTACTACAGTGGGGATTACTTATGGAGGTGTTAGTTTGTGTTTGGCATTATTGTGTTCGCTGTACATATAATATTTCTTAATGGAACAATAAGTGCATGTTACACTGTGGTTGCATTGTGCAAGTTTCCACCATTCCTCTGCCAGGAGTTGATCTTGATTTTCAGTTTTTAGGAGGGGAGGGGGTGGTTATTTTCCCATTTTGTAGGTGCAGGTCTATATTTAAGATTCATAATAATTTTAGAAAACAAAATCAAATGAATTAAAATAAATATTTAAAACACTTTTGATGTTATTTAATTTCAATTTTAAAACATTCACAGGACAGTTTCATGACGGTGTATGGGGTTTTGTTTGGGGAGAGGGATGTCTCCTGTGCCCACCCCCCTCCCTCCTCCTTGGATCTGCCACTGCTCCTGACATTCTTCCCCTGACCCAAACAAATTTAGTGGTGGTGTTTATAGTTGTATCCAAATGGCTTTCAGACTTTCAATTTGGGAGTACACTATGCCCCACTATGTTTGGCAGGAAAAACATGGTTTGCTATGAATTTTACAATACCCTCATTTAGATACTCTTCACACATACTATAATATTGTGGTTTCATTGTGTTAGGTACAGTGATGGTGGGCAAGAGTGAATAAATGTTTGTTACAGATGAGCGAATGCCTGAGGTGTGAGGTACTACCCCTTTGAATATACGCAGAGCTTGGGGTCCCCCACACAAGAAAATGTGTTACTGAAAAGTCAAACTGTGGCCACTTAGATACATTTTGCGCAACACTCAAAATGGAATAAAACTTGGCACAGCAAGCAGGAATAATGATACAAATAACTGATACATCAAAACAAATGGGCCATTTATTTGAGTCAAATTATAGACTTAGTAAAGTACATTTAGTATATTAGTGTATCCTCCCTTGTGTGGAGGCTTGCATCAATACAGTCCTGCGTTTTTGCTATTGCTTCACATGCTGCAGACACATTAGTGGGTGAAGCTGCCATCGCAGCTGTTTCATACATATTTTATAGACAAGTCTGGATACTAGGCCGGCCAAGAGGGTGCAACAGCATGAAGGCAATCAGAAATCCATGTTGCATGTGGATTCACCTTTGCAGTTATGCCATGAAAGGATATACAAAAGACTGCAGAATATCATAAATGTACTGCTTACCATCAGCATTTTCCTTATCAGTACCAGGGAATACAGACAGAATCACAGGAAATTGTTGTTGCAGATACCAGTTCTGGCAGTTTATCACTCAACGATGAAGTCAGGATTTGTGCGCTATCCAGTGCCGCTCTATATTTGAGTATGGTCGTCATCTGTGTCCAGACAAAACTTGTATTCATCAATAAAGATGATGCATTGCCATTCCTCACCATTTGTGCCAATTATGTATGACAACTGCAAATTTACTTTCGTGGTGTGTTAATTGAAGAAAGTGTATAGAATATTGCGAATGCTAGTCTTCTTCTGCAAGTTGCCCCACAATAGTGTGGGTGGAAAGAGGGGTCATTGGTGATGATGATGCCACATTCCTCTATTGTGATTGCAATTTTGGGTCGCCCAGAGTTCACCTGGCACGTCTGGATTTCCTTATATGTTCCCAACACTGTCACACAGTTTAGTTGCAACAGTCCAGCTGGTGGACAATTCAACTAATGACCATGTCTCCTGTAATTCAATGATTCACCCTCTCTCAGACTGTGTAAGTAGTCTATAGAGTACTTATGTTGAATTAATTGCTGAGGCATGCTAGCAACGCACTGATGTTCAGTACACATGCACACTGATTATACTGCACTCTGCTTCATCCTACAACCATTCACACAACACCTTATTAGTGGTGTTGGTTCTCCATCCCCTGGTGGCAGTTCTACACAGTCAATCACAACCCAGCTTAAATATCTGCAATACTACTTGTGATACTACTAGATAAGAACTTGTGCCACAAGTAAATAATTTGATCTGGGTGCAACTATTTTTATGACAATAAGTGTAGTATTAATCTCATGTTTCTTGATAAAGAAATATTTAATAGCCCTACAGCAAACTTCTAGGCTATAGAAATATAAGTTGAATTTACCTATACACACAGAACATATTTTTGTTCCCATTCCGTATCTGAGCCCACATAAAAGGGAAGTTCGTTTCAACATCTAATAGTAGTCTGAATATACTCAGTTTTGATAACAGTTTGAATAACTTGTACTATATAACTTTTAATGTTACATCAATGTTTATTTATTTTCTGCCATATTTTCTGTTCCCAAAAAATTAAGTTGGCTCACTCTGTTGGGCAGATGATGAAAGTTAATGGTTTTGCTTCCTAAAAAATTCAGGATTGAATATTTTTATTCAGCAAAAGTTTAAAGAGATATATTCTAAGTACATAAACAAGNCAGTCAATCACAACCCAGCTTAAATATCTGCAATACTACTTGTGATACTACTAGATAAGAACTTGTGCCACAAGTAGATAATTTGATCTGGGTGCGACTATTTTTATGACAATAAGTGTAGTATTAATCTCATGTTTCTTGATAAAGAAATATTTAATAGCCCTACAGCAAACTTCTAGACTATAGAAATATAAGTTGAATTTACCTATACACACAGAACATATTTTTGTTCCAATTCCGTATCTGAGCCCACATAAAAGGGAAGTTCGTTTCAACATCTAATAGTAGTCTGAATATACTCAGTTTTGATAACAGTTTGAATAACTTGTACTATATACCTTTTAATGTTACATCAATGTTTATTTATTTTCTGCCATATTTTCTGTTCCCAAAAAATTAAGTTGGCTCACTCTGTTGGGCAGATGATGAAAGTTAATGGTTTTGTTTCCTAAAAAATTCAGGATTGAATATTTTTATTCAGCAAAAGTTTAAAGAGATATATTCTAAGTACATAAACAAGNCTTCCTAAAAAATTCAGGATTGAATATTTTTATTCAGCAAAAGTTTAAAGAGATATATTCTAAGTACATAAACAAGAAGCTGTAAAAATGTTAGCCTACCAGAACTATTAATATAAGTAGCCAAAATGTTAAGAGGATTTTTAATGATGAAATGAGTGTTGTGGTTTGTAGACGTTGATGTCTCTGGCACGCACACATTCTTAACAATTGCTAACTTGCTCAGTAATGCAGTGTTACAGAATTAAATGTAATTTTGCAAGTCTTTGGTGATAAGGTATTGAGTGAGTGAGTGAGTGAAGAGATTTGGGCAGCTCTTAACAGCGAGGTCTTTAGAGTTGATGAGGGTGATTGAGGTGAGTATGCAGCGCCGGAATGAAAGGGCGGTGTAAACGGGAGATCCCAGAGGACACCCGCCAACCAGCGGCATCATCCGGCATGATTTCCACATGCGAAAATCCGGGAGTGACCCGGCCAGGGATTGAACCCGGTACGCCTTGGTGGGAGGCAAGCAGGCCAACTGCTCAGCTAACGCGGCTCCTTAATTAGTTATTAAATACCTTTCTGCATAAACTTATGAGATCATGAACAACCTCGCTTTAGGTATTAAACTAAAGAATAAATTTAATGCCAAAATCCAGTCTTTGTGTTTGTTAAATATCCGTGCTGTACGGAAGTAAGGTAATTTCATGTGCATGTTCCCCTCTTTTGCCCTCCCTCTGTGATGTCGGCATAGTAGGAAAATTAAGGACGCACTAGTAACGAGAAACATTGCTTGTCTTGCAGCAAAACATTTTTCTTCTTTTGCTGGGTTGCAATAGTGGTTTTAAGATTTTGACACTATGCTAAGCTGTGCAATGTATGGGTGCAACAATTATTCACAAAGATTTTAATCAGTGACAAATAATATTTAATTTTTCTGACGGACGTTGCTAAAAAGTGGGCAGTAGCATGCACGAGAAACAATAAATTTAATGTGAGGACATGTAAGTTCTCTCAATTCAGCCACTATTATAAATATTATTATACCTAACATGACTCGTTAGTTTGTCTCATTGCAGAGCAAACGAAAAGCTGTTGCATGAAAAGAACAAACACTTTTCGCTGTGTGTGAATTTCACTGCTATTAGGGTCAAAAGGTAAAAATTAAATTCAACTGATAATACAGCAAGTCTCATTGGACTCAATACGAAGAACAGGTTTTAATTCTTGATATCAAGAATTTAGACAGTTTAAAAGTGCACAATACTGCAGCCAGTAGTGGTCCTTTTGATGTTTTAAGACCCTCAACAGACTTAGACCGAGATTCTACTGACTTCATTTTCTGTAGGATGTTGAGAAGTGGTGCAGAATGTGTGACACCTGCACCACAAGGAAGAGATCAAGGACTAGGGGACAAGGTCACCTCCAGAAATACAATGTTAAAGCCCCATTCAAGAGAATGTCAGGAGATGTTCTGGGCCCCTTGCCTGTCACAGAGAGAGGTAATCTGTATCTACTGGTGGCCCAAGACTACTGTACTAAGTGGCCTGAGGTAACTCCCCTTCCAAACCAAAAAGCACATATTGAGGCCGATGCGCTCGTAGATCATGTCTTCTCGAAGTTTGGGGTGCCACTAGAATGCCATTGAGATCAGGGACAAAATTTTGAAGCTGCTCCAGGATGTTACAAAAATTCTGGGGGTGAAAAAGACTAGGACTACAGCCTTGCACCCTTAATCTGATGGAATGGTCAAGAGGCTTAACCACACCCTTGAGCAATTGTTTCTCTTTGCTTACCACTCCGCAGTTCACAAGTCTACAAGATGTGGTCTTTCTGATTTATCATTAAGGCTCTAGGGTGAAACCTAAGGTTGTCCACATAGACTCACTGGCACTCTGTGTAGGTCTGAATGTAGCAGAGTCTGTCTGAGGCGAACAGACTCGAGAAGACGGCAGTGTTACATGCGACTGCTTTGCGTCCTTTCCCTTACCTCATTCTTCTGTGGTGTGTGAAGTGCAGTGCTTTAAGAGCATCACTGGTAACCAGAGAAGTTTGCAGTTATTTAGAAAGGGGAGGCTGCTGTGTGTGCTGCGATAAGCCTATCAGGACTCGCGTTGCCCCTGTCCTTGAAAATCAAATGTCTTGGGTTATCATTGCAAGAATGTTCTGGTCATTGCTCTCACCTTGCTGAGCGTGACTCGGGGAGCGAATAACCTTCTGGATTGGGCCAGCAAGTCTATATAAGCAGGGCAGGCCTCTGAGTCTAGAGTTTGGAGCCTTGTTCTGCCTTAAGCGACAGCTGTGTGGCATTAGCGAAGTGATGAATGGTGACTACAGCTACCAGTGAGAGTGAAGTCTGCAGACTGCAAACACTGGTACAGTGGAGAGTGAAACTGACAGGCGGGACTGTGTGAGTGACAGACATTTTGGATATCGGCTATAGACAGTTGGATTGAATGTGTGTAAATAATAAGTGTGAGTTAACTGACTGTAACCCATATAAAGANATATCGGCTATAGACAGTTGGATTGAATGTGTGTAAATAATAAGTGTGAGTTAACTGACTGTAACCCATATAAAGAAAGTGATAAGGAATTAGAATTGAGATTGACATTAAATATTGTGCTCAATAAGAATAATAAGTGTTAATGGTAGAGATAGGTACAGTAGTTTAGTGTTGTAAATTATCCCTGTGTAAATTTTTATATCTTTATAAATAAATTAGAAAAAAAAAATACATAGTTTGCACCATTTGGCATCTTGTAACAATACTGTCTAACACTGGGTACTCCATCAACATTTTCCAGTTGAGATCCTAATATTTATAAAAAAAATCCAAAATATCAAGCTAAAACTGCAGATATATTNATATCGGCTATAGACAGTTGGATTGAATGTGTGTAAATAATAAGTGTGAGTTAACTGACTGTAACCCATATAAAGAGAGTGATAAGGAATTAGAATTGCGATTGACATTAAATATTGTGCTCAATAAGAATAACAAGTGTTAATGGTAGAGATAGGTACAGTAGTTTAGTGTTGTAAATTATCCCTGTGTAAATTTTTATACCTTTATAAATAAATTAGAAAAAAAAAACATAGTTTGCGCCATTTGGCATCTTGTAACAATACTGTCTAACACTGGGTACTCAATCAACATTTTCCAGTTGAGATCCTAATATTTATAAAAAAAATCCAAAATATCAAGCTAAAACTGCAGATATATTAAAATTACTGCAAATGTTTTAAATTTCAAAAATTCTCTAATAAAATATTATGTTTACTTTTAACACTTAACTTAAATTTTAAGTGAAGTTCAGGTAAAAAGCATGGATGTACTGACTGGTGTAATTTTACTAAATAAAGCAATAAATTCTGGCACTTCGTAAGCTTTATTTCAATTGTCAAAACAGTTGAGCCAATAAAAACATTAGCTGCAGTCTCATACATTCATCCAAAGACAATAATGTATTAATATATATCTTATAATAAAGATTTTCAAAAAAGAAGCACGTCCTTTAATGTTTAACACTTTATGAGCTAAGAAAAAATGTTTCTTCAAAAATAACAATAGTTTCAATATTTAAAGTATGATGTAGATATTCATGACTTGAGTCATCCTAGCAATGCTGCTCATGTCAATATTTGTGGAAGGAAAGCAATGGATGTAAACAGCAAAATTTCCTAACTCGACATAGCTTATAACACACAACCTTACATGGTAGATGATCAAATACAATATATTTAAGAACATTATAAATATGTGTTGCAAATGATTTGAATAACAAATTGAAGCGACCAATTGCAATAAAAACACAAATGTTTATACATTGGCACAAAGAAAACAACAAAATTTTACACTAACAAATTTAATGAATTGCCAAACAAATCGACAAAACAACACATCACTNAATTGAAGCGACCAATTGCAATAAAAACACAAATGTTTATACATTGGCACAAAGAAAACAACAAAATTTTACACTAACAAATTTAATGAATTGCCAAACAAATCGACAAAACAACACATCACTTATTACAGTTTGTGTAGAAACTGTGGTAAGCAATAACTACAATTCAAACAAATAAGAGCACATTTTCAGCATTAGCATTAATTAGCAGGTATTGAATCACTGCAACATGTCTAAAAAGCTAACATTATATTTCTTTCTGGTAATTTAAGTCTTACTTCCTTTTGGCTGTGAGTAACAGTATCCATAAACATTGAACATGTAAGTAATTTTTAAAACAAAACAAAACATTCATAGCCTTACATCACAAACTTCAATATCAAATTTAAAAACTTTTTGACATCAGTTACTCGCAGCAGAAATTCATAATTAATGTTGATAGCACAAAGTTAACAATTACTAGAGTGCCATTCAAAAGAAAGTAGTAAGGAAGTGTATTGCATTATTATGAATATGAATTACTTTTCTGCAAATTATATTGTATTATTTATTTGTATTTAATATTCATCAGTGCTTTTAAAAATTTGCAATATGATGACCTTTTGAAAACTCGCTTGACCCATAGCGGTTGACAAGTGGTCATCTCTCACAAAGTTGTCAAACATTTCCATCTTACTTCATCACTCATCAAAAAAAAATTATTACACCTTTACTTTTAAACGTAGTCTTACTTTTTCATACTTCTTGTAAGTAGTCACATTATTAAATTACATCTAATTAGTTGTTAAAATACTTATGTACAATATATATATTTATATACACACAATATATTAATCCATTGCCTGACTAGACGATTTCAATTTCTGCTATCGCATAGCTGAAATTTTTGCAGTTATGTTTATTATTTAATTGAGAACAGCAAACAACAAATTGAATACATTTTCATGTAAAGACACATTATTTTCACATAATAGTTCCATGCTGTTTCCTGTTTTGTGTATCCGTAAGTTGAGCANTTTTCATGTAAAGACACATTATTTTCACATAATAGTTCCATGCTGTTTCCTGTTTTGTGTATCCGTAAGTTGAGCAAACATACTGGAGTAAAATCGCTGCTCCGTTTCCTCAGGTTTGCCGGTGACGCTGCATCTCACGTAGACTGCTGCTCAATGATGCACTTTGGTCGAATAAATGTGCCATGGTCACACGACCACAATAAACCGATGTCTTTATTGGGAAGTAACCATCCGACACAAGGTTAAATTTTTAGTTCATTAGTGTAAGTCACACACTATAACCTAAAGTGTGAAACACCGTGTTCAGGAAGCTATTCACTTCCGGTAATTGTTTCTGTTAATGAAGGCTGCATATTCACAGAAAATATCAGTAAGCCTGTTAGTAACAGAAATTGTAGNTTTTCATGTAAAGACACATTATTTTCACATAATAGTTCCATGCTGTTTCCTGTTTTGTGTATCCGTAAGTTGAGCACGGGCAAACATACTGGAGTAAAATCGCTGCTCCGTTTCCTCAGGTTTGCCGGTGACGATGCATCTCACGTAGACTGCTGCTCAATGATGCACTTTGGTCGAATAAATGTGCCATGGTCACACGACCACAATAAACCGATGTCTTTATTGGGAAGTAACCATCCGACACAAGGTTAATTTTTTAGTTCATTAGTGTAAGTCACACACTATAACCTAAAGTGTGAAACACCGTGTTCAGGAAGCTATTCACTTCTGGTAATTGTTTCTGTTAATGAAGGCTGCATATTCACAGAAAATATCAGTAAGCCTGTTAGTAACAGAAATTGTAGTCACTCTGGCTTACTGTTGACTGTAGATTACAATATGTTGAAGTAGAACATCAAAGTAAAAAGGTATCAGATGATAAAATCTGCATACCTTTAAGAGATGAATTTGGTAATACATTCATAGTTTGTATAGAATGTCTTTACACAACATCTATTGACACATCAGTACTTCAAGACACACACTACAATCAGTATTGAGTTACAAGATATATATATATATCGTAAATTTACAGGTGATTTTCACTTTTTTGTGATAGTCATTCAACTTTGGTATCCAAAGTCTTGCTTTAGATGACTTAAATGTCGTTCAGCACTGAAATTCAGTTTTTATTCAAACAAGTCACAATTTTTGTATTGGGAAAGTCATGTTTTAGTAATCTCATCATAATCTGGTCTACTATTGTACAGTCAGTTATCAGTTTTGTGTATAACAATAAATTACATTAAAATAAATATATATATTTTACACTGTGCATTATTGCAACAGAAATGAGTAAATATTATAAACGAGCAGAATATTTTATCTAACTTTCTGCTACTTATCATAGCCAATTTAACAGTATGCTCCTCAGCTACAGGAAACAATTAATTTCCTTAATCACAGCACAAAAATTTATACTCATACGTCATCTATAAAATGATGTGATGTATACGAAACCTTACCGACAGACTTTAGGGTTTGTTCCATAATTTTATGAAGTAGTGAAATAGAAATCCTTTTTTATGACAAAATTTGCTGCATGATATACAGAAATTATATGAATTATTGGGNATTTTCACTTTTTTGTGATAGGCATTTCAACTTTGGTATCCAAAGTCTTGCTTTAGATGACTTAAATGTCGTTCATGACTGAAATTCAGTTTTTATTCAAACAAGTCACAATTTTTGTATTGAGAAAGTCATGTTGTAGTAATCTCATCATAATCTGGTCTACTATTGTACAGTCAGGNAAGTCATGTTGTAGTAATCTCATCATAATCTGGTCTACTATTGTACAGTCAGGTATCAGTTTTGTGTATAACAATAAATTACATTAAAATAAATATATATATTTTACACTGTGCATTATTGCAACAGAAATGAGTAAATATTATAAATGAGCAGAATATTTTATCTAACTTTCTGCTACTTATCATAGCCAATTTAACAGTATAGTCCTCAGCTAGAGGAAACAATTAATTTCCTTCATCACAGCACAAAAATTTATACTCAATGCAGTAGATATTTTACTACACTACATATGCTTTGGAATGGCTGTCACTTTAGGGTTTGTTCCATAATTTTGTGAAGTAGTGAAATAGAAATCCTTTTTTATGACAAAATTTGCTGCATTATATACAGAAATTATATGAATTATTGGNGTGAAGTAGTGAAATAGAAATCCTTTTTTATGACAAAATTTGCTGCATTATATACAGAAATTATATGAATTATTGGGTATGCGTAGTCAAATCCTAGGTATTACTTTATAGGTTTTATAATGCACACAGTCATCATCAAAGATTTTTTTTATCTTTTGTACATGACTGAAGTTTCATTTCATATAACAAGTCATATATACTAGTTCATTTGAAACTGTCACTGTTCTTGATAGTATTGTTTGTTACTTCAGTTTATATATACACACACACGCTTTAGTTTGACTAGTACAGTAACACCTTTATAAAATGTTACAAAAGATTAAAAAAGTTTAAAACTTCTTAAAAGGATAACATTTCCCAAAATTTGTAATATAGATGGTACAAAATTATTGTAAGGCTTTTTTGCCTATGTAAATTGAAACTTACAGAAGAATAATCACTGAAACATTTCACAGTACTGAAAATAAGTTTCTGTTGTTCCAGATGTGTGTTAATAATTTTAAACAGTTTCACATTCACTGGAAAAACTAATTTTAGAGTATTTTAAGTGTTACTTAGTAATAATGAAATTATATGGTGTCATTGCAGTAGCAGAAGATAAGATATTGAAGAAATTTGGGACACAGATAGGTAATTAAACATTATCTGTAATATTTTAACACATGACTTGTTTCTCTTCTACCAGCGTATTTGGCAGTTCTTGGATCTGACTGCAGAGACCATATATATATATATATTATACATTAAGAGAATATTTTATCTCAATTTTTGATAACTTGACATAATCTATTAAACATTACAGCCAAATGAAGGATGTTTCCTTCATTGTGGCACAAAAAATTGATGCCCAATGCAGTACTATTTTATTATATTGTGTACTAGAGTGGCTGTTCCTGTATAGTTCCATTATATTATGAAACAAAATTTGCTGCATGATATACAGAAATTTTTATGAATTGATGATAGTTAAGTCATAGTTATCATTACATAGTAGTTTTTATAATCTGTTGATAGTCACAGTTGAAGGTTTTTATTTTTTATACACAGTTTAAGTTTAATTTCACAGATTAAGTTTTATGTAGATTCTTTTGTTATTGTCTGCATATTTGCGTTAGTATGCTTTGTACACACACACACTTTAGTTTGAGAATTATAATTAAACCTGCTTAAAACAATAAAAAAAATTTTAAATTAACATTTTTTTAAAGAATTACATTGCTAATATATTTATGTAGTGCAAAAGTATTCTATCATATTGGACAGAAAATGTATTTAAAATGAAACTTCATAAACAATTTTGACTATTTCATGTGTACACAAAAGAATACTGCACAATACTGAAAATCTGTGTTTCATGTCGAAGCTCAAAACTTTTCTCGCATGCTTAAAGGTATATGATTCCTTTGACAGATGCAATTCTGTGCTGTAGTTCCAACTAGGTGTCGATAAATACGATAGTTTCAAAGTTGCTAATGTAAATGATGTGGTGTAGCAGTAGAATAAGACAAGTTGTTGATGAAACACAGGAGACAGACAGGAAATATAATATTGCCCATCACATCTTAGTGTCTGGCTTGTTTCTCTTCCTCCATCCTCGCTAGCAGTTCCTGCAGCTGACTGTCATCCTCTTGTGAGGTCGTCATGGTCCTTGTTGTGGTTGTAACGGTGCCATCATCGCTGACAACTCTTGTGCTGTAATACAAACAGTGAGCTTTGAACATTAAACAATACCAGTCAACAGACTGCCTAAAAATGGGACGATGGTGTACAGCAGGAATGGGGTAACTTTTTTGTGTGGGAGCCAAATCCAGATCTCAAGTTCATGCTGCAGGCCACACCATTGATTTTTATTTTCGAGTGAGGTATCAGGTCAGAGATACTTGTGTCCTGGGGCAATCATTTACGATACACTTTTATGTCTAAATGCCGTTACCGGTCCCATACCGGTACCTATACTGGGAAGAGTAATTTCCGAGTGCAAGTAATATGTAATATTTTAGTTACTATAAATTTCCGAAAATATTCTAACCGACATACAGTTGTCGTAAATGAACTGCAGGCACTACACCACAGAATACACCTGACAGGTCTATGCAAAACAAATATTATCAGAAATAACCATAAATAAATAAAAAAAAAAATTAAAGTTTCTTACTTGGAAGTTTTTGCCGAGTAAAATATTTATAATCAGTACACATATATGTTTTACGGGCCACTTCATTTCTTATTTTTGAAAAGATGTGGTGAGCCACTCAAGTAAAGTTCGTGGGTCGTGGATGGCCTGCAGGCCACAGTTTCCCCCCGGCAAGTGTACAGTGTGGACTGAAGCAACATTCTGAACTAACAAGTGATGCCACCTATTGGCTTCATTGANCCCCCCGGCAAGTGTACAGTGTGGACTGAAGCAACATTCTGAACTAACAAGTGATGCCACCTATTGGCTTCATTGATGAAACCCAGAAAACAACTAATACATCTAAATTACACATCTGTAAAGGGTTGACATCTAGCAATAAAGTTGCTACACTAGTTTTTTCTTTGTAAATTATGCAAAAAATCAGGGGTCATGTCGTTATATACCTAAAGAACATGTCAATCATATAAATAAAGAATCATACCAGGTCCTCCCAGGATATTTTTTGGGGTCTGGGGCAAATTACACTGTTTATCCCCTCACCCCTGAACCACAAAATCCTAAGCAAGAAGCTGCTGTTAATGGCCGTATCCAGGTCAAAGAAAAGACACGGCTGATCAGAGCAGTTGTTGCACAGCCAGACGAGTCTCCCAAGACTTCTGATTTTAAGAGCGTGGTTGGCTTAGTGGCTAGTTTAGTCTCTCATTGCCAAGATCCCACTTTCAAGACTAAACCCAGAGGAGCCAGGAATTGTTCAGGCAGGAGTTCTTATGTGATGAGAGTGGAGGATAATGCTATGATGTCAAGCTCTTGGGCTTATTCTTTGCAAACAATTGAGTAAAAATTATGAAACCGTGTGGAGAAAATGCCTATTAACGTGTCCACTTTGGAAGCGGTGCTGGGTGTGTTCACGTTATTAATCCTCAGAAGGAATGGGCAGGCATTAACACTACATAGCTACTTAGTGGGGCTGCATTATCAGCTGAATGTATTGGTATCTGCAGTGGCATCGGTATCATAACATCGGAACGTAGTATTGGTCAGTACTGTTGTAGGTGTTTTACATCACATATATTGGAATATGGGAACATTTTACAACTAACAGTATTAAGCAGTACATAAAAAATTTATTACGGCAGCAAAGTGGCTGTGTTCATTGCAGTTAATGATGTTGGTATGGTGACAGACACTTGCGATGTAGGGATATTACTACAAAATTATTTACAGCAAAACTAGATTACATTATTTCAACTCTAACTTAAACAAAAAACTGCATCAATAAAATTAATTTTTAAAGGACTGCAAAATATGTGAAAGTTTACAATCATTGGTACTTAAATCAAGGGACAGACAAGAGACAAGACTTTGCGGGTAATCTCACCAACATAAAAATAAATATAACATTTTAATGGCACAAAAGGAATATGAAACAAGTTAAGAAAAAAAGTGTTTGAGTTTAGACATGGAAATAGTTCATCTCCCTACACATTTCTACATAGAAAATCATGGCATGTGTTTCATTTATATAATAGAAACAACCAAGTTTACCAAAGCACAAAATGAACTCCTCCCACTCTTATAATCATCAATATATTTATTATCTGTACCATTTATCTTTCGTACCATCTTTTGGAGTATACATAGCATGCAAACTGGACACTGCTAAACACTCACGTTGTTTGTGTTGTCCGTGGCCCAGTGCTGGCTCCTTCATGGACCGTCACAGCATCCTCTTCTTCCTCTGTAGTCCAACAAACAGGGAGACCATCAGTTAGTTTGTCAAAAGACTTAGAATGCACACCAACCACATAAGAACACAAACAACACAAAGTTATTGCAATTGTCACAACGTGTGAGAATCCAAATGCTTCATGCCATTCATTAATATTTTACGTAGGTATAGGAATGCTTTGCTCATCAAAAACCAAAGGAATATCATACAAATTATGACTCATTCATTACCATTATACACACACACACATGTATGTAAGTATTTGACAGGCAAAATGTTACTGATGTTATTTTAGCATATTATTATTATTATTATTATTTTGCAGTATGTATATTACTTGGTGGGTTTTAGGTGATCAACAAATAATTTATTAAAGAAAAATAAATATTACATGGACAACAGTCATGTGTATTTCTGAGAGCTGCACATGTTAATATTGCTGTTGAATAATAATTAGCAGATATTAATTACTTCATATAAAGAGATCCCATTAGTCAGTCTATGTTAGTATTAGTGAAATTCTAGGAATGGCTATGTAGTGCACATAATAAGTTGGGAAAAACAAGGCAGACAGTAAATTGTTAGTTTTGGCTGAAGTAAAAGCAACAAGGTTATAACATGATAATTTCTCAATATACATAACATTTTATTGCACAGAATGCTTTTTTTTTAAATTTATTTTGTTGTAGCAGAGGAGGGAAATGCACAAAAACTGCTGTCCATGCAGCTAGAACTAACCAGAGTGGTGTCGGAATTGGAATCTCCAGTCATGTTCACGGGGGTCCACTTCCCGGTCCTCGTCAAAATCAATGCTAATGTCGTGGATGGGTGGGGGTCGCCGTCGCGCGCCGCTAGCTACCAAGCCATCACCAAGCATTAGCAGGGAAACAGCCAAACAAATGCAGGTTAGCCGAAGCTGTATCTACTGGCATCATCAATGAGTTGCCACATACCATTCAGTGTTGAAATTTAAGTTGGAAGGTGAATTTTTTTGTAAGCTCAAAGTCTTCATTCATACTGAACCAGAATGATCTTCTATACACTAAAACATAGTTCTCTCTTGGAACTCATTTTGACAACAACGCCGACATTCAATCTGTCATCTATAAGCAGTTTTCAGCACTAATGCAGCTTTGTTAAGAAATAACTATAGTGTTTTATCATCAGTTCATACTTTTAATCCTATCACAAATTTCAACACTGTAAAGTCTACATTTTGTGTATTGGTTGGAGGAGCACATTGCAGTGAGGAATGTTTGTTTCAATAAATATTTTATTCAGAGTTTTCTAGCATGACATAAAAGCATCTGAATGCCATTGGTTTTTCTAATAACAAAAATTAGTTTCTGGCTGAACAATTTACTTAAGAACTAAATCTCACTGAGCTACCATTCACTTTTGTAAAACTTCAGCATTACTGCCCCCACATTAAATCATTAAAAAAAAATTAAATATATCATTGCTCTGATTTCAAGCAGAAAATTAACATGAAATTTGACAATCTTGCTGATATGAATTTTTCTGTATTCTCATGAAATTCTCTGGAAATAAAACGTTGGGAAAAGTAAGGTCACAAAAGAGATATCAATTTTCTAAAGAGGTCATATAACATTTTATTTCCCATGCATTTGTCAATAAGTACAAAAATTTTCTTACAGAACTTCGTAGTTAGTAGTATTTACACCCACTCAAAATTAAATTATCAATTAAATTGATATAAACCAAGGTGTTATAAAGAACATCAACTTTCTGCTTGGCATCAAAACCCAGAGGCAGAGTTTGATAAATAGAATTATAAGTTTAGTTCAGTGCTGGTATTACGATATGGTGGGATTTGTAAAACATTAAAATAAAATCGAGACAGTACACATGGTAGTACTTTGTCTTCTCATTGACAATGTATGTTTCTAGTGAACATTTACATTTGTGTGCTCTAGAGTATTTTCCACTCACCACACTTCCACCTTTCTCAAAAAGTAGGCAAGCTCAGTCAATTAAAGTAAATCTATGCGACAGATCAAATAATTACTTGGAGACCAACAACTACATTGGAATTACACAGTCAAATATAAAGGTTACTAAAAACACTTGTGCAATCTGTACTAGCTGGAAGCTGAAGCATAAACCCCACTAATTATATAAAATCAGAATGTAATGAGTGCTGCACGAATCCAACACAATTATATTCTTGGTGTGTGCAACTGCAGCTGTAATACCATTGTAGCCAACCGCAAGCTGCTACTCGCGTGAAAATTTTCAAATTAACAAGGAGTGGTAAATGTTATTTCAGGTCTACATTTTATTGTATTTTATTAGAGCCTGTTAATTGTTAATCAGACATGGTTTAACATTTATTTGCTCCAACATGCTGCTAAAACAGTATCCTATAGCTCTAGGCAATGAAACTCTTTTAAAATTTTTAACTCAATGTGCTATAGCAATATCGTGCATCAGTTACATATTATCTAACGGAGTATGTAAGAATGCAGGTGTAATGCCTCATTCAATCTTTAAACTACCTATTTGTTCATGTAAATATTATCACCTAGAAGGTAACTGTTGTGTATTGTTTACACTTAGAATTAGATTATGTGGTAGGTTATATGTGACAGGTTAGCAACGCGAATAAGTGAGGTAAACAAAACAACAAGGTGCCCAGTTGCTGAAGGGTAGCTGTCATGGCTATGCGAGTTCTTTGTGAAACATAACCGTCATGTACATGGATGGTTGTTTTAAGATGTCATCATTATTGATTGTTTTACTATGCACCCTACGCACCAGGCTTTGTCTTCTCATGATGAAACCACATGCATTTTACAACAGTTCGCAATCTACACAGCATTTTTGTGCTATTAACCAGCTGCCATCATGATGCACTATTTCCTGTAGTTTATGCAAAATCATAACCAAACTTGTGGTTGCGTGTAGATTAAAGCCCAACAACTTGTGCAATAATCAACTGTTACAAAACTAACAATGGTTTTTGTTGTCATTTTAAAAGTAATATAATTAAATATGCCATGTGGAGTTTGTACTTAAGTGACAAATAAAATAATTTTTTTAAGTGATAGACTACTTGAAGAAATGACTTTACAGCAGGTTGTTTAATGCAGATATTGACAAACATAATCATAGCCAAGAAACATATTTTTATTGACGATTATCGCTATAAAATACAAGGGTAAAATTTATTACAGAAATGTTTTTAATAATTTTGATATGTTATTTATTAAAAACTGTTATGCTGTTTGATCATCTTCATTACAGATTCTTAGAATCAGTAGTTTAATAACACAGGGTTATGTTGGGTGGAAATAATGCCTTAAAGCTTTATTTGTTAACAAAATTTAACTTTTCTAGTAATTAATAGAAATGATGAAAGCAATTAATATTAGTCATGTTTCTACGGATTTTTTTTAAAAGAAATACAGTATTTAATGAGTTCTAAGCTGCACACTCCTTTCCCAAATACTTTTTCTAAAAACTTTTAGTACAAAATTTTTTTGAGTAAATTTATAATATTAACAAAAAAATGATCGTTCCTTATATTTCTTATGCTACAGTATTTATAATACTGGCTTGTACATATTCACAAAAATGTATCCTGATTACAAAACCAAAAAAGTAGATATGTTGAAATTATTTTTTTATCAAAGTCTAAAAAAAACTCATGGTGCAAAGTGTCAACCATGTGTTACATTGCAAAATTTGTTTAAGACAGTTTAATCCATTTGATGTATTTTTGGACTCAAAAATGATGGGAACTTCTGATGTGCCACTGCATGCTCGAGGAACAATGCATCCACCTAGTGTTTAACAGGGCAACTACTTAATGCGCAACCATTCAGCAGAGATTGTAGCCACTCCATTGGAATGTCCAACCACAAAAGTCTTTTGATAAACCACTTTGAATGAATAACTGTAGTTATGATTGGCTAATATACCTACAAAAAATATTTTAGTTGCCAACATCCGGTAGTGTTTGTATAATATGTCAGTTGTGATTTCAACGGAAAGTCCAATCTCCAACCTAACACTTGAGAAGTTGTGCATGCCAAAGCAATCTGCGTGGTGATCACCACCTGCCTCGGCTGCCAAATGGTGTGCAGGGATTCAGTAAACATTGTCAAATTTTATTTATTAGTTTCAGACATGCGTTCTTCTGAATAACATTTCAGAAACTATTCACATCCTAACATTAGTTTCATTTACTTGTTTTGCCCTTAGTGTGTATTTTTTTTAAGAGTGAAGATGGTAACTGTAAATTAAACATTTTTACTAACATTTTCAGGAATAAAAATTCTGGTACAGAATACTGAAAGCTGTATACAGGCAGTCCTCGACTTTCATACATTCAAGATTCGTACAACTCGCTCTTTCATACCTGACATATTATCACCTCTAAATCAACTTTCACACTACCGATTTGGTCTTTCATACATCTAGCAACCTACCAACATATTGATATAGCACTGTTAGTTACCATCTAACACTGCCTGCCATGTTTCCCAGCCTTCGTGGATCATATGTTATGAATGTTTAGATATGGCTGTCATATTGGCACAATACAAATGAGTGCATCTGTTAAAATAATACATGAATCTCTGAAAAACTTTAGATAGTTTTCACAACCTACAAAATAAAATGTTACATTTGCACAATAATTTTACAGAAAGTAGGGAGCATATTTAATTACCTTATGTATTCACACAGTACTTACAATAAAATACGTATACAGGTGTTGAAAATCAACATTTCAGGTAAGAAAATATTGCATATGTATAATTATTTGTGATTTTCAATTAAATACTTGTTAAAAAAAGACATGTTTATCAATTAAATATATTATCTTTCTACCAAAATTAATTTTTTTTTAAATTTTCTTGTAACTTAGGAACGGAACCCCTCTTATTACATACATATATATGATTCAACTTTCACACATTCAACTTTCACACACATTTTCAGGAACACATTATGTATGAAAGTAGAGGACTACTCAAATTACCAATGTAATTCTTGTTAAAGCTTGTTACTGCTCTGATTAATCTGGAGCTCGGACAACCTTGAACTATTTAGATCTTCTACCTTGCCATGTGTTGCTGACATTTGCCTCCCCTATGCCTATCTGTCAGCTGATCTCCCCCTGCCTACACGGATAGCGACAGCAGCATTGCTGTTAGCTGTTACCAACACTTGAAACAAGAACTACGCCTTTGCCTGAAACAATATAAGTTGAGCCACTTCTCTAATGCAGCCATTCATTTATTTATATTCCCCTGAGAAGTGTGGTACAAATGAGGATACGAAAACTGGTGCAGCTTCTTAGAATTAATAGTTGTTTATGCCCGAGTAAACAGAATATTTCCAGTACTTCTAGCTTATGTTGCAAGGGATTATAAGAAAACATTAAATCCCTTTCAGTGTAATGTAATTGTGACAGGTGTACATAATGTGATAAGTAAAAGACAACACTCCAATCAATACTACAAAAAAATCTTGTGAGACATACGCGGTAGATCAACAGACGCACTCATATACTCAGGTGGGCAGTAAATATTATAATGTAAAATAAGCATCTGTTGACGCTTCTTAGGAAACTGTGTCTGTCAAGTATAGCCACAAGAATAATTACCTGATGTCTTATAATGTAATAAACATTTTGTTTCTAACAAAAAAACTATTTGCTCTTAAATTTTAATTACTATAAATGTATTTAATGTAACAAGTAATGTTACTGAAAATGAACATTTGAAAGACTTTTAATGTACAATCTTTAAGTATTTGAAAAAGTATACTTTCATGTGTGGTCTGCAAAAGTTTCTCATTAACAGAATCTATAATAAAGTTTTGTTACGTATACTGTACCATTAGAAACAAGAAACACAACTGATGTCATTGTAAATTAGTTATGTTTTCATCAAATGACACAATATTTTATAACACATGTAGCACATACCAATCTATGTAATAATACAGGAAGATAAAGTGAAACATTTCCAATTATGTTATATTCCAAAAACATAACATGTAAGCTTTCAACCGTATTTCTACTCTTAAAATTTTTTGTGACACACATTACAACTTGTACTAACAAAGACATGCAACAACACTACAACAGATTTCATCAGTTTGTCACAATGCAGAACATAATTATGCACTACAAACAACCACTGCACACAGTCACAACAGGATGCTGACGGTATTAGTTCAGGCTGCACAGATACGAACAAACTCTTCACACAACTGCCAGACAGTTGCACCCATGCACCGGTGGCCTGCACAGACGTGTGAGCTAGTGGAAACAGCACAACACACTAACAGTGTACGATGGAGGCCGCCAGCAAAGGACACATTAAAGGAGTGGCTTAATACTGACATCTGCTCAGTACCTACCAATTAAATTCATTTTTTTTTTTTGTGTTTATCAGTGGTTTTTTTACCCCCCCTCTCCCCATAAACCACTAATTAATTAAGCTACTAATTAATACGCTCAACTAGTGTTAGGAGCTAAACCTTTAAAATTAATTTTTCCTTTGTCATCTTGGGGATAGGTTTGAGAGCAGACAAGTGCCCTTACCTTGAGTTCATTGCTTAAAAAAATTTGAAGCGTTTGTATAATATAACTACAATATTAATAGTTATTTTCAGTTACAAGTGAAAGGCACGTAAAACTCCAGCTAGGCATAGTTGTGAATGTAAGTTTAAATTTTAATCTCAGAAGAATGAAAAATAATTTCTTTATTTATGTGACACCTGCCAAAAACTTTTTTGTATGTGATTTCACGAAATAATTTTGAAATTTCTAATGGGGCTTGCTAAAAAAAATATATATATAACTATTGTGCCTTTTTTCACACGAATATCTAGTTCCTTTTGACAAGTTCACAGCTCCCACTGAGCTACGTCGTCACCTGGAATACAGTTTCATTAGCCCCAGACCTGCTAGAAAACAAGCTGAAGGTGCATCATCTGCAGGCCCAATAAAATATAACGACCTCAAAAAAATTTGTGGAATTAAATTTTAACTCAAAATAATGAATTCCCATAATCATATCAGACTAAAAATACAAATTGATAATTACGTTTTACAATAAATGTCACTGAATACTTTGTGCAGTATACATATGCATGTTTCAGTTTGCCTTTCGTCAAAGTAAATCATTATTTTTAAGTGCGTAAAATTAAAAATGTTACATAATAAGGACTATAATTATTGTTTCATTGCTTCTGCAAGCAAAATTAATTCTTCGAACTTAGCCAAGTTTGTTTTACCAAATCCTGTAATAATGACACAGTTTATGGAAATCTTTTAAAGTTCCTGGAGGTCATTATTTAGATACACTTAATTCTCAACTTGGTAATTTGCTGAAATACTTAATTTCCTCAAATTTACAACATTGCCATATCATGTTTTCATTCATTAAAAACTAGATATGCCAAAGTATTTACCAAAAATTAATTACATTGCTAGTTTCAGGAACATGATGTTATTAATGCCCGCAAAGCAATTCAACAAATATTAACTTTATATGTGACTCTGTTTACGTTTTTGAAGACATTTTATTAGTAGAAAACCTAATATTATATTTTCAGAGTTTTCAAGTAAACTTCTGCATGACTATACGTAATTTAGTACAAAATGTTGGTAGCAAACTCATAAACAGATGTCTTATTGTTCAGAGTCCCATCAATTAATTTGTGTTACAAATAGTCAATCAAGTAAACACAAATTTTTTAATCATCTCTCTCTGATGTTTAGTATTTTGGTTGCATTAATTTATTACACTAATGAAAAACATAACTTATTTGCAGAATTGTAAATGCTGAACGATCTACCAGATTTTTTTCCCCTCTTCATCACCCTCCCAAAAAATTGTTTGGATCTTCCTTATACTCTACAAGGAAAGGCACCCCAGAAGCACAGTGGTTGGTATATTCTGACATGTAACATGGAGGTGTACTTTCAAGAGATAATCAATGCTAGTATATTAAGTGGTTGGCATTTAAGAATATTAATATTTTCTTTTCCTCCAAAATAATTTCTTGTCTTACAAAAAATCCAAGAACTAAATTTTCTTGCCTCCTCCCTCAGTAAATTAACACTTCCCAGAAAAGAGGTTTTGATATAAAAATGTGAAGGACATGACTAGAAACCTCGGAACTGCACTACGAGCAAGCATCAGTTACTCCATGCCGCTAAGTAGATACGGTATAGTTAACTGAGTATGGAAGGTGGGTAGGCTAGGTTAACTGGCAGCCCATAGGTTAATACAACATCACAGTGAATGTACAATACTTAAAAGTAAATGTGAATAGTAACCTCGTGCAGGAGTGCTGACTTGCGGGTCATGGTGGGAATGCTGCTGATCCCAGCCACTTGTGGCTAAATCCCCTGCGATAGGAGGAAAAACAGGATAATACTACCACATATTAGCACAGTTTGCAAGCTCATAATCAATATAATGAAGTTAATTAAACTGATGTAAAATGTAATGCTTGTTGAATAAAAACAATGTTTTTGTTAACTTCTCACTGCCAATTAAATAGATAATGATAAGTTATATTTCACTGAAAAATAAGTCAAAATCCATCTCTTGTACAAAAAAAAATTTCCAAGAATAAGAAGTATTGAGCAAATCATTCAAAGTATATTTTACTAACCCTTACCTTAATTTTTAATTATTTTTTCAGTTATTAAGTTGGAACTTACATAAATTATACTGAAACACTGAACAAAACTGGTTTGGATTGTAGTATTCCACTGCATTGCAACAAGGAACATGGCACATGTTTCTACTATAATTTTTATAATATAAAAATAATACATCACATCAACATACCTATGCAAAGAACATAACATGCATGCATAACATGCAATAGAAATAATTTGAGCATGGCAACTATTTATAGCATTATTGTGTTACTTTACTGATAAAAAAATTATGATTAAAAAGTTAGTTGTTCAACTGTTACAAATATTTCTTCTTTACCTGTTTCAGATGTACGAATGGAAATAAATTATGCAGTATATTATACAAATCATGTACAAAAAATAAATGCTGAACTGAAAAAAAAATGTAAAATTAACATATGAACACTGTGAAATGTGCACATATAAAATAAAAATTAAAACTGCAGTATTTCTGAAAAATACTGTAAATGTATTTTTTTGATTTTGTTTCAAATTAGCAAAATTTAAAATAAAAGCTCAAATTATGTTGGAAGTGAAATAATACTCATTACCTGTAGTCATACTACTAACATAACAATTTTTACCATGCACTCATCCACTGTGAATCAGTGAATGATCTGCTATAAACTTCAACCATCAATTTTTTCTTTTAAAAAATTTAATGTGTTTCTGGTTTTGTCTAAGTTAATAAATGGGCAAAGTTATGGAACAAAAAAAATTATGTATAAAACTCATTAATAACCAAAGAAACAAAATGAACTTACTCCAAAACACAACCACTTTAAACTACTGTACTTTATTTTTTGCAAGACACTGAAAGGGGATAATAGCAAACACAGACACACAATAATTTGGACACTTCCAAAAAAGAAAAAAAAAAAGCATTACAAATATTTTTCAGTTGACTAATGAACATGTTCAGATTATGTTAAAAATCCACTAATGACATAAGAACTGAATACACATTTTTTTGGTATGATTCACCAAGGTAAGTGCAATACATCTACACATGGGAAGAAACAGCATAACCAGTATTACAATAAGCAGTTTAAAGGTATAATATACACATGTGAAATAAATATCAGCACCCAGTTTCAATAATGGTTCAGTGGCATGCCAACATTGAGACTGGGTTGGGAGTGACTAGAAAAGAGGGGGGTGTCTACCTGTTAAGTGGGGAGTTATTGTATCCTGCTGGGTGGTGGTGGTGGTGGTGGTGGTGGTTACTACAGCTCCAGAGGATGGGAACAGGTCAGAGGTGGAACAGTCATGACTGTCGGTGACAGATGCAGTGACATGAACACCAGAGCCAACTATATGTTTCAGTTCACTCTTTGTAGACAACTGCTTGGCATGCTCTTCCAGTTTAGGCCCTGTAAGCTCAGACTGATCTATGTGTTTTGACTCAACTACCACACGTCGGTGCACCACTCGTTTGATGTGAATATTTCCATCGTCATCTATTTCTTCTGTCTCAGTCACTTCCTCACCTGGAGCAAATTTCTGCACGTACTCCTGGAGGGCACGCTCTGCATCTGGCCCCGTGAATGTTACTTTTCTTAATTCTGGGGGAAGTTCTACTGTGCGTCGAATAGTGTGAGAATATTCCTCTCCCTCTGCAGGCTCTATGACTTCTGTTACGAGTGGTTTTCCTCCCACATGCTCAACATCCTCTAACCACATCCCGGACCTGACAGCAGCAGCTGCTAGATCAACAGCACTGAACACTCCACCTGAAGTGGCTGCAGGATCTAATGTGTCGGTACTGGACATCAGGGTATTGGACCCACCACTTGTAAAACTAGATGACATCACAGAGTCTGTCTCATAATGATATGTTGCGTGTGTGGCAGTGGAACTAGTTGGATCCAGAGAGTCTGTGCTGCCCAACATTAATTCGGCTCTAGGAGGAGGTAAATTATCTTGTTCACCACTGTTCTCTTCTCTTCCAGATGAGCTGAAATCCCCATCACGTCCACTGGAACTGCTTTGATCTTGACCACCTGAACCTGATCCCTGACCTTCCATTTCAACATGCCCCAACTCATCTTCAATGGAGTCTGTCATTGCCATTGCACTTGCTCCACCAGTAGTGGTACCCAGATCTAGTGAGTCTGTTGAGGTAGCCATGACACCTGAATCCACAGGTAATTCAATAGAGTCTGTCATCACATCTTTGCCACTGGGTGTAAGTGGAGCCTGAAGCTCAATTGAATCTGCACTAGTTGTCATGAGATCTTGGGACTTGTCTGCAACAGTCTTAAGGTCAAGAGAATCTGCACTACCTAGGGGACTTGTCTTTGGATCACACAATGCACGAGTCAGAGCAGCTGAAACCACTCCATGCTCAGAGTAAAATGGTTGATCCAGGTCCAGTTCAGGAATACGAGCAACCTCTTCCATTGAATCTCCACGACCAACAGATTCTGTCTTTTCCAAAGCACTGGTATCAGTGCCTTCTGCAAATCTTTCAACGTTTGATTGGGCTTGCCTGATAATTTCATCAATTTCAAACATACGCCTTTCATAGTCATCAGACTCAACACTCTCACCCCCTCTATCTACAACTCCAGCAGCAGACATAGTTTCACAGCTCTCTGATTCTGAAACTTGGCTTTCATGGCCCTCTTCAATTTCAGACAGAAGTGCTTTTTCTTCTTCTTTTGCTCGTGTTTCTATTTTATTCGCTTCAATACATGCAGTTTCCAAGCCTTCAAATTCCTTCAGAGATGATAAAGAAATATCATCACCTTGGCCACTACGACTTGATGAACTAAGACGCTTCAGGCTGCCATTCAATGAATCCTGTGAACCATGAGCCTTTCTTCGAGCTGTTTCTAGTGCAATTTGATTTTCAAGCTGCTCAAATTCTTGAAGTGAACTCATAGAAACATCATCATGATCACCAGAACGTGTAAAATACCTCCTTCCAGCAAGTACATCATACTCAGGTGTACTACTAAACGAGTCTTTAACACTGCCAAAACTACCTATTGATTCACGATAACTTCCAATGCTACCAACCTTACTACTTTGGTCAAAATCATTTACTTCTTCTTCCTTTATGTCTTCCAATGGAACCCTTTCAAAGTCCATCTCATAGCCATATCCAGACATCCCAACAGCAGCAAGAGCAGAAGCACTTGCATCTCCTTGAAATTGCATTTCAATCCATTTCTTGCCTGCTTCCACCTCTTTCTCATATTCCTGATCACCCTCAGACTCTCCCTGTGTACGTGCATCTGATGACTTTTCAGCAGCAGTAGGTGGACTTTCCTCAAATGGGAATGGAGCCATGTCATATCCAGTTTCAGGATAGTACTTGAGATCTGTCATACGTGTTACAGGAGCTGGTGGTGAAGGTATAAGAGGAGCTTCCTCCTCCTCAGCACTCCGCTGCTTTTTCTTTTTTGCAACACGTCTCTGGAGTTCGATATGAACACTTTTCCCCTCAGTATCATGCTCTTCAGCTTCTTTTCCTACTTCTTCTATTACAACATATTCATCTGTCAAATCAGGTTTTTCCAGCATCTCAAAGGAATCACTTGTAGGAGACTCAGATGGTGAGGTCTGAAATTTCAGCTGCTCTTCAGAATCAATTTTTGTCTCTACCTCGTACACTGTTTTATCCTCAGCTGCAGAAGTCTCATCAACGGAATGTGTTAATTCTACAACTTTTTCTTCTAAAGATACTTGTTCATTTTCCTCAGCAATACAACTATCCCCATCCTCTAATATGTATTCTCTTCCTTGGTCTGTTTCTGTTTCAGAAGAAGCTCTGCTTGATATTGATGCTGGTGTTGGCGCATCAGACCGGCCAAGTTCTTCTTCCTCCAATTCTAAATCCGGATAGTGGAATCCTTTATCCAACAATGGTGTCATGTGCTCAGTTACTGTAATATCTGGAATTGCTGAAGGTGAAGGAGGGGGCTCTTGGGACTGAACCTTGTGTTCTTTAAGTACCTGTTCTCCAGTTTCAAGTTCATGTTTCTCAGCAGCTAAATCTTCAGGAATAGTGGCTGGAAGAATGTGTGATGTCAAATGAAAGGCTGCTTCTGCCATCTCATCATCACATTTTATTCCATCTCTCTCTTCACGAATTGGACTCACATGAGCTGCATATTCTCCAGCACGGCTAAAAGCTCCAGTGTATTCCATCTCTAGTTCTGTCACACTTGCTTGTGCTTCTGATGAAAACTCTGGAGTATCATCTTTAATTTCACATTCATCCACTGGTTCTGGAGACAATGGGCGCTCAATAGAGTCCTCTATATTGTCCTTCCCACTGTCTGATGAACATTGCTTCAATAGTTCTGCCAGTTCTGAATCTGGCTGATCATCAGAAAAGCCACTTGACACTGGTCTTAAACTCTCAGAGTCTGATTTGCTTATTTGTGACTGTGGTCTACTGGTATCAACTAAGTCTCTGATTTCAGCATCATACTCTTCATGAGCATCATCAAGAACTACTCTTCCTTCTCTAATATCACGGTGGAAACCTTGGTCTGCCTCTGTTTGGTATGATTCTTCTAATTTTTCTGCTTCATCCACATCTTTCTTTTCATCACTGTGGACTTCTTTCAATGTAAGAGGTACTGCCTCAGGATATTTGTCACTCTCTGCCATGTCTTCAGTGATATCTACATCAGTTTTACTTGTAATTACTGCTGGAATACTCGAATCTACTGAAACACCAGATAAAACACTAGAAAGTTTTGATGGAACAAATGAGCTTGTACTTTCTTTTCGACGATGTCCCATCAAACGCCTGTTAGGCATCTCCTCATAATCATCATATTCTGGAATGTAGTCTACTTGTGTAGGGCCATTTGCTGCAAATGCTTCATCAGAAGCATCTTCAATAATGGTTGTATGTTCTTCCTCTATTTGATTAGGTATATATGACTGTGATGTAACTTGTGTGCACACACTTTGAACCCCACTTTCATCAACTGATGATGTGGTAATAGTTACAGATGAAAGCTGTAATTCATGTTCTGATGGAGGAGAGGGATGAGTGGTCGTGCTAGAATCTATAGTCTGAGCTTGAACTGAGGCTGCAGTGACTGCATCTGCCTCCTCAAAACTCAGCTGCTCTGATGCCCCTGACACGGTCATGCTAAGTTGTTCGGATGCACCAGATCCATCCTGCTTGTCAGAGTCTGCACACGATAGTTCTATTACAGTACGCAGTCCGGCAGCATCAGATGCACTTGAATAACTTACGCTTAGAATACTTCCATCTTCAACACTAGAACCCAGTTTCTCTTCATGCATATCTCCTGGAGAGTCTAACAATGGGCTTTCTGGGAGAACAGATCTTGGCTCTGGTTGAAATATCATTTCATGAGACCTTTTCATACAGTGTGGTCTGTCTTCTTCAACAGATTCATCAGTTGATGTTCTCTCCCTTTGTTTTTGGATAGGAATATCCATTTCATCTTCAGATATCATTTCTTCTCCTGGGTAATCCAAAACATCAGATTCACTGACCATCTCAAATGAACTTAATCTGCCATCATCATCATACTCTTGTGGATGGAATGTTGGTGACCTGGGTGGTGATTCACCCCTAATAACATGATGTGGTATAACAGTGTCATATGGCTCAACAATATGCCCACCCTCTAGAATTGTTCCAATTGAGGGTGCATATGATGCACCTTCTCTGTGAGCATATTCCTCTTCATCCATGATGTGCAACCCAACAGCACCTTCCATGTCTTTTTCAAGTTCTAGTGCTGATGGCACAAGTGTTTCCGATGCTTCACTAGAAACTTCAACACTAGCCAAATGGCCAGAACTTTCTGAGTCAAGAGATCGCATTGATTCTCTTGAACTTAGCGAACCAGATGCAGTGTGGTAGTCTTGAGATGTGGTACCAGAACGTGATGACAGTTCTTGTGATGTAAGGGCAGACTCATACTCTGATGATCCTGTGCCAGCAAACATACCCTCTATATCTGATGAGCATGGCCTGCTGTATGTTCTGCCACTTTCTGAAGTTTGCTCAAAGGAGTAATAGTGACTTTCACCAGAACTATCAAAATCTGCACCTGATCGTCTGTCTGCCTTCAGGCTTGTTTCAGTCCTTGGGTGCCGCATAACAACAATTGTTTCACTGCCATCAGGACGTTCTATAACACGAACCTTTTCAGAGTCTGGACGCTTGCTAGAAGTAGTGGATGATGATGATGATGCAGGTTCCACTGGTGACCGTATAGAATCATGTGACTCTTCGCTAGATGTTCTCTTCAGTCCTTCTTTTTCAGGTCTTTCTTTCCATTCTGTTTTATCACTGGGCACGGGTATTCCATGCTGAGCTAATGATTTTGCTAGCATTTCTGAATCTATTTCATAAGTTTTTGCAGTTTCTACCTTCAGTTCAGTTTTCATATCTTGTTCTATTTTAGTTGATATGGTACTTTTACGTATGTCTTGTTCAATTTTACTATCACTTTTCTTTTCAGGTAGTTTACTGGAAGTAGTTTCACCTTCAGGTATCTTTGCAGAGGCTTTAACTTTTTCTATTTTTGTTTCTTTCACTATTTCAGAGGCCAATGCTTGTTCCTTGGATACAGTTTCTTTTATCACAACACTTTCTAGTTCTTCAATTTTTGTTTCTTTTTCTTTAATTTCATGTCTTAATGATTGAGACTGTGCAACACTTTCTTCTTCAAACAATTTACTGTCCAATTTTTTCCCCATTTTTGTTGTGACTACAATTTTTGCATCAAAAATTGTTTCTTTCTTTTGACTCTCTTCGGTAAGTTTTGAAGCTTCTTCATGTTCTTCTGTAAGTGTCTTTGTCTCTGTAATTTTACTTTTAAATGATCTATCTTCTTCATCTGAAAATGTGGCACTTGTTCGTGTTTCAGAAGTAACACCTTCATAATCTAGTTCTTTTCTGCTATCTTCAACTTTGGTTTCTTTGGATTTTAGGTCAATTTTTTCTTTTGATTTTATTTTAGTACCTACTTGCTGCACTGCAATTCCTTTTGAAAGACAAATTTCATCCTTTTCTATTTGTGTAGTCTCTTCACTAATTTTATCTTTATCTTTAGTTATTATATCAGTTGTATGAATCACAGCCACACTTTTGTCATCCAGTAATTCTCTGTAATCTGCAGTGGCACTTGACTCCTCAAGCCGTGACTCTTCTATCTTGTCACCCAATGTCCTTTCAAAAGATAAAACCTTAAATTCAAACTCAGATGGTGATTCTTTCTTTTGAATTACCTCTTCTTTCTTTTTATGTTCTTCTATAAGCTCCTCCTGAGCAGCTTCTAAAGATTCACGAACTTCTGCAAGAGTCTTTTCTAACACTTCTTCACCTGTTACCACTTCATCCTCTTCAGAAATTATAACATCTTCAACACCTTCTGCTCTTTCAATTGGAGAAAGATCAGTCTCCACACCACTACTGCGAAGGTCTTCATCTGTGATTTCCATGCTGGAAGTTGTAGTATCCGCACGTGAGATACGCTTTATCTCTTCTCGTTGTTTCTTAGCAATCACAGATTCAACAAGATGAACATCCTGAGGACTTAGTTCTTCACGTCCAGCAAGCACTCGTAGACATTCTGCTACTTGAGTTTCTGCTGCCTCAGCACGTGGTGCAGGAACAGTAGATTCAATAAATTCTGTTCGCAGTGCTACCTCTGCTTCGATACTGTCTATAACTTCTTGTGCTATAACTCTTGCCTCTTCCTTTGAGATGCTCAGCATTTTGCTTTTTTCTCCATATCTTTCTTGATCCTCATCTTGTTCATCCTTTTCTACAATTATTTGTTTTTCTAGTGGTATTTCCTGTACTTCCTCTTCCATTAAAGTTTCTGCTTGTTCTTGTACTGGTACTTCCCACACAGTGTCTGGAATATGTTCTTCAGGCTGATACACTGGATGTTCACCACCACACACATCTTCTGGTGTTACATCTGATTCAGATGCGGTGTCTTCACTTTCTCCTTGGCTGTAGCTTTCAGTTCTTTGCTTGCCTGATCGAGTCACAGTGATTGATGGTATTTGTTCTTCAAAGGGAGTCAATTTAAGAACCTCCTCTACATCATGCTCCTTCTCGGACTCTTCAATTTCACTTTTGTCTACATGGACCTCAAGAGAATCCGATATCCTTGTAGTGGCTTCTGTTTTATACTGCAATACCTCCGCTGCTTGACTACTGATATGGTCTGTTAAATCAGTACAAACAACATCATATTTCCTTTCTTCACTTTCATCAGATTTTACAAGCAATATTTCTGCCTCCTTCAGCTCACCCTTGACCTCACCAATTTCACCTTCTTCATGAAATATTTTTTGTTCAGGCAATGTTTCACCATGACTTTGAATTTTAGTTTCAAACACACTACGTATGTCTTTAACAGCTTTTCTTTCTTCTGGTTCTGATGCTACTTTATCATGTACCTGTTTATGTGTTGTTTCTGTCTTTTGAGTGATATCAATAGTTCTATCTTGATTAGCATCAAATTCTAAACTTCTTTTTTTGACTTTTTCTAAATCATCATCCTTTTCAAAAGTCTTTGCAATTTCTTTCACTTTTCTTACCTTTTCTTCATCAGATATAGTTTGTTTAACTGCTTCAATTGTTCTTACAATGGTTACTGCTGATTCAGTTTTTGGAAGTGTAGTCTTAGTAGTGTCATCTTTTTCTGATTCCTTTTTGTCTTTCAACTCACTAGAACTGACTTTCTCAAATTCCTTTGCCATGTCTTTCACAGCAACAGATTTGGGTAGTTTTTCTTCAGGTAGTGTATCAGTACAAATAACTTTCTTTACCTCAGTGATGATTTTTTTCTCTGGTTCTTCCGAATGAGAGATTGCTGAAACCTGTGATTTCTTTAATTGCTCTGCAACAGGTTCAGATTCAGCTTCAGGCTCTGTGACATGGTGAAGTGATTTGTGTTCTGGGGATCCTTCTTCTTCCAGTTGCGTCATTAGTTGTTCGACTACCATCTCTTTTTTAATCTGTGCTTCGAAATAATGTTTTTTAGCTTTAACACTACCAGTAGGGTCGAAAGCCGTTAGTTGTGCCGTTGGCAAGGATACTGATCTTTCATGCTTTCCTGTAACAATATGTGTCTGCACATGATCAACAACAGTTCTTTCTGTCCCAGCCTTCCTTGCAGGATCTTCAGACAATAACTTTTGTGTTTCAAAAGTCCTTTTGCTGGGTTCAATATCTTTGGCACAAGTAATTTCTTTTCTAGAACTTTCTTGTGCAACCAGAGCAGCAATAGAACGACTTGCTTCAGAGTCACTACTCTCCACTTCCATCAAACTTTGCTGAGTAAGAGACACAACTAAAGGCTGGGCTGTAGTCGGCATACTAGCAGCTTCTGCCTTAGAAGCTTCTGATGGGGGATGAGTGTGGACAGTTGAATCTGCAGTAGCTGCCTCGACATTACTTTCTTGCTCCTGACTGTGAGACAACATAAATCTGGGTTTCGGTATTGGTGGCCCTACAGGTTCAGTGCCCACCTGTGATCTTGGAGTCTCCACGTACTCCAGACGTAATGAACTGGTTACTTTGGTTTCTCCAGTTGTCATTTGTTCCCAGAATTTTTTCCTGTCTGAGTAACTTTGGACATCATCCTCTGTAAATTTCATACTAGTTGGCTCTAAATCACTCTTTATGTCACTGACCTGCACAGGCAAAGATGGGGTTTGCATAACGGTCTCAGGTTCTGTGGTAGGGACTTGGGATGTGGTTATAATATCTTGGTTATCTGGTTTAAGTCGTGGACTGGGCCTAGGGACTGGCTTAATAAGGGGAACCTCCGCTGGGGGTTTGTGCTGCTCCGGCTCACGAGTTAGTCTGCTCCGCTCTAGAAGAGAGGTTAACTTGTTAGTAGGAGAGGAAAACAAGACATATCAGTAAAATATTTTAATATAAATACAACATGTACTATTTCATTTAAAATATTTTTCATTATTGGATGCATTATCTAATGTGATAAACTAAATAGTTAACTAAATATACTTAACTGCACTGCAAATAATATTATGGCTCATTAAAAAATGTACATGTACCTAAAAATAAATAAAATATTAAATAAACACAATTTCTCAGGTGCTCCATTGCTTCTTAAATGTATTATATATAAAATTATGAAAATATAAAATTATCTTAAATTTTTGTTGATAGATATTATATTTTACCGATGTAACTGTAACAAGTGATGCAGCTATATAGTTACACATTTATGTTTATTTCATTGTCTCTGTACAGTTATGTTAAATGAAAATCTGACTGGTTTGTCAATAATTAAAAAATTTACTTTGCGTTAAGAAAAATACACTAATTTCCATATACAACTGATGAACACATTACATTGTTAATCTCAAGCCATTTCAAAGATGTACAATGTAGCTTTACATTAATATTGGTCTTGGGTATGAACAAGTATGCAATTACCTATTTCAAGTTATAAAAATAAGACAACGGTATCACATGGCTGCCACATGAGAGAAATTCAACTGAAGATGGAAATGTGTTGGCAAGCAAAGATTTTAGCTAATTAAAAACATTATAAACTATGAAAAGTTGTTGGCCTGAAGTATGACCATGCAAAGAAACTGTGTAAAAGTTCTAGAATAACTATAACATTTTTTCTGAGAAATAATATATGTGGATATGGTAAAATACTTTCAGAAATAAGTGCCACTAATCAAAAACTTGAAAATTATATGAATTTATTATGTAAAAAAAGGTAATGTGTCTATACAACAGCTTTTCAATTTTTTTTAATGAAATTTTCTCAGGGAAATGCAGCATTAGATGCAAAATAATGATAAATGACAAGATAACACAGAAAGTAAATAAGTTCAGCTACTCGTGAAATATGTTGTAATGCCATAAAGAAGGCTTAATTACAAAACTATGCAAGTTCTACATAATGTGGTAAATTAACAAGTAAGAAATGGAAAGAAAGACAATTGAAGTTTTATAAAATAAGATACATAGTTCTGGTTCTAACATACGGCTGAAAGAACTGGACAATTAACAAGACAGAGTAGAGAAAAATCAAGCCAGCAATGATGAAGTTCTTATGCCCAACAGCTAGTGTAAGATAAACAATATAATGAAAATATTATAACAGAACATATTCAAGTTATTAGATAGGATATTCTAAATGAAGCAAGTCTGGCTTATTCATATCCAAAAGATGCATGAAGAAAGAATCCCAAAGATGACATTTCAATACCACTCTCATAGGCAAATATCAGAGCTGACCACTCATTAAGAAGATGGCAATACACACATTTTTGATGTGAAAACAAGCATTAATGCTTAAATTCATGAAAGTATAAGAAAAAAACTGAACTAAAATCATATGAAATTCGGGTGAGATTATGCTAATGAAAAAAACATTACTTCTGATAAAAAGTGAATTAGAATGTGTCAAGCTGTCACATGAACTGACATGTTATGAAAACATAAAAGTATTCTGTCATTACCAACAATCAGGGATAGAAATCTAACTTCAAGTCAAACCAACTAGGTATGGTAATTACTTGTTTCTTGTTTTCTGATGTACCTTTGGTTATGATTGTCACTGTGGTCATTTGGACATCATGGCAGCTGCACTGCATTAGAGTGAGTGAGAATGAGGCAGTAAAATTTATAAAAACATGTTGGGGATATTTAATAAACATTGATCATCGTACTTACAAAACGTGGGAAGCTCACATGCTACAGAAAATCTGTGACTAGGATATGTTACTAGGGAAGGCATTGCTGCAAAAGTGATATCACAACGTCACGTCTTGCAAGAAGAAGTTACACCCATCCTGGTATGCGAGCCGACCCAAAGCAGGTGAGTGACACGTTCTTAGTGGAAGATGTTTCACTTCCAGAGATTTCAATGTTTGTATCTTGCCTGTAAATTCTTTGCAGCGGTAGGTTCTAGACTCCCATTTACCTACGTCACTTTCACTTCTTGGGCGTTGTGCTGTGTGTGCGTGAGTTTTGTTTTGTTATTGCTTGACTGTGGTACCAAATTGCTGGTGTTTCAAGATTTTGAAAGAAAGAAGTGAAGATCCCCAGTTTTCTACCATGTACGGGTGTACCTGGCATCAATAAAGCTTGTTTAGTCGGCCAGCTAATCTGCACTTACTGCGTCAGGATGTTTTTCCCACAGCGCAATTAAATGTAGTAGGAGCAAAGACTTAATCCAGTGATTTTTTTTTTGTTGTCACAGGTAACGTGTGAATATTTTTTCTTCCTTCTTCACAGCTTTCTTCTACCTAAATTCAATCCCAGAAGTCCTGGAACAAACTCAATAACTTCAACTGTTTAAAGTATGCAAAATTGAGGTTGTGAAATCATGGACATTTTTCTAAAAGACTTTCGATATTTAGTAAATTAGTTGTAAAATTTAATTTGCCACATTCTCCTTTTCTTACATTTTGCAAAAGAACATAATATGTGCTTTTGGGCNGAGGTTGTGAAATCATGGACATTTTTCTAAAAGACTTTCGATATTTAGTAAATTAGTTGTAAAATTTAATTTGCCACGTTCTCCTTTTCTTGCATTTTGCAAAAGAACATAATATGTGCTTTTGGGCGTATAGAATCGTCAGTAATCTCAAATAAGGCACACCTCCACCACAAAAAGTAAGTCATTCAGACTTTATCCAAACACCACCGAGAATAAATTTCCAGTGTGCCCTTGGCTTGTAAACAGTAATCAAAGTGCTAAAATCTATCCAATCATGCTGAAAAGTTCCTTGATTACTTTAAAAATTCTGGCCAAATACAAATTACTAAGGTGGTGCAATCTGCAAGTCAACTGGTAGGAAGGTCTGGAATTTAACCTACACTATGGTTTTCCCGCAGCTTACTGAATCTTCAATATGAGAAGGGTTGGCTTGGCATTCGTTACTATATCTCAGTTTTGTGCTGGCATTAAATTTGGCTGAAACAAGTAGCTGACTACCCAAACACAAGTGCAGCACAAGCCCGAGCACAAATTAACGAAGCNATTAAATTTGGCTGAAACAAGTAGCTGACTACCCAAACACAAGTGCAGCACAAGCCCGAGCACAAATTAACGAAGCTTTGAATGGAATAAATGTTACTAGCATCAACCGGTCAACCAATCAATCAATGTCCTCCCATAACAATAGATTCACCTGGGGACAGTGGCTAGTCAGTACATATACAAATCTGTAATATATATTTGCACGAAGGTTTTACACATATGTAATAATCATATGAAGCCTAGAAATTGGTATCATTTCACAGTTAAAATAAAATTTCATGAACAAGAAAAAAGCTACATAGAATATTGTTACAATTTTTTTAAACAATATACAACCCCAATAAAAACTAATAACTAAATGACTGCCAAAGAGCACCCCCTTTCAATTTTTACAATATGGATTTATGGTTGCAGTATTAATTACCTCCAATCTTAATTTTCATAACCTTGGTGCTAAAGCACACCTATAATTCCTCCTCCAGTCAAACATGCGTTGTATGCTTTGTACACATGACTTGGTACTTGATTGTTACAACCTGTCTTACATCAAAATTCATAGCGGCAACAGCGGTGTAGTGGTTAGACTATTGTGCCAGTTGTGTTGGCACTTGTTTCATGTCTAAGTAATTCTGTTAATTCGTTTATTATTTATTTGCCAGATATTTTTTTTTTACCATTGGAATGTGCTTTAGTCATGCTTAATATTTTTGTTTATTCACTTTCAAGTTGTAAAACAAACTTTATCATCTGAAAATTTTGTATTGCTAAAAATATTTTTCTTTATGTTTATTAATTATTTACATACATAATATTGTGTAAACTCTTAATTTCCAATTATCAAAATGAAACACATCATTTGCGAATTATTATGTCTTTTCTCGACTTTCAATTTATGTACAGATTAGTCGCGTGAGACCATGAAGTCTGGAGCATACCTTGGTACATATAGATTTCCACTCAGGTAACTTCCTTCTTCTTCGTTTTCTCCCATACGGCATGTAGTCAATTTACTTTACTAACTTTTGGAATCTTACATCATCTCGAGACGAAATATTTTTTATCCGCCGTTTTGGGTAAGTTCGTTTGCGGATATGTTATTTTGCAATGTGATCATATTACTTTGTGTTCACAATCCTTTTTCAAGCATTTTTGTTATTTTGTCTAGCGGTTTTGCGGGATGGCTTAATCTTGTGGCCAACCTTTTCATCCTTATTGTGATGTGAGTCGCACACCAAATCGTGGCATGGTCGTTTTGACCATGATTCCACTTCTTGCAGCCGGCACCGCAGTAACGTCTGAATTTCAGTTTCAGCAATAAGTAACCTTTAAATTATTTTTGCCTGCTGAATGTGCTTGGGAGTGCTCAAAACTTTCTGTCTTCTGACGCGACATCTGTTCTTCAATAAGTCAATTATATTATTTCGAATTGTTAAACTACGAAATTATTTTTGTTTTCAACTTAATTAAATATAAAAATAATGTACTGAAGGTAATTGTTCATAAAATGTAATATTTAAAATGAAGTGATCGTGGGTACCCGACGATATAGACATGGCCATAACATAATATGATAATGTAACAAAAAGAAAAACAAAATTTTGTCTAATACTCAAAAAACAAAGTTATAAAAAAAAATACTTATGTAACTATTTTATATACTATATATATNAAAATTTTGTCTAATACTCAAAAAACAAAGTTATAAAAAAAAATACTTATGTAACTATTTTATATACTATATATATGTTGTGGTAAGAGAAGGTTTTAATAAAACAGTTGTTCAAAAGAAACAAGTATTTTATTTAGTTATTNCTATATATATGTTGTGGTAAGAGAAGGTTTTAATAAAACAGTTGTTCAAAAGAAACAAGTATTTTATTTAGTTATTTACTTCCTCAATAATCGCCCTTGGATAAAATTTAAATTTATTACTATAATGTTGTGATTGGTAAAAATTTGAGCTACACCATGAGTGTACCTAATACTTTTTTATACCTTTTATGTAATAAGTAAAACAGGAGCACGCCTATATTTTTCTGCTTTCAGTAGTAAACCCTAGTCTACACAGGAATCTAGAGCCCACCTTCCATTTATGTACCATCCTTGTGTCATAACAAGAGTATCTATGGGTGCTACATTACACTACTTGCCTCCCACCTAGGCGAACTGGGCTCGATTCCCGGAGGAGTTGCTCCCAGATCTTTGCATGCGGGAATCGTGCTGGATGATGCCCCTGGTCAGCGGGTTTTGTCTGAATCTCCCGTTTACCTTGCCCTTGCATTCTGGCGCTGCTCAATACTCACCTAGTTTCACCCTCATCAGCTCTCATGACCTCTGTTAAGAGCTGCTCAAATCTCTCCACACTCTCTCCGCCAAAATGTATAACGGAACGGCAAACAAAGTTTTGAAAGAATGTCTTTGCAACAAATTTTGCCTCTGTTGCAGCCTCTATTTCCCAAAACTCTTGTTTTTTTTATTTTCAAGCATCACTCTTGCAGTGCAGCCTCTTTAAAAAAAATTGGAAATTTTCATATAACACGATGGCCTGAAGACACATTCACGGTTGCTAGCCCTTGCTCAAATCATTTACTCATCATGCTACATTATCTCTTGACTTGTTCATGATGAAATGTACAACAGTTTACATAAATTAACAGCTGCATTTACTGAACATAAATATAATTTATTGGCCTGTTATTTAAAATACAGCACATACTGTACTATTGAAACAAAATTATTACTGAAGCTTCTTATACATCTTGTAGTAAAGGAAATATATAACCTACAGTAGAGCAGTTACAACATACACCTAACTTATTTACAGTATACACCTACATATAAGAATAATACCTGTGGTATCTATCCTCAACTTCTGCAAAGCCTTCCCAAATATCATTTGTATGAAACAATAAATTTGGCTTGATAAACTAACATGCCAGTATGATGCATACTATACACTCAGTAATAATACAAGCCTTATGTATGTTACGTATATTGAAATTACTATTATAATTCTTAGAAAATTTTTTGCAAGAAAAAACATGCAGAAATAAAATTTGTGGAATTAATATTTTTAACAGAACTATATATTGGCTGCATGCCAGTCAGTTTACATGGGTGATTCTAAAGAATAAACTTGCAAACAGTGGCATTTCACGACAAATATAGACTGCAATAACTTGCAAACATTGGCATTCCCAGACAAATATATACTGCAAATACCGTCAGAATAACCAATCACTGCTTCATCGAAAACTGCATCAAGTAAACGGCAATAAAAATGTTATTAATGATATTAGGTGTAAAATATTTTGTGAAGTTTTAGACAGAAAGGAACATGCTTATTAAAACTGGTACAAGGATTTGGATGATGAGCAGCAGTGAAATGAAAGTAAATGAAAGTGAAATTGTCCTATAAAGTTTGCCACTCTTTGTTCTGTCTCCCATGTTCCTTGCTGAGAAGCCTGCAGATACATCAGCAACCTGGATGTGGAAGTGATACAGTGAGACATGGAGGTGGCCATAATTTTGATTACTTAACCATTTATTTAATAATTTATTTGGTATGTTTCACAATGCACTTTTATTAAAAATGCGGAATTTCATTGTGGTATAGATTTTTTAAGGCGTTACGCTCATTTCACCAGTTTCAGCAAATTCTTAATTTTTTCAGCAAATTTTCTTCTCTGTAATACCGTTAAATCAATATAACAAAACTTATATTTCATACAAGAAAACTGATGAAACATAATATAATAGAAGATAAAAATATAATTTGGCAAATTTTTTAGCACAGAAAAGTTTTATTTAAAAACCAGTGGGACACATTTAACCTTATCACACAAGGCTGCAAATTTTTTGTATAAAAATAATAAATTACACATGAGAAATACAGTTCAAGACCNTTAACCTTATCACACAAGGCTGCAAATTTTTTGTATAAAAATAATAAATTACACATGAGAAATACAGTTCAAGACCCCCAAATAAGACCAGTTAGTTCATTACGAAGTATTACTATAGAAATTAGTTCAATGGTTGTGCTTTGTTTCAGATACCATCATCCATGTGTTTTATTTATTCACTTAAAGAAGAAATTATTGAGTAGTAAACAGTATATTACAATAAAAGTAACTGAAAGTAGCTTAAAAAAATCACCAAGTCTATACATTTAAGTGTTTGGTATTTCTGGGCACAAGTGGTTAGTTCTTNTGAAAGTAGCTTAAAAAAATCACCAAGTCTATACATTTAAGTGTTTGGTATTTCTGGGCACAAGTGGTTAGTTCTTTTGGTCTTAGAAATTTTGAGCATGCATTAAAAAAATTCTGAGACTCAGGAGCTGCTACAGCATCCAGCTAAATACCCACACAGTTGCCAATCTGTTAGTCACACCATGCATAATGTCACGAAATATAGCTACTGGGGCTACGTCTGCATCACTCTGCTCCATTTGTGGAGGATCTGCAGAAGTGTCCTTTCACAGCCTATTCTATGCGTTGAAGCTGTAGCTTCATAAAAAAGAAAACCATATTTTACCAGATATGTCAACATATGAATGCAGGTTACTATATAAAAATTATAGTTATAAGCAAGTCATTGCCTTACGTGTGAATAAAGATCATAAGGATTTAAAATGTTCAATTCTAATTTGTGAAAAATTGAAAATTATTATAGAAACATTTAGGGTACTCTGCTATTCTACTGGCACATGTAATGCAGAAATCCACAAAAAAGTACATATTTTTAAAGTGGTACATTTTGCTAATTTGAGGCTTGAGAGCTTTGAAGTCAATCACATTCTTCTGATGACTGTCTTCTTCTGTCTTATTCTTTGTCAGAATTTCAAGCAATTGATCATCAGTTGATGAACACTAAATTATGTAGCAATTCATATAAATAAATGTTGATTAAAATGTTAATTTTTTAATGAGTGTTTAATTTGTTTATCTGCAGAAACAATATATTATCCTAACCACCCAAGCTTATATTATCTTTAAACTTCTTTCAAACACCACAAAAAGCTTTATGATAGTTTTTAACATTTGCTAGTTATTTGTGATGATGTGGCCAACATGGTTTTCATACTTCAAGCCAGTTTTCTCTAGCAATTAATGGTAGAACTTTGTATTATATATATATATATATCATGTATTTTAAATAACAAACAGGCATGTGTTAATTCTAATCTACATTACTTCCACAAAACACATACAATACGTGTATGTCCAAAGAAGATTACTTCTAAATACATTAAATNTCTAATCTACATTACTTCCACAAAACACATACAATACGTGTATGTCCAAAGAAGATTACTTCTAAATACATTAAATTACAGACTTTGAAGTATAGTCACAATTAACACAAAAATTTTGAAAAAGTTTATCAGTTAAGGAAATAAATTTCACAACATTTCATAAATTACATAATGGTAGATGATGGAAAGCAGAGAAGTAANTTTATCAGTTAAGGAAATAAATTTCACAACATTTCATAAATTACATAATGGTAGATGATGGAAAGCAGAGAAGTAATCTTCTCCTATACAAACTGTTGAACACATTCCACTTGTGTGAAGCCCACAAAATGTCGTGCACAAGCCATCAGAGTCGAGAGCTTACTCAACAAAACTCAACTCACAGTGGGACCACTCACCCAGGGGGCTTCTCTCAATGCTACACGGCTCCCTCTTAACATGTGGCTCGTGGCTTCTCACTCGTTGGCAAGAACTGACACCCGCAACATCCTTCAACATCCATTCAATCATTTCAATTCTGTCAGCATCTTCTGTATTCTGCAAGATGATTGATTCAGCCAGTGCCTCTTCCAAAATGTCCAGCGCCATGTGTTCCGCATTGCTTTTCACCACACTTCCTTTCCTGGGTTCATATGTACCATCATAACTTGTATATGGTCCCACTTCTGTACTTCCATGTGATATATCACTGCTTACAGCACTCATATGTCCATTACCAGTATTTCTGTAATCACTGATGAGATGGTTTGGTGCTGGAGAAATATTCTCAAACAGCTTGTCAAAATCTGTTTGCTCCTTTTCCACATAGTCAACACCCTCACATTTATCATCATAATCATGATCATCATCTTCCTTGTTCTCGATGTGTTGGGATGTAAAGTACAGATCAAAGGGATCAAGAGACTCATCATCCTGTGATTGTGCGGATGCAGTTTCACAACTCTCAATAATGATCTTCGGAATGTCCACTATCTTGCAAGGGGGGGCAGGTTGGTCTACTGTGTCCGGTTTGTTCACGTTCGCTGTGGATGGACACAAACAATTTACTCTTACTAAAAATGTTAATTGTGAATCTCTAAAACCAGTACTTTCTCTCTTCTAAATCTGTTCAGCGGTGTTTTCCGTATGCTCTGATTGTCACCGTTCACAAGATTCATACCCATCAAGGCCATTTGCTAATGCTACTGTATTATTTTAAAATAATTTCTGAAATTTTCTATAAAAATGGTGATGATGTGATGGAAGGGGTATGGAGAGGAATTAATTTTATTTATATGCATTCTATAAATATTAAGTGATTATTACAATTTCCATGTCTACTTTTGATATCTATATGCACAAATATAAAAAACCACTTTGTGTACATAATTTTGTATTTGGGCCAAATAAGTGATTCTCAACCTAATTTGAAGTTGCAGTTATTTTTTAAAACATATTTTACTATCACATTATTTTAAAAATTTCTTTCACAGTACTGATTTCTTGTCAAAACTGGTATGTACTTGATACTAGGAAAACTAACAAACCAAAAAGCATGTATCAAAATTTTTAACAATTTCCATTAGGAGTAATTGTACTAGTACATATATTGAAAATTGATGTAAAAAATTCACGTTACAGAAATGTTTCTGTCTTGATAGCATTAAATTAATGGCTGAAATTTACGTTTATAAAATAGAATTTACTAAATATTTTGTTACAATTAATAATTGTTGTACTTTGAACAACTAAAACAGTTTTTAATAATGAAGGGTTCTTTGATGTATTATCTATTATGTATTCACAGAACACTAATGTGACAAAATCTAGAAATAAATTATGTTTTATACAATTAAATTCCCGAACTATCAAATTCCCAAGTTAGTACATGAATATCTTAACTCCTTAACTGTTTCACCCGAGTTATCTCGGCCACACCTATTGTGTCAACTTGACACATAAACGAGTATACTCGGGCGCCAANAACTGTTTCACCCGAGTTATCTCGGCCACACCTATTGTGTCAACTTGACACATAAACGAGTATACTCGGGCGCCAACCACTCTTTCTCCTTCGTAACTTTCTGGCCCGTATTTATTTGTGCGTTTGTCGCTTACAGCAAAATACGCTAGATGGCTGTAGTAGTGAGCTAAAAAAAACTCCCGGAGCCTACTAGTGTTACATTTTTCTCTCACTAGAGTGTGCATGCTGTATTACTCATGCACTGACCACACTTCCGCCTTCGTCACTCCCTGTTCCGCATTTACTTCAACGATGACTCTGACAGTAAGAGCTAGATGGCTCCAGTAGTGAGCTAAAAGTAATCCTGCAACCTACCGGTGTTACGGCTTTCTTTCGCTAGATTGTGTATGCTTTATTACTCGTGCACCAAATTCGCTTTCTTCTTTGTCACTCTCTGTTCCGTATTTATTTTGACAAGGTTGCTTACAATACAAGTCAAATGGCTATAAAAATCCTGTGGCTTGCCACAGTTTCTATTTTCCCTCAACTAAAGTGTATAATGTACTTATTGTTAGTCATTTTAGCTTCTAGCATCTTTCGTTCAACTGTTTAGGAAAATTTGATTGTGTCAAACATTTTTTTTTGTGGCTATAGCAGTTGTACTTTATGAATAATAAAACATTCCTCAAAGTTTTTTTATCACTCCAGTTTGACTTTCACATATTTACTGTAAAGAGAGTGTTCTTCAACCTGTAAATGATGGATGCAGATAGTGATATATTCGACAGTAGTTCAGAAAGTGGCGAAAATTTATCGGATGATAATAGCAGCAGTTCGGAGGAAGATGATGCAGATCAGCTTCTCGCATCAGCACGACAGTGGTGTGAAGTAAGTGTTGGATCACCGCCACCTTCTCCCCCTCGATTTGACTTTACTGGTGCTAGTTCACTGAATTTTCCAACAAATATAGAACGCAGTGCTTTAGATTATTTTTGCATATTTTTTGATGTGCAAATGTTGCAACTCATTGTAGATGAAACAAACAGGTAAGCACAACAATGTCACTACAAAAATTGGAAGGATACTTCCCCCAATGAATTGTATGTTTATTTTGCATTAGTAATCCTACAAAAAGTTGTATTGAAGCCTGAAATTGAAATGTATTGGTCATCAAATGCTCTATTGACTACGCCAATATTTCCACAAGTAATGACATACAGAAGATTTTGCCTCCTGAAACGTTTTCTACACTTTTCAGATAATGAAAATTATGATACTAACACCCATCCATGTCCAAAACTCAGGAAGATATGGCCCATATCACTTGAATGAAAAATTCAAATCACTGTCCACACAAGAATGGGATATTGTTATCGACGAGAGCCTATTACTTTTCAAGGGCAGACTTCAGTGGATACAGTATGTACCCTCAAAGAGGTCATATTTTGGATTGAAGACCTTCTTGTTGTGTGAGTCTAGCAATGGGTATGCTTGGAGTATGATGATATGCACAGGGAAAGATACACAAATGGACACTGAATATCAACATCTTCCAAAATCCACTCAAGTTGTTATGACTCTGATAAAACATTTGCTGAATAAAGGTTACTCTTTGACTACTGACAACTTTTACACGGCACCAGAGATAGCTGATTTGCTGATAGCAAACAAAACCGACAGTTACGGTACAGTACGGTTATCAAGGAAATCTATGCCTGACCCATCGAGGAGAAAAACTAAAATGAAGAAAGGGGAAATGAAAGTTTACCAAAGAGGCAAAGTTTCTGCTATTTTGTGGAAAGACAAAAACAAATGTGGCCCTGCTGTCAACTGTGCATGGTGCACAGTTTACAACAATCAAAAGACCTGAAAGAGAGCCAGTCAACAAGCCAGCAGTTGTTGCATCGTACAACAAAACTATGGGTGGGGTAGATTACGTAGACCAACGGCTAGCTAACTATCCCCTTCCACGAAAACGTGGGAAGGTGTACTACAAAAAATTGCTTCAGCATTTTTTTTAGATTTGTCAGTGTTCAATACAATTCTGCTATATCAGAAGGGTGGCGGAGAAGCGAGTCACCTCAAATTCAGATTAGAACTGGTTCATCAAATCCTTGACAAACATCACTCAGCAGAAATATCTCCTAAATGTACAGGGCAGCCTGGACCTTCACCTGCTCCACTTCGATTGACAGGGAGGCATTTTCCTGACTGACAAGAAGGAACGACCAACATGGCAATGTGGAATGTGTTCTAGTGTCAGAGATGCTCAAGGAAAGAAAATCCGCAGGGAAACAAGATGTCATTGTCCTGACTGTGAAGTACCTTTGAGTGTAACACCATGCTTTAGAGTTTATCATACTTCTACAAACATCTAAACAGTGAAATGTTTATGAGGTATTATTGAATAGACATACCTACTCTGCTTCAGTGAACATTTTGTACTGTCACACAAATATAGCTGTGTAACGAGCAATGTGACAAGGTTGGATTTTTTTTAAATAGAAAGTTTCGTACAATGTTTTTAAATTTTATAGACTTGTTAGTTACACGTAATTTTATAAATCTGAAATCTGCTGTTTTGATATTTTTCAGTTTGCATGTTCTGCCAAAGTAAGCAGTATACTGAAAAATATTATTATTATTACTGATATAGGTAAGTTNGTATGTACTGCCAAAGTAAGCAGTATACTGAAAAATATTATTATTATTACTGATATAGGTAAGTTACTAATTTTGAAAATGTTTTACTGTGTGCTAAATATAAATATTCGGTGGGCTTGTTAGTCATTGGTAATTTTACAAATGCAAACTCTGCAGCATTAATAATTTTCAGTCTGTAGGAGCGCAAAGATTTTTTCTGCCAAAGAAAGTAATGTATTAAAAATTATTACTAATGTAGAAAGATTTGAAAATGTTAACTATGTTTGAAATTCTGTTGGTTTGTTAGTTATAGGTAATATTATAAATGCAAAAATTCTGCTGTAATTTTTTCTGCCAAAGTAAACAATGTACTGAGAAATGGTTACTAATATTTCAGGAGTTTCTACTTTTTGACTGAGCCAGTTTGAATGTCTACAAATTCAACCAATATTATGTCCGTATTTGTGCAACTAAATATTGGCCTAAACATTTTTGGAACATGATTTTTTAACATTTTATTATACCCAAGTACACTCAATTCAGAAAAAGAATTTTTTTTTAACAATTTATAACCTTAAAAATAAATNAGAATTTTTTTTTAACAATTTATAACCTTAAAAATAAATATTGCAGTAATGTATGTGCAAAATATACAGTGTGTAACAACGCAAAAAAAAAATTGAAATTTTTGTAAGCATTTTTGTGGTTAAAAATGTATTGTTTCTTTTGTATTATATTACTAGTTCACATGTAAAAGGCAATTAAACCCAATAATTGAAGAATTATCTTCATATTAAAGCATGCCCGAAAATACTCAGGTAAGAAAGTAAAACAAAAAAATTTCTGTAATAAATATTGATAACAAATATATACATATATATCTTTTATATTTCTGGAAGTCAGCAATGTTCTATATATGTATATTTTAAAAAATATCAGTGAAATATTAACATTTTCATGATGCCCGAGTATACTCAGGTGAGACATTTGACCAGTAATTCAAAATTCATACCTTGAAAAATATGAATCNTTTCATGATGCCCGAGTATACTCAGGTGAGACATTTGACCAGTAATTCAAAATTCATACCTTGAAAAATATGAATCCTCGGAATGCAATCTCACAAGATATACCACCCCTCTACTTGGCAGACAAAACATAGAATATAAAAAAAATTGGTCAGATTTGGAAAATTTTTAGTGGATTTAATTAAACAGGAAAGGGGTTAAATAAGAAGCATAAATAATTTACAATGAAATTAATATATTTTTACCCTTCAAATAATATATTCCAAAACTCAGTATACAGAAAAAATGTCATAATAAAATGAATTTATAAGCTTTTAACTCAGGGACGTACACCAAAAGCTAACAGTAATTAATAGTATAGAACAAAGAGCCTAAAGGTTGAATGTGGCAACCAAAAATTATTAGAAATAACAGTTCAAACTGTGAGATTTAGTAGAAAGTTATGCAAAAAAAATTATAGCATAGCTTGCTAAAGAAGTTACACTGACTGCATGTGCAATGGAAGCATTTGTTAATTTTCTACTGTGTCCAAACTTGTGTTGATGCATCACTTATTACAACATCCACTCACTCTCATTACATATACATCTGTTATGTTCGTTACATTACATTTACACTGCAATAATAAAATGTCAGAGCATGTAATATTACAACATGTAATATTAACTTCTAAAACTCATTTATAAGATGCAATATTGAATCCCTAACTGCAGCAACTTTATATTTTTTGTGTTTGAGCACACAACAGTTAACAGGATCAAAAGCATTAAACCTACTTCCAGCTACTTCATGTGCAACAATGCTCTAACATTTCACTTTGATGATTTATTAATGAATATAACTGGTTATTAGATATCCAATGAGTTTTCCTCAATCAATGCACACAGAAGACAGACAAAGAAGTACCTTCACTAGGTGTAGTGTCATCATCCAACTCCCCACTGGGAGTGTCTGGATCACGAGAATCCCAATCTTCTGATGGGGTCAACCCTCCTTCGTCCCACAGCTGGGTGTACTCTTTTTGGCAGTCATCTACCTCCTCCATGGAAAGCTGCGAAACCATCCTCTGGAACTCATCCTCACGCCGCTGTTCCACCTCTGGCGTACTTCCCTCGATAGCATCACTCTGTAGCGTTTCTGATGCCACGCGTTCAAAACGTCTCTCCACCCTCCGTGCTTTTTTTTCTTCTTTAACTAGCTCTTCAGCAGAAGGAAGTGTTGGAGGATCATTGGCAAAATCCAATGATTTTGATGTCTTTTCTCCTAGAGTTGTAAATAAATTTTCAAACTGATCATCTGAGGTCAGTGATGTGGCTGCTAGTTCACCCTCGTTGTATATTTTCCCTTTCCCTTTGATTTCACTCTGGACCTGTTCTGCTACCTTTTCTGCAAGTTCAGAAACGTCTGCCACTTCGCTAAACAAATTCTCGGACTGATGAGATGTTGGTGTTTTCTGAGTATCATCCTTGGTGGTACCTGTGCTAGCACTCGAGATCTGATCAGAAATTTCATCTTCTTCAGACTCTATGTGAAACATGGGCTTACGTTTTCCAGGTAACAAATTTGCTGGATCTGCTGCAGCTTTGGTGGCACAATCTATCAAAACTGTTTGTGACAGTGGCCGTAATCCTGCAAGAATGTCTGGTGATGAACTGATGTGGGTAACTTTAGACCCTGGCTTCTTAGATGTTCCATCACATGGTTCTGTAACTATGTAACCATAAGAGTCGTAAGCATCATCATCATCATCATCATCATCGTAATCTACTTCATCAGCCACTAAATGTGTTACATCAAGTGGAGGTGGCCTCTTTTCCTTTGAAAGTCTCATGCTCTGTGTACCACGTCTTTGTGTTGTTGGAGTGGTAATGACAGGAATGCTTTCTTGTGCTTGTTCAGCGACAGGTTGCTCATCTGCAATTTCCTTCAAGATTTCTGCTATATCATCCTTCATATCTTGTAACATAATTTTGGACTTCTTTAGTGTCACATCTTCGGGTTTCATANGATTTCTGCTATATCATCCTTCATATCTTGTAACATAATTTTGGACTTCTTTAGTGTCACATCTTCGGGTTTCATATATTTATTTTCAAATTTAATTTCTTTTTCCCCAATGTCAGTAGGAAGAAATACCTGTATTTTTTCTACATCTTTGGTATTCAAATCAAAAAATTCTTTTCCAGAACTGCCTTCTTTAAAATTTTCTGTGGTTGTTACCAAACCCTCACATTTTCTCTCTGAGCTAGATGTTGGCAACACTAAGCCCTTGTCATAATCATCACCAACTTCAGTAATGATGTGAGGCACCAAGCACTCTGCATCAATAAAATTTTGTGNAAGCCCTTGTCATAATCATCACCAACTTCAGTAATGATGTGAGGCACCAAGCACTCTGCATCAATAAAATTTTGTGTTACAGATTTTATTTCACAGAAACTGGAAGGTTTCAGAGTATCAACATTCTTTTCAGTTAGTGGTGGAACCTGCTTTTGTGACATTTCTTCTAATTTCTTATCCGCAGGTTCCTTACCGTCACTTATAGTGAACAAACATTTCTCATAAGTATCAGCATTGTTCTTATCTACCTCACCTTTGATTTCTTCACAAACAATATTGAACCTTGATGAGTTGTCATCTCCTTCCCAATTCACAGGTGCATTGGGGAAAATATGAGTATCAGCAGCTTTATCAATAGTATTCTCTGCAGCTCCAATAATTTGCAAAGCATCTAATGCTTTGTTATTTTCAACTTCTGTTACATCTTTCTGTATACCTTCATATATATCTTTGGGATCAGTTTTTTCTTTGTCATATAATATATCTTTACCTGCAGTTGTATCTTTTGCATCTACAACTTTTTTTGTATCTTTCCTTGCATTATCAAATTCCTCAGTGACAACACTTGTTCCCTCATATGTGGATTCTTTCATAATTTTCCCCATATCTCCAAATACTTGAGGATAACTGGTTTGAGTTTTGTCCACAAACTTTTTTACATCTTTTTTTGCATCAACACATTTCTGAGTAAGATCAGTTAATTTTTTATCTGTAAAGTCTCTAATATCTTTCTCCGCAGCTTCAAATGTGGTGGAAACATCAGTTCCTTTCACATCTGCGACTTGTTTTATATTTGTGCCTGTAGATTCCAACATCTGTGGAAGAACAGTTACTTTTTCACAGGTAGAGACATTCACACCTTTCCCTGCATCTTCTATTGTTTGAGGAATATCAATTTGTTTTTTACATGAAAAAGGTTTTACATCTTTCTCAACATCATCCCATATTTTATCTACACCTTCCCTTATATTTGTCTCTGTAAGTGGAATAAATTGAGACACACCNTCTCAACATCATCCCATATTTTATCTACACCTTCCCTTATATTTGTCTCTGTAAGTGGAATAAATTGAGACACACCAACTACTTCCATCAAATCTTTCTCTGCATGCCCGTCATCTAAAATTCCTTCAATAATTTTTTCAGCTTCCCTGCCCAGTTTAGTTAATTCATTTTCTTTCTGCTGTACACCACCTATAATATTGTCTGCTGTATCTCCAAATATCTGTGAAGGAGAAGTTACTTTTATATCTGTATCTCCGCTCAAATTTTTCTCTAAACCTACAAATATTTGTGACTCATCAGGTTCTTTCTCAGTTATGGATTCTTCCAGAACTTCTGCTTTCTCTTTAGACATAGAAACAATGCCAGTCTCTTTCTCTACCACAACTTCTTTCATATCTTTCTCTGTAACTTTTGATACCTGAGAGATAACAGGTAACTTATAGTCTACCAATTTCTTGTCTGTATACTGCTTTATGTCTTTCACTGCAGTTTGTAGTGTCTGTGAGACATCTGGTTCTTTTTTGTGTAAAGTAACATTAATAGCTTTCTTTGAAACTTCAAGGTCTCCAGTTGTATCTGCTACAACTTGCTTTACATCTTCCACTATACTTTCAGAGATCTGTGAGGGATCATTTACTTTTTTATCAAAACCATGCTTTACAGTGGTTTTTTTATTTATATCTACCTCAATATCTCCCTTGACAGCTTCCAGCTGTTCAGCAGTATCCACTTCTGTGAAGTACAGATCTCCCTTCAAATCTTCCACAGAAGTTCCAAATACTTGGGACACATCAGCTCCTTTCATGTCTTTACTAGTTTCGATATTTTTCCCTTCGCCCATAATAATCGGAAAGGTATCTGTTCTTTGTTCATGTACATTATCTTCTGCAGCCTTCTTTGTATTATCAAACTGCTCTGACTCAGCAAAATCCTTCATTTGTATTATAGTCTTGTCACCTTTATCTGCAGCATCAAATGTAGGTGTAGCATTATTTGTAATATCTTTCTTTGAAAATTTAGTATTAAACTGTCCCTCAGTGGTAAAATCATCTAAATCCACATCAGAAATTTTGGTTCTAATATCTTCTTCAATGTTAACAGACTTTGTTTGTGTTGCGTCAAGTTTTTTTAATGCTACATTCAGTGGCAAATCCGAAATAACTTCTGCAGAATCTAATAAAGACTCAGGGAATGGCAGAACTATGTGATCAGAACTCTGGACAAAACGGGCTGTATCTCCAGATGATATGAGCTGTTGCTCCCTTGATGTTTGCTTGTAAATGTCTTGTTCTGTATCCGCAGGTAATTTCTGCTTCACAGTTGATATGGGAAGGTCGTGATGCTTGGATTTATCATCGCCATGTTCAANGTATCCGCAGGTAATTTCTGCTTCACAGTTGATATGGGAAGGTCGTGATGCTTGGATTTATCATCGCCATGTTCAAGAGTTCCTGAAATTCCTGCAATGTCACAGTTTAGTGTGTCATGTTGCAGATGAAATATGTACCAAAGCAATGATGGAAAGCCTAATATCTGCATATATATTCCTTGTTGCAGTATAATACAGTAAAGCTCATATAAATTTTTCTGTGCAAAGTATTACTAAGAGAAAATTGGTTGAAGTATGAACTATTAAATAAAAAAAAATCGCTATTTTCATTTTATTTATATGTATGTACCTTTGGGAAAAAAATTGTTTTACATTCACAAAGGACAAATAATCTAACCAAAAATTTTTATAACCGTAATTGAAAATAATTTGCTCACATATAGGCAATATTCTAACACAGGCTGCATGATATTAACAACATGCTCATTCAATACTAAATGTTAATGTTAAGAGTATGTGCTATTGACTGCAGATGTTACATGATGGTCAAACAAAACATGTCATTAATTCAGACACATCTTTCAACATCTCATATCAGCATGCTGGTTCTACAAACTCCCAACATACATAATAGCCAATGTGTGTTAATAATTTTTGTTAAAAAAGTTTCCCACAGTTATGCAACTGAGGAACATGTGAATAATTTAAAAAAAATTTATTTCCTATCAATTTCATATTGATATAATACAAAAATTGTTTGCCTTATTAGCTTTGAATTGTGTTAGTTTAACTTGTCTAATCAGTAAGTGTAAATCATTTGCAACACATGTAGCTATCATGTTGAGACGTTTCTGCCATTCTTACCTTCGCTACGTGAGAGCCGGGACGAGTCAGGGAGAGGGCCCCAAGTGCAGTAGCCGGAGGAAATGGTCTGGGGTGAAAAAAGGAACTCTGTCTGCAGATACCAAGGATCAGTGAAGTTGTAAGTAGGGGTGGATGTAAGGGATCTACTTTGGAGATCTGCACAGCACCATGAGGATTGACTTTGTTTAACTGGTTTTGTGGAAGCTGTTATCTTTGATGTAGAGGCAGTTTCCAACAAGGTTTCTTTGGAAATTTCAGTGACTGGTGAATGCACCATCGATTCCTTGTACGAAGGCTTAACAGAACAGTTAGATCCAGGTGGTGGCGATACATGGAGTGATGGAGGAACAAAGAAATGGCTTATAGGAGGAGGAGGATTTGGCAAGTCTCGTACTGGTGCTATAGGAGTACGAATAAGATGTTGAAGAGAAGGCAAAGAAATTCCTTTCTTCATATCAGAGTACTGATGAGAAAGAGGCACAATTAAAGTGCAGGATTTGGACTCATTTAAACGTTTTTCAGTTACCAATCCAAAAATATTTTTTAATGTTGGCAATGAAAGCCAACTCGTTAGAGGGGAAGACATGACATCTAAAGCAGTAGTTCTTAATTGATGTGAAGAACTGTCATTGCTCTGTGGTGATGGCCCTTGCGGCGAAGTCGATATGTTTACAGAAATAAATACGTTCTGAAGAGAGACACCTCTGTTTGAATCATCAGGCACCCAATATAATGATGGGTCTTTATTACATTGTTCCAGACCCACTGAAACATGCTGTGAAGAATGAGCTGCAGAGTTTTCATTAAGACATGGAAGTGATTTCCCATGTTTCAGTGGAATCATGGTAGGTTGAGACAATAAGTACAGCAACGAGTCTGCATCATCTAAGTCTTCTAATGAAGCATGAGGAGGCTCAGTGTCAGTAGTTACATAACAAGCATTTGAGAATTTATCAGAGTAACTATTGTTATGTAATGCACATAATTGGGAATTTGAGACCAGTGAATCATAGGTTTTGCATTTATCAAAGCCTGAAGCTCGGATGCACAACCTTTGAATGTTTTGAGATTGTTTGTGGTTAATTTTACTCCTGTTCAAAAGTGGTTTAGAACTGTGTTTGAAGTTTCCACATTCATTTTCAGTGTCAGCATGATCATGTTTCTTATTATAAGCGAGTTCTTTACAACTGCATGATGGTATTGCATCATTCATCTCATTATCAGAGGAATCAATAAATCTCCGAATGCTGTACAGTTCAATTGCCTCTTTCCCAACATCTGTTGTTTTCACAAGGAGCTTCATCTCCTCTTTGACAGCATGATCTCCTCCCAAGCTAGACATATCTGCCTCATCTCCTGTACTGCTGTGAATCATCTCAGAACTTGAATCTCTTCCGCTATTTGAGTCTTGCATTTTAAAGAGCCAAATATCATCATTAAGTACAGAAGATAAAATTTTTTCTGATTCACTTAGCTTATCACTTGTTTGCTTATCTGTTTCAATCTGAATGTTTCCAGCATTTTTGCACTCACTTCCCAACCCGATATTGCTGCTATTGGAAATATCCAAGAATTGACTCACATCTCTACCAACTCCTGTATCTTTGCCATGAAAATTTTGAAAACCCTGATGGTAGAATAAATTTTCCATTAAGTTGTTTTCCTCTCTTTCAACATCAACTACTAACCTATCAACAGTTCTTTCCAGTTCATCAAAATCATCATATCCTCCACATGTAATGTTCTCCACTTCAGGTGCAGTATTCAGCAAAACTTTGTTAACTCCCCCCATTTCTAAAGCATTTTGTTCCTGAGGTTTCCATATTTCGTATGGATTGACCTGTTCACAAGCCGCAGGTGCAATAACACATTCACTTGTAAAGTTATTTTCATCTAGCCTTTTCCTGTTTCTTCGTGGCATCAGAAACTCAATGAATGTATCTTCTTCTGGCAAGATATCAAATGTATTTTTATGTATCAGTGTTTCATCTGCATTCTCAAATTGCATTTTACCAGGTGGTATATCAATTTCAGCTTGTACTTCTGTACAATATTTGTATGGAGCATCTGACTCAAGAGAATTCTCTTGAAATGCTACCTCAGAGAGTATGTGTTCTATAGTTTCCTCTAGCTGCTGTAGTTGTATCTCATTATGAGGCAGAACTGGGCGCATTACTTTAGTATTTTCAAATGATGTTGGTTGATGTTTTGAATCTGCCTCATGACAAGACAATAAAATATCTTTAAAATTATAATTTGGCAGATCTGCCTGCAGATTATTTAACTTACCATCAGGGAAAGGATCTGCAAGATTATCAGTATTTATGTTTGGTGATGTAACATTTGCAGAGTCACAATTTTGCTTACCAAGACTCATAACTGCTAATACATAAGGCAAAGTTTCTTGCTGTTTATTAATTGAGGAAATGTTATATGGGGAAGATAATTTATCATTCACATTGATATTTTGCATATGTTCTGCAGATTGAGGCAAATCTTTATGCTTAAACTTTCTACTTTGGCAGTCCAAACTTAATTTATGGGCACAATATTCTGATTGAATTGGTGGTTCTTGACTGTAAGCTTGTTTGGTAGGTAATGAACCTAAATTTGAAAGATCTCCACTCATCTTGCAGTTTTCAAAAAACTGACTAGAGCTTGCAGACTCTGAGTTTTTCTCATACGATGGAAAATCAAAATTAACTTTCTCTTGCCATTCATTACGGAATGCAGAAGTACAGAGTGGTTTGTCATTCTCTCTCCCACAGACTTCTTTTTCATACGATGGTGAATTTATATTTTCAGTTTCATTACTCTTCTGATGAGAGCTACAGCTTTCTGTGGACCCTTTGTTGTCTTCCAGTTTTACTTCATCTGATGGATGATTTACAGCAGTTAACGGCACTGTTTTACCAATATTTCCTGTGTGCAGTCCTATGTAACCAATATCAAGAATTGATTTCTTTGTTCTTTCATCATTTGCATTTTTTCCTACAAGTGTTGCAACACTGAAATCTTTTCCTCCTTCACATATGGACTCTACACCTTTGTCAGTCACATGCAAATCATTATCAAACATGTAGTCCTTGTCAGTATCAAAAGTGAGGCTGTCTCTTAGTGTCAGTTTGCTTGCTACAGAAATGGTATCAGGCACCTTGTGAGTAGTATGCAGTGGAACTTCTTTTGGTATATTAATCTTAAAAGTTTCAACTGTGGTAGGTGTTGTCTCCATTTCATATTCATTTAATGCAACAACAGAAAATTTAAATGTTTCATCTGAAGCATTTTCATTCAAAAACTCTTCTGAATTGAAATTTCCATGAACAAGCTCTGTCCTGTAATTTTCTTTCTGTTCAACCATTTTAATATGGGTACACCGGCTATTTGTCGTGTTTTGTTTTCCTTGTTCCTTGCTGCCTGTTTGGTTCTCATCTTTCACGTGAAATCTTTCAAACATAACACGCTCATTTGTGCCGTCGAATCTGCCAGACTCCCCTGGTGTAATGGCTACCAGGTACGGAATCTTACGTTTCTCTGTTTCGCTTTCAGCTTCTGGTACATCAGTTTTTTGGTGGGTCTGAATTCCTGTTACAGCAGGAGTGTGGGTAGGGAGAAGAACTGTATCAGGTTTGTAGTCAGACACACAGTTAGCTTGAGAAAGGTCAGGCAAGTCCATCCAGTCATTCGGCGAGAGAGAAGAGGAGGGGATGGCTCCTGCATCCACTGGCTTGCCCCCGAGCATTGCTGCAAGGCGTCACCAAACACTGCGATGTGTACGTAAGTCAACGTGATCATGAGATCACACAAGAAACTACTTTTGCATGAAAAATTTAGCCAGTGGCCACCACCATTTTGCAAATAATAAAAATATTACCTAGGACCTCAACAGTTGAGGTCCTAGGTAGAGCGTATTACAAAANACCACCATTTTGCAAATAATAAAAATATTACCTAGGACCTCAACAGTTGAGGTCCTAGGTAGAGCGTATTACAAAAAGAAAAATATTGAGTAGATGTATAATAGAAGATTGAAATAAAAATACAGGTTGAATTAAAATAATATTTTTGGNAAAAGAAAAATATTGAGTAGATGTATAATAGAAGATTGAAATAAAAATACAGGTTGAATTAAAATAATATTTTTGGCATAATTTAATTTAAAGCATTATCTGCAGTCAGTGGTGCTCACCATCTTGTGTCAATTTAAATTTGGCACCCAATTTCAAGTACACTGATTAGGCTTCAAAAACTGTGTGAAATATGCATTATGAGAGCAGCATGAATGAATAGGCATTACCATAATAAATAATTTTAAAAAATAAAGTAACATTTCAAAAGAAGGCTTGCTCAAGAAATGATGTACAAATAAAAAAATTAATTGCAAATGTGCTTTGCTTATTATGAATAATGCAGTTCTGCAGCAAATATATAATGTTGGTGAAATGAGGTTGCCACAAAGAAAAAAAATAAAGCATTAATTTACACTATTACTTGACCAACATATTTAAAACTGCTGCAACCAGTGAAACAAAAAAAAAAAAAAAACACCAGCTGTGTATGAAATAAAACTAGCTTTAGTACTCTTAACATCACAGTGACACGGGAGCTACAGCAACAGTGATACCATACCGAATCATCAATACTTTTTTTAGCTAAGCATGTTTTTAAAATACCAGTTATAATAACTGAAAATGAACAGCAACATAAAACATGCAAACTATACAGTTAGTGAATATGTAAAAAATGGCTGTTGTAAAGTTAAGTCTGATTTCAGAATGTCTACTTCCTGCGTAGCTGACAAGAAACTAGAAAACGTTACGCAAAACACAAACAAATAGAATACATAATTTATTAATTACAATCCATATTAAAGTTATAAAAAAAAGGGAAAGCTCACATTAATATTCTGAAATATGAATTACTAAACTGTCATACAGCATTAATTTTAATTTATTTTTATATCTGGAATACAGGAATGCAAACTAAATCTGTAGCTTTTTAATGGTAGCAAAATCAAAATAATAATTAAAAATGAAAAACAAAAAATTGGTTTTTAATTATAAACATAAAATTATGGTAGAAAATGATATGCTTAGTATAACCAGAACTTGAACATATAAGATAAAAGAAATAATACTCAGTCATGCATAACAGAAAATTTGGGGAAAAACTACCTGATACAACCAGTTTTTTTTTTAGCATGAAATAATAGATTTCACTAAAGAATCAGAGCATAAATAAAGAAAAATACTGCAACAAGGAATGTAGGACCACAAAAAACTAACTAAATAATTTTTACTACTACCTTACTACACAGATACTATAACAGTAATAAGTGTGAAAAATATTATACTGCAATAAAAATCTTACACAATGCAATACAACTGTCATACATAGTAATTATACTTAGAAAAAGGCATAGAAACATCCACAAAACTAATACACTTTTAAATAATTGTTCATAAAATTAAATATATTGGGAAAAAATATAACAACCTCCTTTTTAAACTATTAAATAAAAAAAAATAATGGTAATTCTAAAAAAATGTGTAAATGCCCAGAAATTTGAAATAATGGTATATCCTTGTATAAATAACAACAAAGCATATAATATACGGACACTGAGACACAATTCGATATGCTATCACTGGACATCTGCCAACTAAACCATCATTAAAAAGTTCAGTTTCCAGTGAAATGCTCATTATGAAAATAATATTTATAACTAAAGAGCACGTGCGTCAAGAAATAAAGAGATACTTACCAAAAATACTACAAGTGAAATCTTCACATAAAAAAATACATCTGAGAATAAACCAGTTTCCGTGTGTCTGAACCCACGAGCACAAAACTGTATGAATAAAACCCAGCGCTCTGCGTGTTTTCTCGCAGACCCATTAACTTGGAATGACATGAGAAACGAAAACAAACTTAGGGAGAATATTGGTGTATGCACTTGCATACCAGCACAATATTAAAACTGTTCCTTCAATGCAAACATTGGTTGGAGATTTAAAAAAAAAATATACAACACTCAACAGTAGCATCCTTCCAGAAGTTATCACGATGCAGCTGCTAAGTTCTTTCATATAAGATTCAACATGTAGATTCTCCAAGGAGCTACCAAGCCATCCAATCTGCGTGTGCAGTATCGGCTTTAATTCTACATAGTAAAAGATGGTCGAGCAAGCATGTGCCGTACTACAAACAAACAAAATTATCTTTCAACAAAGTAAAATAGTTTAATTCTAAATTTCCCACTTAAATACTTTCTGCACACATAATATCAATGCTGCGTGAATTTACAAAAATATATATCCCTCTGCCCCCTCTCCCCCCCACAAACCCATTTTCTTCAGAACAGTGCATTACTGACAATCCAAACTCGCTGGCACTGACACACATTTAGATCATCTGAAATTGAGCACTAACTGTCTCTGAGTGCAAGCATAAACAAATTAATGTACCCAAATTACAATTCTTTAAAATTATTTTTAAACTGATTGGTTTATATTGCTCAGCAGTCTCATTATGTGTAATAATTAATAATTCCTGTCAGGATTATCAGTAAAACTAATACCGCTGTTATAAATAAATGCATAGACAGAGAGCTGTCATTCAGTGAGCTATTTTGGCCCCTGCATAGTGTACAACCAGCTGCACAGATTCGCACATTATTTTGTTTGTAAATAGGTTGCCCGGAACTCACCCAAGTTACACCTGAACATACCAAAAATTATCTTGTGGTTTACATTTAACTTTTAGTGGTAGGCATAACACAGGAAGATCCAGATATGCAAAGGCCCACCCATTAGGAAAGCGTTAAAAACCACTGATGGTCTCCTGTGTGGCTTAGGGACCCTCAATCACGTGGTAGAGTGGGGCTAACTATGTTTTTAATTTTATTTGCTGGTGTCAACTAGAGGAATATTGACTCCAACGTCCTTCAAGGATAATGCCTTGGCCACACTTCATGTCGAATTGCGGTGTTGTCTGCTGAATTGTTTAAATGGGACCACTCATTATAAACTGTTTATGGTAAAGTGAGAGCCCTGTTTAAGAGCTACTTTTCTTTTAATTTGTTATCATTCTGTTACATGAAAAATTAATACTGCAGTGAAACGCCTCACTTTATTCATGCATCATCCAAGTGCAAACTATGGAATATTTTTTCATGAAAATAATAATGTTAATAATATGCATATTTGTGATTTTTTTCTATAACACAAACACCGACTTCAGTAGCCATAAATTTACATGTTGCATTACCAACGTAACATAAAGCATTAGAACTCTTTTTTATATACAGTATTCACTGCCAACTTAACAAGGAGCCTGCATGCCAGCGTGGCTTATTTGTAGTTATGGGGACTGATATTTTTCAGAGGTTGATGTCAAAAGTGATCACTTTATTGTGAACAACTTTTACCAGAATAGTAGCACACTCTGGCCACGCCTATGCTTTCAGTCTAACTGGAATATGTAACAACATTATTTCAGAAAGATAGTATGTAGCTTTTTTAATGCAGCAAATACATTTATGCAATTCATACGGTACTTGACATTTTAAACAAAGCTTAATTGAGAAATAAATATTTACAGTGATGGAAATAAACATATAAACCATTATTTTTTAGCTTTTGAGCAACACCATTTATGAAAATGTGTATACTTCCATACATATTTCAAAGTGTAAATAAACACACAACTGAAGCATGTATATACAATAATTAAAGTAAATGCTACAACAATGTTTTAAACAAAGCACCAGAGCAAAAATAAATCATATGCATTTATACTTCTATACTTCTAAGAACAATTAAATGCACTGCCAAAGAAATGTTTTGTTGATTTATTATAACTGTGCTAACAGATGGATTATCCTGCCCTCTAAGCACCAAGATTCAAAAACCCTTCAAATATAAACTTTCATTGATTTCCATAATGCAGTAAACAGACTAGAAAAGTGTTACTAACTGTAAATAACATAAAAATACACAACAATTAGTACAGAATGCATTTTATGTTGTTCGAGAAATTAAGGGGAAGTCATGGTGATTGAGTCTTTAAAATATTCTTGCAAACTGATTCCTTTTGAGAACAAACACACCAAGCATTACATTGACAACTAAAGTATAAATGCGAAAAATGTGGTAGTATATATTACATATAAGGTTTCCACTTTTTGAAAGATTATATGAAAGTGGTAGACTGTAAACAAACAGACAACGTATCCTTCCACCACCATGTGGTCTCTACCCACCTGCCAAAACATGCAGCCAAGGCACTCAAAACACCTTTAACCTTTAATAAGATGGTAAATGTCATTCTTATGTAATGGCAATTTAGACATTACAGTATATATATCAATCTTGGAAGTATTAGGAATATGGAGGAATTTTTAGCACACTTGAATTCACAATAATGAAGTACTTCGCAATTAAATGTGCCATCTGCTCATTACATACACCAGGTCAGGTTGCTTAAATTTAGCACAGGCAATGAGGCTATTTAACTGCAGCAACAAATGTGCCTGAGTGACAATATATCGTGTTAACATGAATATTATTTATCTTAAATATGATTCCACACAAAACAATGCATGGTTTTTAATTAATAAATAGCATTTATTTTCATTAGGTACCAGCTATAAGTGCGAGAAGAGGGGAAAGCGACACATGAAACACAAAATGGTAAGCCCTAATGGGAAAGGCCAAATTAATACACGCCGGCGAATAGAAGATAATAGCAAACAGAATTGCTGCGCAAGGAAATATGTTACTTTAAAGAATATACATAGCTGATGGAAAATATAAAACTTTGGGGTATTTGTTTGTATATTTGTATTTTACACATGCAAAACCAATTACTTAATGAGAGGGCATGGCTTGGAAAGCACGCTGGAGCTGACTCAACAGACCACAGCCCACAAGCACAGTTAGCTGCTCTACTCCAAAAGTATTATAGCATGTCTTTAAAAGTAAATGTTTAACCTTACTGTGGCTCAAAACGACTCAGGTTTTAAATAACTTTGTCAAATTAATGTAGAAATATTTGAAAAAAAATTCTACCATTTAGCGGCATTAGTGAATTCCTACACGAGGCGAAGTGACACTAGCTAGATGTGTGGGGAGGACTGAAATAGACTAAATAAACACACATGCTTTAAGTTACGTTTCATTCGGAACACTTACACATTACTATTTTAGCTCCTAAGTTTAGGTTGTTACACTAATAAGAGCTGTTTTGTGACGACGTAAAATAAAAGATATACACAGCTTGAGAACTCTTTCCTGGTCTCATTTTTATCTGCTGTCTGTTGTGTGATAGCAGGGCTGTCAGAAAATAGCCAACATAAAATTTACTTACATTTGTCCACACATCAGCTGATACAGGGTTTTGTACATGGGATGTTGCCAGTTTTGTTTATGACATGTTACCAGTACACTAACTGTCAAAAAGTAAAATTCTTAAGAGAAAGATTATATATCTAAATATGTAAATTTCATCACTGACTAGGCCATTAAAAATATTTTCTGTTATCATTCTAAAATGCCTAGGTACTTTAGCATCATGCAGTATACTATTTTGGAGATGTATGCTTAAAAAAACAGGATAAATTAACTGATTTCTGAACAAATTTACAATTAGTCTCCTTAGTCAACAACTTAAAATTTTGATAGGACTACCCTTTCCTTTTCCTGATGCTATGAGAAACAAAAAAAAGTAGGAACATGTTTGTACATTCATACTGAAATTTCAGAATAATGGCACATCACATTTCAACAAAGTTTGTTTATGGGAACTGTCAGTTGACATCAAGAGATAAAAAGCCTATCAGGTAATATTTTTCAGATCAGAAAAATTAGGTTTACAATAGGCCCTCATATTACCTGCAAAACATAGCAAACAAAAGTTTTTTTTAATTTGTATGGTGTCTGTCAGTATTGTCTTTGTGTATCCCATGTTAAGGCAAGGCACCAGATGTTTGTCTTTGCACTGCCATGTATTCACTTATCATACATAAAATACAGTGAAACTCTCTTAAGCTGTTTCTGAAGGGACTGAAGGAATTCAAGCTTATTAACCAGGAAAACTTCTTAAAAGGGTCAAATTCCTTATGTGTTTATAGACCAGGTGAAAATTATTTCAGCTTATTGAACAGGAAATCTTCTTAAGTGGGAACTTTTTAACAGGGTTTTACTGTAATTCTTTGGAGAAATTATAAAAAACTTTTATGCTTTATTTTCTTTTTAATAGCATGTAACTAACTATATCATGTGAACATTTAAGCCATCACAATATGCTATGGACTATCAGTGTGCCAAATAAGATGACAGCTAACAGTTTAAATACCATATTTACTTGATTGAGTCTAAAACGTCATCGATTCTAAGATGCACTTTGATATAAGTACAGGCACCAACATGCGAAGCCTGCACCCTTCCCCTCTAAAACAAGTAACCCTGCTCCACTTTGGCCTTGTGAACAACTGCAACTGATGAACCAACAGGTAAGTCTTCTAACAGCAACAGTGATAGTTCAAATTGAAAATTTTCTGTTGATACAAAAATTTCTTGTGTAAAGCAGATTTATTTCATGTCCCGTTTCTTGTGAAATATAATCTTATTTCACATCCTAGTTCTTGTTTAATGTAACTTAATTTAATTTTTCTTATACTCGTAGAACTTAAGCCCGTGGCACAATAGGCGGTTGGTGATGGTGGTTGTTGTTGGTGTTGGTGCTTTTTGGTTGGTGTGCGGTGTGTTCTTTGGCACAATAGTTAGAGTTGGAGTTGGTGAACATTGTTTTATGGCTGTGCCAACAGATAGCAGTTAAGTCCTAAGAAAGGTGTATCAATTGTTTTAAATTGTTGGAATTTGAATTTTTATAGTTAAGTGGACAAAACTTTTACTTCTGAGATTTTAACTTTTTTTTAAATAAAACACTGTTGTAAACCATATTTGAAACATTACTTCCTAATGCCAAGAATTAAATGTACTATTTTATAAAAAAAATATGATATTCACATAGCTAATTCAAATTAATATGTATTCATGCAATCACTTCATAAAAACCTGCAAAAACAATAGAAATGTATGATTTGCTTTAACTTTTATGTTATTACATAATGTGATTCTTAACATTAAATATTTCTGGTTACTGGGTAACAGCATGTATTATCAACTTGATAGGAATATTTTTTATTTTCTCAATTATTTCCCATTATTTTAAAGCTTTTCCACTGTCACTCATTCAGAACCTAGAGAAAGCACTCTGATTTGTCTGCAGGTGATAAAGGTTCAATGTATTCCAACTTGCTACAACACCAACTGCAAGTTGAAATGAATTCAGGACCAACCACCAACCATCACCACCATCCACCAACCACCGACTAGCAACCAGAAATTGTGCCATCTCACATATACTGCACTGTCATTCAACATCCACAAGCACCAACCACCAACACCAACCACCAACCACCAACCACCAACACCAACCACCAACACCAACCGCCAACACTGCCTGTTGTGCCAGTGGCTTCATAGTTGCTGCATTTGCACTTCTTTTAAATAACGTGTGCAAACATCAATATCCCAGACTAACTGGTAACATCATCATATACCACCTCCCATAGTGTGGTGTAACAACATGGCACCCCAATTGATTATAGTTATAAGTGTGACCACCAGAGCTCTCCTGTCTCTTCTAATTTTTTTTACAAAGTTGGCTATGAAACACATTAATCTGTGGTGGAATGTATTTTTTTACATTTCGGCAATAAACATTTCTCACGAGTATGTTGTTTCTACTGGTGAATTTTGTATTCACTGTATAAAAATACATGTATTCAAGGCCTCGTAGGATTAAAACCCCTTAATTTTTTATAATGACATTTATTGAATATTCTGGCCAATGTAATACGCCATCAATTGGCAGATATCAAAAAGTCACAAAAAAGGTGAGTTTCAGAGGCGAGTAAATATGCTACTATTTGCTGCATATACACTAACAGTTGTTAGATGGTAATAAAATTTATGGAGGATCAACCCAACTGGCATGATAAGCCAATGCATAATAACATTCATATAATTCACTGTCACTATACCCATTTCATTCCTAGATGGCAGTGGGAAATAATGGTGAAACCCATTCTCTAGCACACGCACTGGCTAATTTAATCATGTGCAACTTTTCAGTAGAGAATATCCTGAGGTGGCTTGCGTGTTGAGTACCTACAGATTGCCTGCATTACACACATCTATATAATAACCTAATAAGGTGGTTCATCAACATTTTCAACACTGCAGTATTTAATTTAAAATTTTATATCAGAAATTAATTGCCTATCTTTAAATAGTTCAAAAAGATTAATTAGGTAGCATCTAGCAACCATTGTGATAGTGGGCAGCTTGAACAAAATTACTCTACTAAGAACTCTGTTGAGAGATAGCAAATGAGCAAAATGCACAGAAACTTGGTAGATATCTTATCTTGAATATGATGAAAAAACAGACAATGGGCAAAAAAGGTCTTTTCAAACAGCATGGCGGCATCATTTGCCTGACTCAACTCCCAGTGACTCTGGTGTTGCCTGATGCAGACGTTTTGTGTCAGCCTCAGTCTGCACTTCTAAAACAAGCATGACACAGCGGCATGTTTGAGAAAGGTTGCTCTATAAGCTATGGTTAGCAACTGAAAACCTTGTCGTACATCTGTAATTGTTGCTGCATGTCAAAGATAGTAGCATCAGTTCAATGTGTGGGAGAAGAATTGCTGGTGTTTCGAGCCAATTTTATTGCTGGTCATAAAAATTTTTTTTATTATAACTGATTTATAATACACCACTATTCTCTTGTGCATGTTTTCCATAAGAAATCCCTTTTTTTTTTTGGTTGCATTCTGTGTACTGAATCTTGTTGTGGATATTGAAGTAGGAAAACATTTTAATTACCTGTAACTTCTGAATACATATAGTTCTATGTGATTTTATAACATGACATCATAAAATACTGTACATAAAATTTAATTCATACACTCATTAACACAACAAAAAACATTTAAAATTTTTATTATTTTCCAGATTTTTGAGTTTCCATATGATAATTTAAAAACAAAACAGTTGGGTAAAATGAAAACTGATTTGCAATACTGTAAGGTAATTATACTGCTTTGTTTTTGTTTCTTGTATTTAGATGATATTCCCCAATATAACTTGCAGAGATGGAGGCGTTAATAAAGCTTTAATAGAGGAAGGCTTTAGACATTTCACAACATTTCCAGAGCTACAGCTAAATANTGATTTTATAACATGACATCATAAAATACTGTACATAAAATTTAATTCATACACTCATTAACACAACAAAAAACATTAAAAAATTTAATTATTTTCCAGATTTTTGAGTTTCCATATGATAATTTAAAAACAAAACAGAAAACTGATTTGCAATACTGTAAGGTAATTATACGGCTTTGTTTTTGTTTCTTGTATTTACACGATATTCCCCAATATAACTTGCAGAGTTGGAGGCGTTAATAAAGCTTTAATAGAGGAAGGCTTTAGACATTTCACAACATTTCCAGAGCTACAGCTAAATGACACAGAAAGGTACTTAAGTACCAAAAGAGTTCTACACAAATGGAGTAAACAGTAGTGACAATTCATTTGAGCAAAATCTTTTTTATACTGCTTCATTATCCTGCAGCTGAGGGATTTCTGGGAATACTATTATTATTTTCCATTATGATTCCAACTCTAAATTAAGACAGCTAGACAGAATCAGAGATAAGCTGTTAAACTTTTTATGAATTCTGCTGAATGGTTATCGTCATCTAGAATGATCTGACCTAGAAGAAACTAAAACCAGAAAAGTTGTTGCAGTATTGGTCTAAGATAATTTAAATTTAGAAAGAAATTTTAGTTCATTTATGAAAAGAGAATTAGTCATAAATGTCAGATTTTTTGAACATAAATATGTAGAAACATTTAGGATAGTAACTATGTTCTCCAAATTGCCATAGAAAAGTAAAATATGTAATCATGAGGAAACATCTTGGAATCACTCTAGCTACTTCTCACTGAATGAAGTTCAGTATTTTGAAATACACTACTGTAAATTAAGTCTTCTTACCTTGTGAAACATCTGAATCTTGGTCCTGAGACTTTTGTGTCCAGTCTGGAAATGGAACACATATCATTAACCACATGTCACTTAACCTCGTAGAAAAATATTTCCTGCACAAGACATGACAAAACTAACTTAAATATGAAACAGTAAAGTAAAATATTTTTTGTAAATTACTACTGGTATTTTAAAACTGCGTTAAAAGGTAAAGCAAAACTATTTATAATCTGTAACATGTTTTCATAAAATATTTAACTTTTCTGAGGATAGACATTGGTAGGTGTATCTCTAAGTTTATTCAACAGTTTGGTTACAGCAAGCACAACAAACAAATACACAACACGACAAAAACTAAAACGTGCACAAAATCAAAGAGCATACTATACATGCAAGCCCGCATGCTACTCACCAAAATCTCGAACTGCAAATCACAGATGAGCAATGCATTTGCTTCATGTGAGCACTGGTGCATTCAGACAAACAGTAAAGGTTAAAAGTTAAACTATTTTTTTATTTTTGTACAAATTTACAATTTACTAAATGTTTGTATTTTCGATGACAATAATTTTTCATCCAACGGTTATAATAAATGAGTGAATTAATTTGGTGGCCTGAAACTATAGGTTTTACAGCACCAAACATTACTTATAATTTGAAAACAACAGAGCTGCTTTATTCTAACCAAAAATAAAATGTGCAATGTTTGCAACAATACAATTGTAACAAATGGCTTTTACAGAATATATCTGAACAGCATGTATGTTATGTTTTAAAAGTAGCATTCGTAATAAATCAATTTTAATGCTTTTATTTACACCAGACGTAGTAGAAGTAGCAAGTACCAACAAGATGTACATACATACTCTTATTGTACTGAGGAATTAAGTAACGTCTATGTTAGGTACTCCATTTATACTACCAACTTTAAATCTTTAATATTACAACCACCATAATTAACGGCGTACAAACTAAATTTACCTCAGTTTAGCCTAGTTAGGAGCTATATAAGTTAAATGTGTACCGGTAGTCAGAAATAGAATAAGTTACTCTGAAATTAGCTGGTTGTTAATGAAAATGCACTAAAATGATTCATTTACCTAATTACCAATAAATAAATGGGTAAATATTTACATTCCACCATTGGTCTATTATTAACAGTAATAATAATATTAATAATAACAATCCAAAGCCCATTTACTTCCAAATTTTTACTCCTGATTCAACCATCTGTAGCAATGAAGTTTATGGGAACTGCTACTGGAAATTCAAGCATGTGACATTAATGTGCACACGAAAGAAGCTTTATAGTTCTCTTTGACACAGTCACATGAAGGGTTAATGTGATGCAAGTTCTTAACCTCAATCACTACAGATTTGTGTCATTCCCAAAGAAACCATCTGACACAGTCCAGCCACCACCACAACTTATTGCCGGTATGTTTACCTTTTCTATTCTGGTATGTGCCATGCTCAACATCTGGTTTGGTCCTCTGAATGGAATTGTATGTTCTTGGAATGGATGAACTGCCACCACACCCTGCGTTAAGGTGTACTGGTGATGACGCTAGGCCAATATCCAAAGACTTACTGTTACTATTTTGTGATGAGTAGGTGACTTTAGCACATATCACCAGGACCTCTGTTTCTGCTCTCGATACTGAACATTTTTTAGATTCTTTTTTGTCATTCTCAAATGACTTTATCATTCTTTTTACAGTTTCACTCTGCGAAACCCATTTTTCGCACGGTATTTCTGACAACGTTATAACTTCTGGCTTGTTACTCAATTCATCACTCGAAAATACTCTTTGAAATGGTTCTTCACTCTCGGCTAATGAAGTAATATTAAAACCACCAACATTACTACTTTTGAATTGAACAGAACATATTACTGGCTTATGAGAAAAAAATTTTTTTTCTTCATGTAGTAAATTTGGTAGTACAGCTTCACTTTCCTTTAGCACTTCACAAGATAGTTTGTTTCTGAAATTGTTTGATAGATCAGGTACTATGTCTTTGATGTCTTTAAATGAAATATCACACAATATTTTTTCATCATCATTACTTATGTGCAGTGAACTAGTTTCATCTGAGGTGTAACTCACTCTCTTTCTGCCTTCATCTGATGTATGAGGTCGTCTTCTTTGATTTTCCACTATATGAGATTCATTATATTCTTGTTCCTTTGACATTTTACTTGCTTGCACTTCTGTAGGTTTCATATAACAGCTAAGTTGTGTTTCTGGAAAACAATTTTTTAATGGACTTGAAGTGACATTTGCGAAATTCCTTTCCACCACGGCACAAAACTTGGATCCTGTATCTTCCGTCTTTAAAACTGAAGTAGATGTAGTTCTGTAGAAAGGTAGAGAGTGGCAGGTGGGCTGCAAACAAGTAGTAGATAAGCCTTCAAACCTTGAAATGAGTTTGCTGACACTTCCTGACCTATTTCGAGCAAATGCTTTAGCAGGAGGAAACTCTTCACAGTGCATGGTGAATCGGGTATCCAGAAGCAAATTTCCAGACCAAGCTCTTGCTTTGATATGATTTTTTGATGTTTTTGTTGACATATCTCTGTTTTCCCAGAAATGTGGAATGATACCACAGTCCCAAGTTGAAATTTCTGTACAGTCTGTAAGACTTGTAGAAGTTTCCAAAAATTTAACTTCTAAAATCTGAGGATAGTTGATATAAAACATTGTCCAACATGAGTTGGTCGCAGGGAATGAAATATTTAAATGTTCCAAACAACCAACAGCTTTTTCTGTATCAAAATGATCCAACACTAAACTCTGAAATACAGTTATAATGCTATTACCAACATTTATGAGTTGTGCACTTATAAAGTTATCAGGAAAAAAAGGCCTGCAAGTGGGGAAAAAATAACTATGAATTTGTTTATCCTTGCTAATAGTACAGGTCAAACTTTCAACAATTCTACTATTTTTCTGAGGAAAGCAAAAGCTCTGGTAAGGGGTGACCAAATTTTTCAGATTAGCAGAACATACATTACTACTGCAAAAGGGATGAGGCAATGTTAACAAGAGGTTCATACCTTCTTCTTCTCTGCTGGAATTGAATTCCGGCTGAACGGCGGTGGATGCTGTCATATTCTTGTTAGTCCAAACCATTGAAAGTTCACTAGTCTCCTTTTGTATGCATACACATTTTGTTGCACCTTGGCTATGTGACTCTGACATGCACACACACACGCGATGTTTTTCATCCATAACTAACATATCACTACAGCGCTGAACACTTTCTTCTTCTGATAAGCCTACATCCTCCACATCAGTGTGGGTCTCATGAATGTCGCTGCTTCCCTTGACGTGAACTGCCTCTTCCGGTGACTCCAAGTTGAACTTCCGTGAGTGGACAACATGAACGGTAGACAAAACTTGTTCATCCATTTGCCTACTAACTTCTCTTGGTGTTGCAGTTTCTGCTCTGGAGTAAGTGTTATCTGTATCTTCATCTGCTGATGCTGCTACCTCTTCTGTGTCTGTATGAGAACTAAAAACAATGTCGGGGTATGCGGAGGACATCCTAACTTTAGGACTTACATGTAATTTCTGTAAATTTAAATTATCATTTTGAGAAGTGTATTCTAGGAAAGGTCCATCACCTTCCTTCTGAGAAATTATTTCATAATCAAAATTGTGTACAAATTCTGGTGTAGCTGAAAGAGCTCTCTTAGACTCCCCCCCAGGTGATATTTTGTCATCCAAGTCTGATATTTCAAATTCTTCTGTGTCAGTTTTTTTATCACCCATTGGAACAGATGTCAGTGAAGGCACAATATGAAGCTGATATTTATTTTCAAATGCCTCTAAATCACTCACTTCTACCTCTTCAACATCAGTATGTACAGCCATGTCCTTCTCATGTTTACTACCTGGTGATTTATGTTTATGTCTCAGTTTCCTTCGCCTCCCAACTTCTCTTACTTCAAGAAAAACATCTTCAGTGTCTGTTATAGACTCAGTGCACCCATCTCCATTATTAGGAACTCTTAGTTTTCTCTTTTCCTTCTTAACTAGTTGTACATCCTTCACAAATTCAATTCCTGTGCCCAGCATTTCTGGCATATCACTTTCCACAAACATAGCTTCACTATCAGATACACCAGACAAATCTTCTTCATCAGTTGCCCTGATCTTATCTGCTGCTGAAAATATTTCCTTCTCGTCATTTAAAGGAAGAAAAACTGTTACTGGTTGACCTTGTTTACTTTCAGTGACATAAAACTGCCCTATATTATGTTCAGGGAATAATAAATCATCACTACCATCATTCAGAGAAGTGTCTGATGAAAATTCACCATATGTTTTTGAAAAGAATTCAATATTTGTGACATCATCAGAAACTTTCAGTGCATAAGGAAGAATAACATCTTCATCATCACTAGAAACTGAAGTATCAACATTTTCAATGTCTGTAGCAACATTTGATGTGGATGCTGGTTTCAGTAATACAACACTGCCAAGCTCTTGGTAGGAATTTCTTGCATTTTCATCAGTTTTTAACACTAACCTTGTTTCTCCATCAACTACTACGAACTTGATATCATAATCATTTTGTTTATCACATTCATTTTTTTCATTAGCTAGATCAGTTTCACTTACTTCATAATCTTCAACATCAGTAGTTTCTGTTTTAGTCAAAAATTTCTTTGAAAGCTTTAGTTCCGTATTCTTTGAAATTCCAGATGAGTCACAATTAACACTTTCATCAGTGTGAAAATCTTCTGTGTCAGTAAGAATCTCAGATGAGAAGTGATCTTTATCCAACACTTCAGAAGGCTCTGGAATAAATACAGACTGTGATATCAAACCATAATGGTTCTCTATATCTTTCAGTGGTGAAACAATGTCTGGATCAGTAAAGTACTCTTCAGAATCTAGATTGACAAGGTCATCCATTTCTTCTGTATCTGTAAGGGGTAATGCAGCAGAATATGCAGTAGTAACTTTTTTTTCAAGCCTTTTAGGGCTGTAAAGCACCTCTCTTGATCGCAATGATCCTTTTTCAGCTTTATCAGATAGTTCCATTTCCTCAATATCTGTATCAATATCAGGTTGTTTATTTATATCAGCTGTTTCAGAAATCTGTGTAACATTTTTATCTGGATCTGGAATCACAATATCAGGAACTTCATGTAGTAAAAGTTCCTCAGCATCAGAGAAGTCCATATCTTCAATATCAGTCACAACTTGATATGACTGCTTATTAGAAGTTTTAGGCCATCTACGACAAACTGTTAATTGCTTGCTATCTGTCTCTTCATCTGAACCTGAAGGTAAATATTCAATATCTGTGCAGTCACTCACAACTAATGCTGGTGATGATGGTAATAAAGACGTAGACGATTTCTCTATTGATGGAGGTACTTTCTGTGATAACTTTCTCTTCCGCCTAGTTCTACCAACACTTTTATTTATAACACGCATATTTGCAGACACAGATGGGGATACATTTTTAGTATCAGCTTTCATTTTATCTTTAATTTCAGTAGTTTCTATAATGGAAATCAAGTCTGTAATCATTTCATTCTCTACTGGAGAGCTTTCCAAAAATTTTTCATTGTCATAAATTTCTTTTTCTTCTTCAGACACACTAAGCTCTTCCACATCAGTAAAAACCTTATTTCCTTCTTCAGGCTGTTTAGTATTCAAATAACTAATTGCAGAACTGATCTTACTCTGTTCTGAAGCAAAGTCTGAACTAGAAAATTTTATAACTTCATCCAGTGTACTGTGTGGTTCACACAAATCATCAGGTATTGTTGGTGTTTTAGGACGTACTGATAAGTCTTCATCATCATCATCTGATGTATGAACATATTCTGTGTCAGTAAGTCCAGTGCCTTCTTCTTCAGTGCTTAGTAATAAACTGTTTAGTTGTTCTACATCCCTATCACTATCTAAGTCTTCAGTATCAGTAATTGCATATGATGGAATTGGAGAGTGAGTTTCTAGACCTTCTATATCATCTGTTGTAATGGATATTACTGGAATTTTTCTGTCTGGGAAAGCCATTGTGCTACTGTGTGCAGAGTTGCTACTCACTGGCACATGGTTAACATCACTCTCATCAGTAAGTTTTTTAATTGGAATTTCATCAACTGGGATAATGTCTTGATCTTCATCTGTTGCAGACTCTTCCTCTATCACTGCGAGCTGATTAGACGATTCTACTACAGCGTAGTCAATTTCAGATCCCGAAGTGGATAACGTAAGTATGTCATCATCACCAGCATCAAATATATCCTCTTCTTCGCTTACAACATGCTCACCTGTATTCGAAGATAAACTAAATCTCACTGTGTGAAGTGGAAGTTGCTCATCCTTGCCCAAAGGAGAAAGTCTCTCTCCCTCCAAGCACTCGGTCAACTGTTTTTGTGAAGCTGGTTCCTGTGAATCAACAAAATCATACAACACTGCATCTGCTGAGCTACCTAACTCCACAGCCATGTAAATATCTCCCTCCTGTATTTCCTGATTTAAAGGTTTCTCATCCAAAATGTAGCCAGTTATGTCATCATTAAAACACTTACCTTCTTTGTACTGGGCAGTATCCCCGCCCATCAGTAATTTAAGACAACGTGTTCTAGAACGTAAAATCTCTACTCTGTCCAAAACTGACCTTGAATCCCAAACACTTTCTGTGCCCATGTTAAGCTGCACTTCAGCTAAGAGTTGTTCTAGTTCTGAAGCCATGCTCTGAACAGATGCAGCAAGAAATGGTGAATCAAAGCTATCAGGCCATGAAGAGATAATATCTGACTCTGCTTTACCTTGAGAAAAGATGGCACCATCTTCATCCAAATAATGGAACTTGTGCTTCATGCGTGGAGGTGTCACAGCACGAACATCTAGGATAGGAGAAAGACGCTCCTCAGAAATTCGAGATTTCCTATGTGGGGATGAATGCTTAGTTGGTGTTGGGGAACTTGGCTGGCAGGGAGAGGGAATTATAGGAAGATCATGTTTATCCTCTGAAATGCTTGAATAATCTAAAACTAAATCAGATGTACGGTGTAGTTCCAGTGAACGTTTTGTGGGTTTAGGTGATGCTGGTGAGCCACGAATTCGTGTGCTAATATCTAGGCTAAGATCATGATCTGAAGATGATGATGGAAGTGCAACTGAATCTGACAGAGAAGAGTCTGTGGTGTCAATTAAAGAAAGTTCAGCCTCTGCAATACCGACAGATGATTCAAGGACCCCTCGTGAACCTGAAGATGCAACAACACGACGCAGTGCCTCCGATGATGTTGGTTGCCTATAAATTACTTCAATAGAACCAGATGCATCTACAGTTCGGGTGAAAACTTCTGATGTTAACATTTGTGTAACTCCAACCTGTTGTTGGTTACGAAGCCGACTAGGACTAGATGGCACAGATGGTGTTGACTGGCTTAAATCAGGCCGTGATGTAACTTTAACAGGAGATGTAGGAACAGGGCTTGATTTTGTTTCAATTTTTTCCTTTCTATCAATAGCAATACTGTCCAGAACTGACATAACTGAAGGTGATGATTCAGGACTTGGAACTGCTGAAAAAGGACTAATTAACTGCTCAGTTTCTCTTTCAGACTGTGGAGATATGGTTACAGTTACAATTGATTTTGATGAATCTATTTGTTTTTTTCCCAGAGGTATTATGTCAGAGGTAATATCAGAGGTTGCACTAGCTAAAACTAAACTGTCATCTAGAGTTTGAAGATGTTTATAACTTTCATCTGAAAAAATTTCAATTTGTTCTTTATTATCTGCTTTATGATATTGTGGGGACTTCAGTGCTGCATCATGAATTCTCATTCTATCAAGTTTGTGAGTATTTTCTGCATCATCAGTCTTCTTTACTTCCACTGCATGCATCCTTTGACTCCTTGTTACTTGTACTGTGCTTTCTTGCGTCTTTGCAAGAGTACTCACTTGAGAATGGGATTTTTTTGTTGATGCTGACAATTTAGTTGTTGCAGTATCACTTCTTTCTAGTGAAATATTACGTGTAGCATGTATTTTGGAATATTTAGAAAACATCTTCTGAGATGTAACACTTCCCTCATGTTTTCTGGATAGAAACTCTGTCTCGGAATCAGCTGCTTTTAATTTTGCAGATTTTGATGACTTGCGAGCAACAGAAAAAGATTCTGCTTGCTGCTTTGATGATGAATGTTTTGTGGTAACTACATGTGTTTGTGTACTAGATTTTTTTGTAAGTGATGTAGATTGTGATGTACCCAGTGATTTTTTGGAATCAGTGGTAATAATATGTTCTCTCTTTAAATGAATACCTTCATCAGCAGAAGTTTCTGTACGGACGAGTGCAACATTCTTTCTCAACTTTGAAGACTTGTCTCTTTCTAGGCTATGATGTGGAGCTGACTGGTCCAATATTTTAGAAGATTCTAATGTAGGTGAAGATTCAGACACTTTTAAATGTGTGCCTGAGGGTTTCTTAGCAGGCATCACTTTGATGACATCACTAGACACAGAATGAGCTGTGAATACTTTCGATTTTGAAGCACCTACATTAGACTCAGTACTTGTAAAAGCTGAATCAGTTAAAGTTTTCTGCTGTGTAACCAACTTCTGCTTAGCATTGTCTGTGAAATGGGAAGTTTCTTTACTGAAAGCACTGGTCTGAGACACTTGTAACCTACGCTGATGTTCAGAGGGTTTATGCTGATGCTTTGGAATAGCTCCCATGTTATCAGTAGAGCTAAATTTGGCAGATCCCATCTTTGTTGGTGAAGATGAGGTGCTTCTGGAAATATCTTTATCAACACTTTTTCTTTTAAATGAAGCCTCCCTACGGAAATATGTATTTTTTTCAGCAATACTATCATCTACCTTAAGATCTCTGGACAAAGTTGATGCCATATAACCGCGGTACCTATGCTCATATTTTGGAACATAAGAAGTTTGATAGATTCTTTCAGGAAGCTTGGAATGATGTGAAATATCTATACGATCATCAACTTTTTTCCCAATATGATCATAACTTTTCTTAATAGGAGGACTATAATCCTTACGTTGACGTTTTGTATACTTCTTACTTTTAGACACACTTGAAGCATATTCAGAATCAACAAGTTTACCAGATGAAACACGTGAAGAGCCTGAAGAAATCGGTATACTAGAAACAATATCATCACAAACACATATTGACTTCTCGACACCTGACTCAAGTTCAACATATGAAATTCCAGAAGCTGTTTTGAAGAGTTTACTTTTTGTAATAACTTGAGATCCTTCCTGTTGACCCTGGGTAACAGTAATCTTCAGCATATCATCTGTCATAACAATATCATCACTTGTAACATCATAAACAGGAGAATGCTCTAGTTTAGAGCCATATTCATCCCAAACAACATCCTCTTCAATTGTAACATCACCATCAACATCACCACTGAATTCACTTCCCAAAACATTTGGTTCCCTATAAACATAATTTCCATCATCTATTGCAGAAGTACCTATTATAATATCTTCTTTTCTCGTAACTTCATATGGTAGTTCTCTGATCTTACGGCCCTCACTCATTTCCCCAAAGTTTACATCAAATACTAATCCCTCCATTACAACCACATCATCAGTAGGTTTCGAAACAAATTCTTTCGAAAACAAAATCTTTTCATCCGTACTACCAGCAATATCTACTTTTGAAATCTCTTCCAGCATCAGTTTTTCTATGCCTACATCTTCTTTTACCAACAAAACTTTCTCCTCAACTATTATAGGAGAAACCACTTTTATTTCTTCNATGTTATTATTTCTTCTTTGATGAATTCTTCAGCCACTTCCTCCACCTCCTTGCCCTCAACAAGTTCTTTCCTTTCTACCTCTAATTTTAATCTTTCCTCTGTAACTTCATCAACAACAGCCTCTTTCAAAATTGCTTCCTTAGAAACTGAAATCTTTTCTTCTGTTACCTCTTCAGTCTCTTTTACAGAAATATCTTCCACTTCCTCTTTTTCCATGGCTACCTCTTCTTTTACAACTACTGACTCCTCAGCTTTCATAGGAGATACAAGTTTTATTTCTTCAACTTTCACTTCAGGTTTCAAAGCTACAATTGCTTCAGGTTCTCTCTCAGGAGCAATAACCTCCTTTATTGCAACCTCAGTTACTTCTATCAATTTATCAACAACTGACACTTTTGGTTCATCTACAACTTCTACCATTTCAGCTTCCAATTTAACAATCACATCAGTTTCTGCTTCTTTTTCAACTACTTCCTCAACTAGTTCTTCCTCCTTGACTTTTTCATGCTTAACCATTTCATCCTCTGACAATTCTATGACCTCACGTTTCACAACTTCTACAACCCCTACTTCCTCCACAGTCATAACTTCCTCAATTACCTCTTCAAACTTAACTTGTTTCTCTCCCACCTCAGCCAAACCTAATGCTTCCTCCTCTACTTTGCCCACTAATTTATCAACTATAATTTCATCAACTAACTTTTCCAAAACAACAGGTTTAGTTGGTTCTGGTAATGCTTCCTCAACAATTTCAACATCAGGTTTCCCTACCATGGCAACTACATCTTCCAATTCTACTTTCTTCTCTTCATCAACTTCCTTTATTTTCTTAAGTTCTTCTACTAATGTTGCTTCTTCAATAACATATTCAGCTTCCTCTATTTCTTCTTTGGATTTTGGTTCTATTTCTTCAGATATCTCTTCTGGAGATGCAACTTTCTCAACTATTTCAATTAGCTGCTCTGGTAAACGTTTCTCTTCACCAAGGTCAGGTTTAAGTAGAAGCACCTTCTCCAATTTTTCCACTTGTACCAATTCTTCCTCAATTAATTCTTCTTCTATTTCTTTCTCAACATGGATTTTCTCCTTTTCTATGAATTCAACTATCTTTTGCTTGGCTATTTCAGTAATCTCCTCCACCAACTCTGGCTTTTCAATTTCTTCAAGTTTATCAACAATAGTCTGGTCTATCTCCACTTCTGGAAGCAATTTATCCACTGCCTCAACTAATTTCTCTGGAATTTTCTCTTCCAAAGGCAGCTCTGCTTCAACTACTGACTCCTCAGAAGGAGCTACAAATGTTATTATTTCTTCTTTGATGAATTCTTCAGCCACTTCCTCCACCTCCTTGCCCTCAACAAGTTCTTTCCTTTCTACCTCTAATTTTAATCTTTCCTCTGTAACTTCATCAACAACAGCCTCTTTCAAAATTGCTTCCTTAGAAACTGAAATCTTTTCTTCTGTTACCTCTTCAGTCTCTTTTACAGAAATATCTTCCACTTCCTCTTTTTCCATGGCTACCTCTTCTTTTACAACTACTGACTCCTCAGCTTTCATAGGAGATACAAGTTTTATTTCTTCAACTTTCACTTCAGGTTTCAAAGCTACAATTGCTTCAGGTTCTCTCTCAGGAGCAATAACCTCCTTTATTGCAACCTCAGTNTTTTATTTCTTCAACTTTCACTTCAGGTTTCAAAGCTACAATTGCTTCAGGTTCTCTCTCAGGAGCAATAACCTCCTTTATTGCAACCTCAGTTACTTCTATCAATTTATCAACAACTGACACTTTTGGTTCATCTACAACTTCTACCATTTCAGCTTCCAATTTAACAATCACATCAGTTTCTGCTTCTTTTTCAACTACTTCCTCAACTAGTTCTTCCTCCTTGACTTTTTCATGCTTAACCATTTCATCCTCTGACAATTCTATGACCTCACGTTTCACAACTTCTACAACCCCTACTTCCTCCACAGTCATAACTTCCTCAATTACCTCTTCAAACTTAACTTGTTTCTCTCCCACCTCAGCCAAACCTAATGCTTCCTCCTCTACTTTGCCCACTAATTTATCAACTATAATTTCATCAACTAACTTTTCCAAAACAACAGGTTTAGTTGGTTCTGGTAATGCTTCCTCAACAATTTCAACATCAGGTTTCCCTACCATGGCNTTTCCAAAACAACAGGTTTAGTTGGTTCTGGTAATGCTTCCTCAACAATTTCAACATCAGGTTTCCCTACCATGGCAACTACATCTTCCAATTCTACTTTCTTCTCTTCATCAACTTCCTTTATTTTCTTAAGTTCTTCTACTAATGTTGCTTCTTCAATAACATATTCAGCTTCCTCTATTTCTTCTTTGGATTTTGGTTCTATTTCTTCAGATATCTCTTCTGGAGATGCAACTTTCTCAACTATTTCAATTAGCTGCTCTGGTAAACGTTTCTCTNTATTTCTTCAGATATCTCTTCTGGAGATGCAACTTTCTCAACTATTTCAATTAGCTGCTCTGGTAAACGTTTCTCTTCACCAAGGTCAGGTTTAAGTAGAAGCACCTTCTCCAATTTTTCCACTTGTACCAATTCTTCCTCAATTAATTNTCACCAAGGTCAGGTTTAAGTAGAAGCACCTTCTCCAATTTTTCCACTTGTACCAATTCTTCCTCAATTAATTCTTCTTCTATTTCTTTCTCAACATGGATTTTCTCCTTTTCTATGAATTCAACTATCTTTTGCTTGGCTATTTCAGTNCTTCTTCTATTTCTTTCTCAACATGGATTTTCTCCTTTTCTATGAATTCAACTATCTTTTGCTTGGCTATTTCAGTAATCTCCTCCACCAACTCTGGCTTTTCAATTTCTTCAAGTTTATCAACAATAGTCTGGTCTATCTCCACTTCTGGAAGCAATTTATCCACTGCCTCAACTAATTTCTCTGGAATTTTCTCTTCCAAAGGCAGCTCTGCTTCAACTACTGACTCCTCAGAAGGAGCTACAAATGTTATTATTTCTTCTTTGATGAATTCTTCAGCCACTTCCTCCACCTCCTTGCCCTCAACAAGTTCTTTCCTTTCTACCTCTAATTTTAATCTTTCCTCTGTAACTTCATCAACAACAGCCTCTTTCAAAATTGCTTCCTTAGAAACTGAAATCTTTTCTTCTGTTACCTCTTCAGTCTCTTTTACAGAAATATCTTCCACTTCCTCTTTTTCCATGGCTACCTCTTCTTTTACAACTACTGACTCCTCAGCTTTCATAGGAGATACAAGTTTTATTTCTTCAACTTTCACTTCAGGTTTCAAAGCTACAATTGCTTCAGGTTCTCTCTCAGGAGCAATAACCTCCTTTATTGCAACCTCAGTTACTTCTATCAATTTATCAACAACTGACACTTTTGGTTCATCTACAACTTCTACCATTTCAGCTTCCAATTTAACAATCACATCAGTTTCTGCTTCTTTTTCAACTACTTCCTCAACTAGTTCTTCCTCCTTGACTTTTTCATGCTTAACCATTTCATCCTCTGACAATTCTATGACCTCACGTTTCACAACTTCTACAACCCCTACTTCCTCCACAGTCATAACTTCCTCAATTACCTCTTCAAACTTAACTTGTTTCTCTCCCACCTCAGCCAAACCTAATGCTTCCTCCTCTACTTTGCCCACTAATTTATCAACTATAATTTCATCAACTAACTTTTCCAAAACAACAGGTTTAGTTGGTTCTGGTAATGCTTCCTCAACAATTTCAACATCAGGTTTCCCTACCATGGCAACTACATCTTCCAATTCTACTTTCTTCTCTTCATCAACTTCCTTTACTTTCTTAAGTTCTTCTACTAATGTTGCTTCTTCAATAACATATTCAGCTTCCTCTATTTCTTCTTTGGATTTTGGTTCTATTTCTTCAGATATCTCTTCTGGAGATGCAACTTTCTCAACTATTTCAATTAGCTGCTCTGGTAAACGTTTCTCTTCACCAAGGTCAGGTTTAAGTAGAAGCACCTTCTCCAATTTTTCCACTTGTACCAATTCTTCCTCAATTAATTCTTCTTCTATTTCTTTCTCAACATGGATTTTCTCCTTTTCTATGAATTCAACTATCTTTTGCTTGGCTATTTCAGTAATCTCCTCCACCAACTCTGGCTTTTCAATTTCTTCAAGTTTATCAACAATAGTCTGGTCTATCTCCACTTCTGGAAGCAATTTATCCACTGCCTCAACTAATTTCTCTGGAATTTTCTCTTCCAAAGGCAGCTCTGCTTCAACTACTGACTCCTCAGAAGGAGCTACAAATGTTATTATTTCTTCTTTGATGAATTCTTCAGCCACTTCCTCCACCTCCTTGCCCTCAACAAGTTCTTTCCTTTCTACCTCTAATTTTAATCTTTCCTCTGTAACTTCATCAACAACAGCCTCTTTCAAAATTGCTTCCTTAGAAACTGAAATCTTTTCTTCTGTTACCTCTTCAGTCTCTTTTACAGAAATATCTTCCACTTCCTCTTTTTCCATGGCTACCTCTTCTTTTACAACTACTGACTCCTCAGCTTTCATAGGAGATACAAGTTTTATTTCTTCAACTTTCACTTCAGGTTTCAAAGCTACAATTGCTTCAGGTTCTCTCTCAGGAGCAATAACCTCCTTTATTGCAACCTCAGTTACTTCTATCAATTTATCAACAACTGACACTTTTGGTTCATCTACAACTTCTACCATTTCAGCTTCCAATTTAACAATCACATCAGTTTCTGCTTCTTTTTCAACTACTTCCTCAACTAGTTCTTCCTCCTTGACTTTTTCATGCTTAACCATTTCATCCTCTGACAATTCTATGACCTCACGTTTCACAACTTCTACAACCCCTACTTCCTCCACAGTCATAACTTCCTCAATTACCTCTTCAAACTTAACTTGTTTCTCTCCCACCTCAGCCAAACCTAATGCTTCCTCCTCTACTTTGCCCACTAATTTATCAACTATAATTTCATCAACTAACTTTTCCAAAACAACAGGTTTAGTTGGTTCTGGTAATGCTTCCTCAACAATTTCAACATCAGGTTTCCCTACCATGGCAACTTCTACTTCCACTTCTTTTTTCTTTTCTACTTCTATTTCCCATATTCTCGTAAGTTCTTCTACTATTTTTGCTTCTTCAATAGCCATTTCTTCCTGTATTTCTTTTTTGGCTTGTGGTTTTATTTCTTTAGAGATTTCTTCTGGTGATTGAACTTCCCCCACTGTTTCAATTTCCCGCTGCGTGGAAATTTGCTCTTTACTTAATTCAATTTTAGTTAGAAGATCCTTATGTATTTTTTCCACTTTTGATATCTCTTCTTTATGTAATTCTTTATCCTTTTCTTTTTCCAATGTGATTTTCTTCTTTTCGACTTCGAATACCTTTTCTTTGATTATTTCACTTCCCTCTGCCAATAATTCTGACCTTTCAATTTTTCTAAATTTATCAACCATAACCTTTTCTATCTCCTCTTCTGAAAATTCCATTTGCAAATTATCATCAGTTTTGGTTTGTTTTGTTGTTGATAATTGGTCGATTACTTTTATTTCCTGTTCGAAGAAAATAGGTTTTTCTGCTTTATAGATATAGTCATAGGTAACAAGTTGTTTTGGATGTAGTATCTCTGGTTGTGGTTTATCTTCAACAAATGTTATTACTTCCTCAATCTCATTTAATACTTGTTCTTCATCTTTTACTACCTGTGTGAGCCTTTCCTCTACATGGGATTTGATTTCAATATCTTCTTTTTCTTTTCTGTGCTTTGAGGGTAAATGTTTTGGTGTGAATGTCTTCTGTGTTGCTATTCGTTTTTCGATAGATGCTATAACTGAAGAGATGTGTGGGTAATTTTCTTCTTGAACTGGTTCTTCTGTTTCGTGTATGAATTGCTCCTGCATCTGTTCTTTTGTTTCTTCAGTTTGTTGTATGTCTTCTGCATAAATTTTAGAAATCTCATGAAAAACTGTTTCTTTTTCATCTTTTAGTGATGGTTTCTGTTTCTTCTGTAAGAGATGCTTCCTTTCGAATAACATTTCATCGCCTATATCACTATCTTCCGATTCAGTTGACTTACTAAATATTTTTTGAAGCTGTTTAATTTTTGGACCAATATGCTTTGGTGTTGTAGGTCTTGATAACTTTGTTTCACTTGTGACATGGTCTGCAACCACCTGTATTATAAATTCCTCTTTTTGTGTTGCTAACTTTTCATCATATTTCTCTGTTTCTTCTCTTTTTATTTCACGTTCCGTTTCAATTATTATTTTTTCCGTCTCATACTTTTCAGGAATAGACTGCTTATTTACAAGTTTATCATCAACCATCTTTTCTTGTTTCAAAATTTTTGTTTCCCACTGTGTACTACTCAACTGTTTTTGCTGGGCACCTTCTTCAATTAAACGAATAAGAGTCTTTACATCTCCTGAATCCCTTCTACCACTATCACTTTCAAGGTGACGACTCTCAACTGGAGATCTTCTGCTAATTTCTTCTGGAGAAGAAGTTTCTTCAGTCCTGATTGGGCTTATGCTAGCATCTTTTGTATCTATTCTATCTGTAGATACACTTGCCTCTGACATTTCAATTTGAACAGGAGACAATGCCACAGATGTTGATTCAGTCACAAATTCAACAGGACTACTAGCAGCATCACAATATTGTGCAAATACCATTTCCTCCTCTAAGAAAAGAAGGTCAGATCCAAGAATGCCCAAGCCTACATCATCTGCTTGTATAGGACTAAGACCTGCATCTGTTAGTTCTGTTTCTTCAATACCTACATCAACTGCAGTATCTGAAAGGAAACCTTTATCTTCAGTATACTTCTCTCCAGGAGATGGCTGAACAGGACTGGTCAGGGTATCAGTTGTGCCTCTTGTCAGACTTATACCTGTATCAGTTATGTGATGAGATGCACTTTCTTCAGTAGTTGGACTTTCAAATGCTGGTGTAACAGCTGCTTCTACTGACTCATATCTGTAAACACTTTTCTTTCCACTGAAAATAACAGTGTCTTCACGACGTTTATCTTTTCCTATATCTGTCATCTCCTGTATTAAATGTTCATCTGGTTCTCGACTTGCTGAAGGAGGAATAATATAAACATCACGATGTTCTGCTGGTGCCATTTCTGGACTTGTTTCCTTACTTGCTTTACTTGCTGCAGCACCTGTCCCTGCACTTGTAGTCATACCTACATCTACTCGCTCTGAAGTTTCCCTACCACCTGCTTCCCTTCTAGTTGTTGTTACACTTATGTGAGACTGTGAACGGATAGATATTTCTACATCACGAGCACCATATAAAGTCAAACGACTCTCTGCTGTTGCACTTGCCTCTTTTGTGTGCACTTCCTTACGACCAATAACAAGTTCTAGTGTAGGAGGTGGCTGAGCTAACCTACCACTTGCAGCGGGAACTGGTTGTGGTCTGTTGGGGTTTGGACTGGTCAGAGCTTTACCATCCAATGGACTAGTACCGCGATCTATATGTTTTCCATTTTCAGTGTATTGCTTTGGTTGGCCTTGACTATGTTCTGCAAATTTGACAAGGGGTTCTTTACTTTCATCTGGACTTGATATACCTTCTTCTGGTTCTTTAATACCAGTTTCTTCTTTTTCCTCTTTAACCCCAACACCTCCACTTAGTCTCTGTGCTTTATGAAATGAAATTCTTTTACCACTTGTGGTGGTCATCCACTGCTTCACATTTTCTTTCTTTTTTGAATCCTTGACTCCTTTCTCTTCTTCAGGAGACCGGACTCCTATTAATTTCAAAACTGCTCTGCGGTCTTTCATTGCCTGTTCCTGCCCAGTATCAAACAGGTCAAAGCTCAGTGTTGCTTCACTTGTTTCATCGGAAGTTCTGATTTCACTCTGTGTTACCTCCTCTTCTGTCTCCTCATATTGTTCCTCTCCCAACTCACTCTCTTCTTCTGAGGCTATCTCTCTCCTCTCCAGATTCTGCTCAGGATGCCTTCCTCCAAAAATCGTCTGCTCAATAGACTTTCCCACAACTCTCCTGATATAAACTGGTGGTGGGGGTGTTTCCAAGAGGAATTGTTCTTGAAATCCATCTGTATCCAGAGAGTCGTCGTCATCTTGAGGAGAGGCACTTGTTACTGTGACAGCATCAATAATTCATAATTAATTCAGCTACTTCTTTTATTTATGTCAAAATATATTTCATAACTTTTTCTATTGCCATTTGTGTGCCCAAGAATATACAACTAGCCATGGTTGTTTAAATGTAAACTATGGTCCACATTTGAATTTGTGTTTCAATGGATATAATATAGTACTACTAAAGCATCCTCTACCTGAAAATTTTTATTTTACACAACTACAATGCTCATATACTTTCTATACTCAGCCATTAAACACCTACTAACTTTGATACAATTTTTACTTGAACCTCTGTCCTGTTGGAAAGTCTAACTTTGAGATGGTAATACAGCTTTAAGCCTGTAAGTTAATGACCAGGGAAACAATACTAGCAAAAAATTTATGATTTAGAATATCTTTTGTAATATTAATATTATAATAATGCAAATACTTAAATATTATTACACATTTATTGATTCCATGGCCATTCCTTAATGCACTAGGTCGATCACTAACCTTCAAAACACCATCTCTTGACCACCTTCTGAAATATTTCATTACCCACAGGTTCTCTAGGAATTAGTACAAAAATCCCTATTTTTATTTTAAAAGACAAATATAGCACATACGTAACCTATTTTACATATGACTTTAAATTATAATGTTCATTGTTCAGTGCTGAAACAATAAGTAACAGAAAACAACACAAAAAACAGAAACATTATCAGTTTCTCAAACAACACCATGCACCTGAAGCAGTAAGAATAATTGAATCTTAATAAAACCTCAAAATAGGCCTAATTTGTACCTTTCATTTCTTTTGCTAATTGCATTGTAAAGTTTATGACATCACATGACAGAAATTTTAATACATAATATAATAATTTATTAGTCTGATATATTTATATATTGTTTAACGTGTAATGTATCTTTTAAAACGTAATATTAGTAATATGAAAATGGCGGGTAAATTTAGCCATTTGATAGTAAGGTTGGCAGCAATGCTTTTAATTTTGTTGTGTTCAGAACAATGAGTAAAAGAGGTGCAGCGGAGTTGCCACTCGGGAGCGCTGGAGGTCAGCTGTCTGCCTACACAAAGTGAAGACACTTGCTGGCGAGTAGCTGTCGGCAGAGGAAGGAACGAGCCAATCAGCTGGGCCGATGTGAAAAGGCTTGGCGCACCATGATAGAAAGCTGGTTCCAGTATGTGTTGCGAACCACAGAAGTGATAAAAAACTGTGAGTTTTGAACTCAACTTTACATCGAGTGAATACAGCTGTGTTAGTTAACAAGGCAATTGAATAAATAAATTATAGTTGAAGAAACTCCAGTGTAAATACCTGCCCAATTGCCATTATCAGAGATTGTAAATGGGTAAAGGTCAGGCAGAAATATTTGTTAAATATCTATGAATATTGCTATTCAAAGTGGCCGTTTAAAACATGATAGTTAATAGACAGAAATAGTGTAAAAAATGTTATGTCAACTTGCACTGGTATTGAAATATAGGCCTTAGGATACATGGGACATAATATAGTTATTTATAATAGTGAACTTGCAGTAATATAAATGCTATAAAATGAGCCTTTTTGTTATTTAAAAACCGTGATCATATTGCGGTTTAGATAAACATTTACATTGAAAAAAAAATTGTCTTCATAAATCCTGCTAATTGACCACCTCATATTAAGTTTGTCCACAGCAAAGATATAGTTCATCTTAACAGGACGCACGCTAAGTAATGACCTGAATGCCCAGAGTGGTTGTTTGCTTTCGTATAAAGACGTCAGTATAAAAAAATTTCTACTAAGAGTGTAAATTGGGACAGATTGTAAAATAATTGTAATAAATTTGTATGTAAATGTTTAAAGTCAAACTCATAAAAGAATCTAAATTTTACATTCTAAAATTTTTTAACAGTAGCAGGCATGTTTCGACAGTTTATCTTGTAACTGATTGCACATATAAGTTCGTCCGGGAATTACTGAGCGTCGGAGCATAAGGAGGACCCGTTTCTTCGTCTGTTACATGGGTGTAGGTTGGGGATCTCGTCGCCTCAGCATGTTATTGTTTCTGGTTCAGGAAACATTCTGCTCTTGGATTGAAAACTATACTGTAACAATTCACATTCTAAGAGAAAGTAACACTTTAAAGTGAAATTTTTAATTTCCTGTTGATGTTTTCTTCAAGAAGAATGGGAAGTCAATTTCCTTACTGTGAATTCAAGAAGTACAAACTAATGGAAGGTATATCATAAATGGCAATTTCGGGAGCTTCGCAAAAATTAAAGAAGTTGAAATTATTGTGTGAGCCATCTTTTTCTACAATGTCGCAGTTGATGTGAAGCATCTGACTCAGTGTACAGTCGTGAACTTTTCACTGCTCTTAACTGAGATAATTTAGTAAGCAAGCCTTTTACAAGCCTGAATCCTCTACCATAAATTATGACAATTCCTTCTTCCGCAAACAAGCTGCATCTATGAAAACTATCTACTGCACAACACAGGTGCTGCAGATACCATGTTCCCTCACCTACATTCTGCACCATAGTTAAAAAATGGTGTGATACTGAGGAAATATTCACAGCACCAAATTGTTGGAACAAATGAGTATGCTCTGAACAAGTTTTGTGACTCATGATTTTGCTGCGTTTTGAGAGTAAATATTTTCTTTGGAAAATTTTATACATTAAGTTTTAACACTTCTCTTTCAAATTTTTGTTTTCTGCATTTTCAATTAACAAACCAATGATAACATTTCTGAAGCCTTCTGTGCAAAAAGCATGTGTGTTGTGACTGTGGCAGGTGTAAGTGCCTTGTACAACATGGGGTTATTACTGCGATAGCAAGTCACATGCCAAATCTCGGGAACATTTTGGCAGTTATAGTGCTGGCAAAATGTCTATATGCCCATATACATTCCATGGTATCACTAATTGTCTGTTATTTTTAACTGCAGCAAACTTTTCCTAAAATAACCGTGGTGCGACAGAAAGTGAACTAGCAGCTTGAATTATAAAACTGTAAAACATAAAATGGAAGAAAAATTTGTAAATTAACTTTGAAGCATATTGTAATGCTAGTAGAGTGTACCACTAACAGCAGCTTGTTTTAATGGTAATAGAAACAAGAGTAGAAGATTGTTATGCACGTACTGTATGAGTAACTTGGGCTGTGCTAGGGCAGATGGATATAAGGAAAGGTTCTTACCAGCTGGTGTTTCTGTAGTGAACAGAGGTTCGAACTAAGACACAACAGGTACACCAGCAAGCTGTGCTGTCAGGAAATGCTTGTGAGAAGCCCACCAACCCAGCACTTGAGTTACCACACTGCCTCCACTGAGACGGAAGATGGGTAAAAGGTTTCTGCCATGGAGTCCCCAAACCAGACAATTAAGGAAAGTATTATTTGCTGCTAAATGGTTGCCCCAGTCCACCATCCCTTCCTGCCCATCCACCATGCTATGTGAGGTACAGTTTACTGTGAATCAGAGCTTATTCTGGGACTTCTGCTCCTTATCGTCACCTTAATATGACCTGGTCATTTATGGCTCTTGGTTTCAGCAATTATTCATGGATCATTCTGATGTAGGTGCTCCTGGAGGACAGATACTCAGTGTGAAAGAATAAAAGAAAATCAAAATATGGAGCAGCACCGGAATGAAAGGGCGGGTGAAATGGGAGAGCCCCAAGAAAACCTGCTGACCAGCTGCATCGTCCGGCACGATTCCCACATGCAAAAATTCAGGATTAACCCGGCCGGGGGTTGAACCCGGTTCGCCTTGGTGGAAGGCGAGCAGGTCACTTATGTACAAGTTCTATTTCATGCTATAACAGTGATCTGGGACTTGTGATATCAAGGGATAGTGTATGTAAATTAAGGGTCACCATACAGCTAGGGCTGATTACTGTAAAAAGTTAAGGATGAATGGGAATGGTCTGAATAGTTGGCTTACTTATCCAAAGCTGTGATTATGCAAACACCATCTGTGATATCTAAGGAGAATATTGAACACTACTGTCATATAAAAACTTGGCTTTAGTCAGAAGCTGATGCTGGCTGTAGGAGGGAGGAGTGAGAGACTGCAGTCAGTATTAACAAATGCTTTTAGGTTTATATTGTTTTATTTTACTTACAGTGATTGAGAGCATGCCAGCATCAGATACAGGCAAGCAGGAATATGATTACAGCCACACCATCACGCCATCAGTTCTAAACTGAGTGTACCAAACTTTGGAGATCTGAAACAGCTAGGTCGGGGACCAGTGCAGTGTTGTCCAGTTAACTCCATTGTCAGAATCCAACAAGGTTATTCTACTTTCCTCTCCAACTGTGGGGGACTAATTAGAGTGTCCAAAAATACAAGGCGCAACATACAGGCTCTGGGATGAAAACATATTTTAGGAGAGGATGAATAGTCCAGAGCAAGAAAGGTGTATGGGACAGATGAGAGCATATGTAAGTAGTGGGTCATGTACTTGGCTTATTTAAAGTTTCAGTGTGGTATACATATTTTGAAAACTGAAGTGTTACATTAAGAAAAATACACTACTGGACAATAATAATAGTGCACACAGAAGGGTGCATCGGATCGTACTGATACTTTATAGAGGTAATAAAACAGATAAGTAGTACACATGATCACAAAAATAGAGTAGCAGAACAATTACAAATGGATTTGTGGTATGATGTCTGGTCATCTTCAAAAGTGTGTGGCATCCTGTGGCACTGTGATACACACTGCAACACTGTCTGGCATGAAGTCCGCCAGATGTCAGATGTTCTGAGGCAGACAGGCCCACAATTGTTGGATGGTGTGTTCCAAATTCAAGATAATGTGGCTCTGCAGCAGCTGGTGTTTCAAATGGTTCCACACATGCTCAATTGGAGACATGTCAGGGGAGCGAGCAGGCCATAGTAGTGTTTGAACATGATAGAGGCAGTCTTGGATGATCCATGCCATAAGCGGTCAAGCATTATTGTGCTGGAATATCACACCTGAAATCCCGACCAGAAATGGGAGTAAATGGGGGCATAGGATCTCATCCACATACTGCTGGGCTGTCAATGTTTCATGTAACACAATGAGAGTGGATCAGCTATGATCTCTCCAGACCCTAATGCTTGCCGTGAGGGATTGTGCCACTCTATAGTGAGACAGAGAGTGTGGCGTTTCATGAGAGGCCCTCCACACCTGGGCACAACGATCATCAGTCCCCATAATGAAGTGGCACTAATCACTAAAGACCACACATCACTAGTATGTGGCATTCCACATTGTTCTGGCCTGCTATCCCTGCAAACAAAGCTGCCGCTGTTGCAAAATTAATGGCAGCACACGTAATGAGTGCTGGGATCGCACATTTGCCTCTGCAAGGCATCGAGAAATGGTTTTTGGGCACACAGGAGCACCAACACTGGCCAGCATCGTGGACCGGGTCACCATGGGATACTTCCATGCTTGGTACACAACCCATTGATACCCTCAACTGGTATTCGAGCTCGTCTGTCCTGAGCCGGTTCTCCGTGTGTGGGTGACTTAAAGTATCCACTGCTCCCAACAGCATCACACAGTATGGTCTGGATGATCCACATGGTGGGCTATACAGAGATATGACCTCCCTGAGGTTTTTAGCCTGATTATGAGTCCTCTCTCGAAAGCTGTCAATTGCATAAAGGGACATATTTGGTGTATTCCAAGCATTCTTCTTCACTCTTTAAAAGCTTGCTTGGTATCGTCTGGTGTTTCTCCCATTAATGCGGCTTTGACTCAATGCCAGTGTCTATGACTACTGATCGGTGCTTGCAGCCCCATTGTCGGATGTCATTTCAAGGAAGTGGTTTGCCTATCCAAGGTCTCTGAACTTCAATCTACACATTCCTTCACCTCTGAATATAATTTACTCTGCCCCATCACCAGAAAATATCACAAAGTCATCAACATATGCAGGGACAATGACAGTGCTTAATTCATTCACATTATTGTGCACAAGGTTCATGTTCAGACATCTTATAGTATATCTCTATAAGTACATCATGCATCTCTATGTTCCAAAATTTGACTGTCATAGCATGTAATGTAGCCTTTTTAAGTAATGATAAATATACTTTTAATTCATGATCCTTGATTGCTGTTCCAAGAATACTTCATCCTCAATGTCATTATTAAAGAATGGAGTTGCAACATCAAAGTGATCTATGCCCCATTCCAATTTCTGCAACATAATTTAACAATATTGTGTTGATAGAATGTGTACCCACTTATGAGACTATTTCCTTGTAATTTATTCCAGACTCCTGTGTGAATCCCCTCACACAAAGGTGGGTCTTTTGGCAACTCTACACTACACTACTCTTCTCTACACTACACCACAATCTGTCCCTTGCTTGGCCTTGAAAACAGCTTGTTCATCATTATCTTTTTATTCTGAGGATGGTCAGTCAAAACCCATGCTTTATTTTCAAGCTACAAAATTATACATCTCCTGCATTGCAGATTACCACACATTTCCAAACTTTGCTCAAGGGTGGTAAATAGACGTGTGACTGCAGCATTTCTAAACTTGGTTATGGCTCAACGTCATGCTACATTTTCACATCTGAATGAAATTTATCTTTGGTCCCAAGTTAATGTAAACACTACTTTACATCATGGGTTTTTTGATTTCTTTTTGGATTCTCTGATCTTTGAGTCTGCATCCTTTTGTATTCTCATTGCTAAAATTGTACAATAGCTGACTGGATCCCAATTCTTTTGCCATTGGTTGGGAACATTAATAAATGCAATGCAGCCAAAAACTCTTAGCTGACTCATATCCACTTTCTTACCAGTTGATGTTTGTTCTAGAATCATATTCTGTCTGTATTGGAAGATACTGCTCCCACTGTGATGCCATGCAATTGATGTCTCTGCTGAAGAATTCTTGTGGTTGTAAGTCGACCCAATGCTGCAAGCTCTTCTGGACTTCTGAGTCCAACTGAAAGTGGGTCCCTTAAAACCTTTCTACAACTCCCCATCAACATGAGAACTACATGGAGACCTATCAGGGCTGTGGGCTGGATGGACTAGGCAGAGCGCATAACGTTATCACGAAAGAGGATAATGTACTGATGATCACAGCTCACTTCAAGTACTCCATAAGGTTCATAATTATCAAAGAATATAGTCATTATCACTTTCCTTACACTGGCCTGCTGTCTGCAATTTTTGGGTGGTGGTGACCCTGCATGTTTCCACTTAATGTTGGCATGGTGCATTTCACTAATGGCAGATGGTCCCATTCCCTGCCATATAGTAGAGTAGGAAATCATTGCCCTCTCAAGACATTAAGAATATTAACTAAGCAGAGTTCTATTATGTATTGTATATTAATTTATACCTATACTGTTTACATTGTGATCAGAATTTTGTGATGTAGGATTTCCCAACACTGCCGTGAAGAATTCTTTATTATTACATGCTGTGATCCTGTACTCACCATTATGGTACTGAGACATAGTTCATTCATTACCACAAAAGCATCTGGAGATAACCCTTTATTCATTTTGTTGACACACATCCTGCTTACAACTCCTGAAGCTGTTACTTTTGTCCCTGGACAGGAATGTTGCATCATTAGGGTGTTGATAGCTGCCAACAAAATGCTTGGTATCATCTTGAAGATGTCTACTTTTCATAAAATTACTTGTTATCTCCTATTCAAGATCTCCAAGGTCATCACCAGTGGGTGGTAAATCTTTCAACACAAAATTTAGGCTGGCTTCGGTGGAGTGAGTGCCGAGCGATGCACCAGCAAGTCACCAACAGTGAAGCAGGAAAACCTCGCCGCGTAAATGAGAATGGCAAGCGAGCGCACATATAGTGTAACACCACAGTCTCACAGGGAGTACATGGGTTCTTTTAAGAACCCGGGGGAAAAGTTGCTATTCTGTTGTGTTAGAGAGGAGTAGCTTGTAAATTTCTAGGTGGCTGGCCTAGCCTAGCCTCGTTTCCAGTTCAGGAAGGAGGTCTGTGAAGCCAGTTTGGTGGGGAAACTGTCATCAGGGAAGTAGCATAAATAGGGAGAAGAGCTTGGCATTCCCTTACACTGTCGTGGTAAAACTCACAGCGAATATGGCCAGCACAGCCGTGCAAGGCGTAACCCCCCTTCCCCTCAGACAACTCTGAAAAATTGCTGAGGTGAGCCAAGCCTCCCCCAAGCAGGCAGGGGCTACAGGCCCTGACAAACAGCGCCCCAAGAGACTAGACATCAGGCCAGTCAGTCATTTACAACCCTGAGGTGCTCTACCACGTCCTGGCTGCGCAGCTGTGCCAGGTATCCAAAGGCAAAATTAAAAAGTATGTCATACCCAATGGTGTCGCCTACCATGTGACATCAATTGAAGATTATCATCTGACATTGTAGGGGATACACACAGCAGAGCTGTTGTCTAGAAATTAAATACCACTAAAAATGTAAATAAAACCCATGCCCCGAGACATGGCCCTACAAATGGTTCATGATGACTTGGATGCTCGTGGGTTCAATCCTACAAGCATCCAGCCAATGTTTGGCCGAAATTGGGAATTGCTCGAGTGAACGCCATCCCTACCACCCCAGAGAACACTGCAATTCTGCAGCTCAACAGGTTGTGCGGTCTTGTAGTTAAAGTTTAAAAATACCATCGCCCTGAGGACCTTCCCCAATGCACAAAATGCCAGAGCTAAAACCATGACAGTGCTGGTTGTAACTGCACCTCAAAGTATAGTCTCTGTGGAGAACACTTGACGACCCAGTGTACTGAACAGGATCAGAGGAAAAAATTCTTTGTCATGTGTAAGGGCCAACTTGTGGCAAATTACAGCTGCTGTCCTGAGATTAAGAACGAGAAATGGTGCTGCTTTCACCAAAACGAACACGAGAAGAGGCAACAACAGTCAGCTGCCTCCCTACACATGAACGAGCAGAGAAACATCCCAAAGTCACGGCAAAGGCAAGCAAGCCTGCAGCAGTTTTCCCTGCCCTGCCCCCCTCCTTGAGTGCATGGACGACTGTTGGGAAACACAACAAGGCCCAATGCAACACTTTTGTGCCGGAATATGCACAATACTGGCCAGTCCCACTGCCAATTATTATAACTCCCTGGCATACCAGCAGAAGGACGAGATGTGCTACCCAGCCCTTGCAAACACAGATACGCAGCAAATTCTACAGCTAAAACAGAGAGTAGTCTCTGCTTAAGGCAAAATGGGCACAAATATGCCCAAAAAAAATAGAGCAAAATGCCCTCAGCAGCCTCGAGAATCAAGGTACCACCTGCCACCACACAAGCGAGCAAGCCAGTGTTGTAACCAGTCTCCTCTAATAGGCTAGCAGCTTCGGACAATCAGCGCACGCCCCACAAACCCATTATAGAACAAAATGACTCCATGGATGTGGAAACAGCAGCAGTTCAACAGCAAACCACACAGCAATTAGAGAGAAGCCCAACCGACATGAAGGCAGCTATACTCTCAGAAATAAGTGCAGTCATTAAGGATAATGCCAATCTTCTTGCTTTCTCTTACTTGCATCACTCTTTGAACCCCTGCTCCAGTTTATTGTGATCTGGGCAGACTCCACACTAAGGCTGAGGCCACTCTTGGCTTCATCCTTACTATGACCAGTAAGGTTACACAAAATGGCGCCTAAAGTGGCATCTCACACAAATGAGCAGTACACTGACATTAACAAATTTTTATACTGGAATGCTTGTGGCACTGTGTGATAAATTTCATGTGGTTTATATTGAAATTGACTCACAAAGGACAGGCTGGAAATCAATTTGAATCCTAGGCTTACTGCTGAAAGGGCAGATAAAGACAGGGCATCGGCACTAAAAATGCCAGCTATACAACTGCCAATATTTAATGGGGACATGACACAGTGGCAATCCTTTTATGACTTATTTCTTACACTGGTGCATAACAATGACCAGTTGCATGCAGTGGAAAAATTCATGTACATGAATTCATCGCTGCAAGGGGAAGCCAGTGCCTTGGTATGCACCTTTCCAGTGACGAATGCCCATTACGAAGTTGCAAAGGATCTCCTGGTACAAAAGTATAATCAGCCAAGAGTGATTGCATTACACCATTTATATGCCATCTTCGATGCACCCCTGGTAAGTGCAGATTCTGTACAATCTATTAAAGCTTTGCTGGATATCATTATGGATAATATGGGTGCCTTGTAGGTCTTAGGACTCCCTACAAATCATTGGGATGATTATGACGACGTAAATAATCACGTATTTGAACTAAGGTTTGATAGGAAACATTGGGAACTCTCTGTGCAGCAAGATGAAATGCCTTCATATCAAAAATTTATGTCGTTTTTGGAAAGACAGTCACAAGTATCCAAGAGTGTCAAGAGAAGTGGAAGGTCATGGGGTAGTGGTTTTCCAGGATGGGAGAGTAAGAAATCTATTAAGGCTGCTGGAAACTCAAAATTTGTCTTGAATACCTTGAAACCAGATTCTCAAAACTGTGTACACTGCAAAAGTGAGCATTCCGTTTTCAAATGTGAATCCTTTCTTCAACTTTCGAGTGAACAAAGACTACATCGTGTGAAAGAATTGAACCTTTGCATAAACTGTTTGAAGACTGGGCACATCATTAGGGATTGTTTTTCTAACTTCAAATGCCGGACAAGCAGGAAAATTCATCACACACTCTTGCATTTCTCTTCACAAGCAACCATTGGCTCTAGGAATGACAGTGAAAATTCAGATTTACCTAGTAGTGACAACAGTAAATCAGACTTACCCAGTAGTGACAACAGTACCACAAAGTCAGTGTATTGCACAGAAACCCAGACTGAGTCGTGCACAGTGCTTCTATCCATGAGAGTAGTCAAGGTGTTAGATAGATCAGGTCAGCCACACGCTGTTAGAGCTCTTATAGACCCTGGTTCACAATCTTCCTTCATTACTGAGGAATGCCTTCAGAGATTGCATCCTACTTATTCTCGTCACAGTTCACCATTGACTGCACGAGGTCAAACACATCCTCCAGCTGCAAAGGGGGTAACAAGCTGTAAAATAATGCCACTTTTGGGTAATGCTGAGGAAATAGTTATTGAAGCTGTTGTGTTCTCGCAAATTGCATCTTCCATTCCTCAGGAACTTATCGAGAAGCAGGAGTGGCCTCACTTGTCCAACCTGGCCATGGCAGATCACAATTTTCATAAACCTCAACAGATTGATATGCTGCTTGGTGCAGAAGTGTTCCCCAAAATTATTCTTGAAAGTCGAATTCATAGATCCCCAGGAGAGCCTGTTGCCATAAATACCGTATTAATGGAAAAGATTAATCACGGTTCACGTTCGGAAACATTACTCCAAACCCTTTTTTTGTATCCTCTATTGAACCGGTAGATAATTTAAAAGGTTTTGGGAAGTAGAAGTGCCAACCCATCATACCATCCGAAATAACGAAGATAGACAAGTAGAAGCCTTCTTGAAGAAACTTGTTCTCATGACCCAAATGGAAGATATTGTGTAGTACTGCCTTTCAAGAATGAACGTCCCAACTTGGGAGACTCCAAAACAGTGGCATCTCGTCGATTTCTGTCCCTGGAATACAAGCTTGCTCAAAATCAAAAGTTGAAGATGGAGTATCATATGTTCCTACAGGATTATCTCAACCAAGGTTATATGGATTTGCTTAGGGAGCTTTCATTGGTAAGTGCCAATGATTACTTCATCCCCCACCACTGTGTAACCCACCAGGTAGTCTAAGTACCAAGCTCAGAGTGGTGTTTGATGCATCAGCCCATGCCAGTAATGGGGAATCTCTCAATTATCATTTACTTGTTGGACCGAAGCTATTGCCTGATCTTGTAATGGTTTTGCTCCATTTCTGGCTTAATTTGGTGGCACTTACCACAGACATAGGACAGATGTATCNCCTGATCTTGTAATGGTTTTGCTCCATTTCTGGCTTAATTTGGTGGCACTTACCACAGACATAGGACAGATGTATCGTCAAATTCTACAACATCCTAATGATCATACCTATCGAAAATTGTATGGAGATTTTCGTTAGATCAACTATTGTTTGAATACCAGCTCAACACAGTGACATTTGGTCTTTCGTCATCACCTTACCAAGCGATAAAAGTCACTCACAAGTTGGCTCTGGATGAAGAAAAGGGTAATTTTCCCACTGCNCCTGATCTTGTAATGGTTTTGCTCCATTTCTGGCTTAATTTGGTGGCACTTACCACAGACATAGGACAGATGTATCATCAAATTCTACAACATCCTAATGATCATACCTATCGAAAATTGTATGGAGATTTTCGTTAGATCAACTATTGTTTGAATACCAGCTCAACACAGTGACATTTGGTCTTTTGTCATCACCTTACCAAGCGATAAAAGTCACTCACAAGTTGGCTCTGGATGAAGAAAAGGGTAATTTTCCCACTGCGNGTCATCACCTTACCAAGCGATAAAAGTCACTCACAAGTTGGCTCTGGATGAAGAAAAGGGTAATTTTCCCACTGCGGCTCAAAAAATCATGCAAGATGTTTACATGGATGACATCCTGACTGGTGCAAACTCCACTGAGGAAGCCATTAGTCTCCAGCATGAGACTAACAAGCCTGAATCCTCTACCATAAATTATGACAATTCCTTCTTCCGCAAACAAGCTGCATCTATGAAAACTATCTNTACAAGCCTGAATCCTCTACCATAAATTATGACAATTCCTTCTTCCGCAAACAAGCTGCATCTATGAAAACTATCTACTGCACAACACAGGTGCTGCAGATACCATGTTCCCTCACCTACATTCTGCACCATAGTTAAAAAATGGTGTGATACTGAGGAAATATTCACAGCACCAAATTGTTGGAACAAATGAGTATGCTCTGAACANTAGTTAAAAAATGGTGTGATACTGAGGAAATATTCACAGCACCAAATTGTTGGAACAAATGAGTATGCTCTGAACATGTTTTGCGACTCATGATTTTGCTGCTTGGAATGCTTTCAGTGGTTCAACTTTTTCCTTGGTCAAACTGTGACTGTTGCCAAAACATGGGTCCACTTAATCCCAGCACACATGGCCCACGAGTTACCAACTGCAAAAAGTAAAGCATGAGGCTGCTAACAACAAAGTGATGCTCAAAGTGTTTTTGGACTGATGTGCACCTCATTGACATCCAGGTACATCATGCAACCATCAATGATGTATGCTTCTGACAAATGCTGAAAAGTACAACATAGTACTTCATCATGAAATGCATGGACACACAGCTGTGATGAGCATAGGAGAGGAGACAGGTTATGTTGGAATATCGACACCCTCTCAGATTTTGGCCCCATAAAATTCTTTATCTTTGACTCACGCTGCATTGTTAATATGATGATACAGACAACCACACAGTGGACACTGAGACCAGAGCTTTCTTCCAAAATGGTTTTGGGGCCTTCAAATAAATATTTTGTAGAAATTTTGGGTAAAATTTCCCTGCATTTGACCCTAAATTGTGTTTGTTTTGCAATATGTGGTTTTTCGTTTTAGAATTTTTATTATGCTTTGGTTTTCTAAACATATTTTTCACTTCTTTCTTAATACATACTCACTGCAAGAAACAACATATATTTGGGATGTAAAGATAGGTACATTGCTGTGAAACTTTAAGCTCTTTTCCTAACATAATTTGTACGGCAATACCACACCACATCAGACAAACTGCATTACATATCTGCGTGAATGAATTCTGCATTGATTTTTCTGAATACTGTAGTAACCAGACATGCCAAACCCTCCTCATTTTAATAGAATCTACCATTTTTTTTTACGTTAAGCTATGAAGAAATACTGTACAGTAGACTCCCTCTCATCCGGCCTCAGATGGTTCGGCCGCCGGATGGTTCGGCCGGCACCTGGTATGCATGAGTCATGCCCAGATGGCTAAACGGACACGTCGAGGCCTGCAATCACTTACTCTCCTTATTCGACACAATTTAGTTGAGAGGAGCTATCATTCGTGTGCGGACCTACATTGTGATACATACGTATGTACATAGTTTAAACGGTTAGAAAGATGAGTGCTAAACATAAACATTAATTTGTTTCAATGGAACAAAGACTAGATAACGTGCAGCNTAAACGGTTAGAAAGATGAGTGCTAAACATAAACATTAATTTGTTTCAATGGAACAAAGACTAGATAACGTGCAGCATCTAGATAAGGGTGAATCGGTCCAAAGTATCTGTCGAGTTTTTAATTTAGGCAAGAGTACGGTTAATGNAAAAAAAAAAAGGCAACAATACTACACTTAAAACTAGAAGAAGTGGGTATATTCTCTGCAAGCGATGGTTGGCTAACGCGTTGGAAGAAACGACATGGAGTACATATCCTTGGCGTTTGCGGAGAAAAATTGTCGGCGGATGCATTAGCTGCTAGTAGCTTTACAAATAACTCAATGACATATTTGACAGCGAAAATCTAACTCCAGGACAAGTTTATAATATCAACGAAACAGGTTTAAATGNTGACATATTTGACAGCGAAAATCTAACTCCAGGACAAGTTTATAATATCAACGAAACAGGTTTAAATGTTAAACTTTTGCCAAAGAAAACATTTGCTACATGTAAGGAAACTTCAGCCCCTGGATTTAAAGCCAGTAAGGAGAGAATCACCGTAGCTTTGTGTTCAAATGCCTCAGGGTCCCACAAGCTGCCTCTGTTTGTTGTTGGAAAATCGGCAAAGCCCAGAGCTTTTAAGAATTTAAACATGTCTTCCCTTCCGGTGTACTACAAGGCACAAAAATCAGCTTGGATGGACACGAATCTGTTCAAGGAGTGGTTCATAAGCGAATTTGTTCCTAAAGTGAAACACCATTTGGCGAGTTTGAAGTTGCCACCTACTGCTCTTCTACTGCTCGACAATGCGCCTACCCACCCACAAGAAATTGAATGTGAAGGTTCTAATGATGTAAAACTCTTATTTTTACCACCTAACGCCACAAGTGTTACACAACCAATGGACCAAGGGGTCATCAAGTGTCTGAAGAGGAGGTACCGCAGAAAGCTTCTTTTGGAAATTCTCGGTAAAATGGACAACGAAAGCAACACAGGTCTTATCCAAGCCTTGAAGGCCATAAACATGAAAGATGTGATCTATATGGTGGCTAAGGCATACGAAGAAATTCCATCTACTACTTTTACAAAGTCTTGGAGAAAAGCATGACTAAATATAGAACAAATCGTTGGAAAGAATAAAGAGGCCAATCCAAAAGTAAATGAGTCGAATCTTCAGATTTCTGAACTAGATGACAACTCATCTTTGTTAAAAGATTTACAATTCCTGCCTTACTCTGATGATCTCAAAGAACAAGATGTTGTGGCATGGAATTCTGGTGAAGATGAGGAGCTTCAAAATGAAATTCTAAGTGACGATGAAATCGTTCAAGCTGTCATTCGTCAAGAAGATGAAGGAGAGGAAGAAGAAGATAAAGAAGAGAGAAATGACAAGGGGAAATTGAGCCATGCTGAAGGAAGAGCTGCACTGGAATTGGCTGCAAGGTACATCGAGCAGCAGACAGAGGCAACTGCCGTGGATATCAGGTTCATTAAGAAATGGCGTGATTTAGCGTTTAAGAAAACATTACACAAAAAAATGCAGAAAAAGATTACAGCTTTTTTTTTAAGTTCTACCTATGTATGTACATATTTCTTTTTATTATTAATGGTAGTCAAATAATAAATGCGTAATTTTATTTAGTATGTTATTTTTTTTTAGTCTGTGCCCTATACCCATATGCATGCACATATGTATGTATGTATTTGCCATCATCCTTGAGTTGATCCTAACCATGAAGAGGATGATACAAGGATGACAATGGCTTGTTTTGGGTGAGTAGGTCATTAGTCGGTTAATCCGGCCATTTTCTGGTCCGGCCGAGGGTCCGGTCCCGAGGTGGCCGAACGAGAGGGAGTCTACTGTATATCCAATTCCACACAAAAATTACATGAAATGTTCTGCATCTAGAGATTTTTGTACACAAAGAATTATGTGCACATAAAACACTTATTTAAAATATAAGTATAGAAAAAACCCAAATAATGTCTGTTATCTCCTTTTAAACTTTACTTGTTAAATTGACTAGTCATAAAGTCTCCTCCTTATTCAGCTAGGCAGCATATGAAAAACATATCTTGTCATGAGATTGACAAAAATGCTGTATGTTCCCTAACTTCCCATAAATCCATTTTTAACCATGTATTAGGGACATGATTTTGGCAAACTAAATAAAAAGTATCCTGAATTAGTGCAACTGAAACATCATCAGCAGCAGTCACCGTAACATGTCTATCAATATTTGTAATCTTTGAATTAACCTTCTATGCTGTATGCTATGCTTACTTTACGCCATTTTGCAAAATAGGTAAGCAATTGCTGTGTAAAGAAAACAAGAAAAATCCAGAGAACCTGTGGGTTTTGACACACACAAAACATTTATACATACATTCAAACATCAATAATCAACAAATGCACAAGCCATGCACACTGTTTTCCAAACACAAATATAAATATTATCACATGTTGCTGTCTGCTGTGAATATCTGCATGACATAACAGTATTCATATATGATTTGCATAGTCACCTCCTATGCTTTCGGACAGTTAATACATTTATGGAAGCAGATTCCTACCAGCATTACTGCTATGGTTCAAAGTGGATTTAAGCCACTCAACACACTGCCAGTTGATGCATGTTGTTAGCTGGACTTGCTGTCAACAGTTGCCTCAATACACCTGTAATTAATTCTGACACATAACATATTGTAGTTGACAAACTTCAGTTAAATGTAATGTATTAATAAATATGACTTTTACTAATATCTTCAACAGAGACAAACACAGATTAACTTAGAAATCGAAGACTGCGGAAAACTTAGACAAATGTAGATTTCTGCACATAGTGACGTTAGTCATTACTTTTAACAATTTATATTTAAAGTAAAATTAACAACCCAGAATATAAAACTCGAAATGAAAAGATTGTGTCAAAAATTCTAAAGTATTTGGATAGCTTAATACTGAATAATTTCTATGAAAGATAAAATTTTAGGAATATAAGTTGTGTTAATTCAGAACAAAATAGTGTCTGCTAGAAATAGTGGACACAATACACTGTAGTGAAAGTGTTAGTGAATTTCAACAGCAATATAGAATAAGTTATGATGCAAACATAATAATTATTTAAAATAAATAAAACAATAACACCTTATGATACAATGCTACTGCTGTATGAATGGAAATAACTGGCCATTTGTTAATAAACCAATAACACTTATATATATCAGTTACCTACTCCTGTCAGTGGCGTTGTTAATGGCATACAGTTTACATTCAAACCTGTTCAATTTCAGGTATGTTCGGTACATTTCTCTTTCTGGTTATTGGTAATATTTCCATCACACCAAGAAATTTTCTCATAAACTTGATTTAATTTGTTCAGTCTAAAAACTTTCAATCTGACAAATATGTAGTATGCTGTAACATTGTTCTTACATGGCCAACTTCATTCTCTGAATACACCACATTGAATATGTGAGGAAACACTTTTCAGACTTACTTTTCCTTTTAATTGCAAATTTGGGATGTCAAAGGTTGAATCAAGGTAGCAGTAGTACAAATGAAGCCTAATATCTTCCACTAAATTACAATTTCCATATTCCATGAAAAAATTACGAAAGGCTGCTTGATTTCACAACATCGCAATTCATTACAGCCAGAAGCTTACATTATGACTGTGGGAAATAGAACCCTGCTATCCATACAATGGTTTCAACACATATCGATTCAGACTGGTATGATTAAAAGATTCCAAATTTGGACACTATATGTGGAAAATTTCTGAGGTATGTTTCTTAAGGTCTGACTGTGATAAACTGTGATACACACTAAACTTTCATTCAGCAGAATCCAGATTCAATTTCCGAACCAGTCATCTTAATTTCTGTTTACCATGATTTTCCAAAAACACTCCAAGTGAATGGTGAGATGGTTCCTTGATACAGGCCGCAGTTGATTCCTTTCTCCATCTTGATTTCCTGAGTCACTTCTCCTTCTTTAACGACCCTGTTGTCAACAAGACATTAGCCTAAGTTATTTACAAACTAACTTTTTTTTTTAATTGTTAGTTATTTCTTTTCACCTGTGTTTCCATTTATAACAAAATTATTAATTATTTCAGAATTGTTGTTTATTTTTTAAACTCAAAAATCAAAATGGCATCACAGTGTCATAGCATTGCTCATTTTGGAGTTTTTCAGTCTGAATTTACGCTGTTGTGAAATAAATGATTTGTATATACCAGTTCAAGAGTAAAATCTAATTTCATAGGCTCTATTTTCACATTTGTGGAATGTATTTCCTTTTCTGCATCCTTCCGTAAATCAACATCTTTTTAGCACTTATGGTTTCTGTTACATTTCTCATGAACACACTTCTTCACTCCCTATCATGAACACAATTTAAGGTAGGTAATATTCTTTTTCATATTTGTTACCTGTGTCTCAAGTGGGCTGATTGGTGATAATTGGTAACCAAGTGATTCAAAGTCCATTACAATCAGATGGTCTTATTCACTGTAGCTTTCCTTTGTACAACAGTGCAATGTAAAACTTAAACATTTTTTCCTTCCTTCATTAGTGCCCTTGCGTGCTTTTCCAGTGATATAATGAGCATCAAACTGTAACAGTTTAGTTCAAAAGCACATCTGAACACATTAAAAACAGATTTTTGCACACCTACATACAAAAGTACATTTGGCAAAATTAGATCAAATGATGTCCGACACCATCCGTGCCACATTATCAAGATGGGGTGATGTGGAATAGAGTCGGTAAGATGCCTGGTCACCCCAGAGAGTGACAAATGCAATAATATGGGCGTCCATGCTGAGAACAAGACTGGTGAGCAATTTTTGGGGTATGGAGTTTCATTCCTGCACCAAAGCTACTTGCTTGTTTTGTGGAAGTATTGGACATGCTACAATACTAAGCCCAAGTGCATCTCAAGTATACTCTGTGGGGTTGAGTTTGAAGGCCCAAGCTGGTCAATTCAAACATGTGCACCAATGCAACCTAATGTGGGCATGCATCATCACCCTTAAACAGGAAATAAGGCACCCATGAAAAACCTGATGTAGAGGTGGAAGATAATAACTCTGTACACCTTGCCTATTACAGCGCCACAATCAGACACATAGAGAGGTGTGTGTGTGGGGCCAACATAAAGCTACCCTAGACCTTCAATGATGTTGACTGGACCATACCTATGCCTTTGTTCTTGCCATGAGTAAGCATGCTAGAATACTTGCAAAGACTGAATGTGGACTTTTTCATGAACAGCACCCAATTCTCTGATCCATACTTGAAGCTCTCTGCTCCACACCAATCCTGGTAGTTTTGTGGGCAGCGTTCATTGGGATGTACCTCGTAGGCATATGTTCCACCTGATGCAAACATGTATTCAGTACACCTGAAACTACTCATCTCAGTGGCTGCTCTCAATTTTGTAGCAAGGTCATCTGCTGAGCTTCAACTATGTTGTTTAGCAGCCAGGACAAAATAATGAACTCATGGCATTGTACTGCTTGGATATCCACTGTTGAAAGTTTGACTGGCATTTCCTCAATGTCGGAACCTCTGCCAGACACTGAAGATGATGTTTTGTAGAATGTGAAGGGCTTTCGACACTATCATTTGAGTTTGGCTTAAATACAGTTACCCAATGCTTCTTCACAGACTGCACATCACTTGCACATACAGATGACACTACCCTCTTTGTCCTATTCTGCCTGCCGTAGCATTATACGCTATCTACTTTTGATGGTTTTTGCAACACCGTGTTACGATTAAACAGAACTTTACTTGCTTGTACAGGCAGCGTAGGAACATTAAATGGTACTAGCGGCATAGCACAATGTTTTCAAATGGGAATGCCTGATAGTTCGTGTACTTTTTTTAATTAGTCAAACATCGGTCAAGAGTTTCTCCCTGGCAATTATTTATTTTCTTTCTACTCTAACTGGTTTAAGCGTATTTTTCGTGTTATCTCAGTGTTTACTGCTAGCCTGGTTTTCGATTATAAGGGAAACAGAAACTTGAAAATATACAGGTGATGGATTGTACTCAGTTAGGAATTATATGATTGTTTGCATGCATCCAGCTCTCTTCCTGCATATTGAAACGTCTTGTTATTGAACTTAAACATCATGGTCACAGCATGTATAAAATGAATTGCCATGCTGGTTCTCTACAAAAAAATTAATAGGCATTTAGCTCTGAAGGATATGACAACCCATCTAATTTAGTTTCCTGAAGTCAGTTAGCCTAATGTTGATGTGGTTGCCCAGCTGTGCACTGTTTGTAAATATTGTCTCTCCATATTTATGTTTACATCTTTGTAATGACTGATGTAGAGATTACAATTATGAAAAAGAGGATGCAAATGGTTTGTTCTTTGAAGCACAGCTTTACAGCAACTTAATCCAATTGTATCACAAAATTAGACATGAAAATGTGTTATTTTTAGATAGTTCGTTTAGAGGAACGAAAATAAATTAAATTTGCTAAACATTAATTTTAATATTTAAAAAACTGCATATATTGGCAAAAAATAATTTCTTGTTAAAAATAACCACAAATAAAATAGTTTGGGTAATTTTATTACCATTTAAAGCAGTCTAAGCTTTAAATTGGTACTGCTTACTACCTAATTTGGCCAACTTTGCAAAAAAAAAAAGTGTATTTTGTGCATTCACTAGTGTTTTTAAAAATTATTCTCTGGGAGGAAGGAAATGGGGTATCTTCACACTGACACTGTTTCCTGGCCTTTAAAGCTGGTGACAAATAGGACTATCTACACTGTTAATCTCTCTGGCTTGATGCTGACATACTGTGCAGCAATAAGTAGCGAAGAAAGCTAGTAGTCTGCACAGTCTGCACCAGTTACCCCCTCCCCCTTTCCCACAAATGTTCCCAAATCACATCACCCATGTGTACCAGCGGCAGTCTCATTACTCAGGTTCGGTAAAGGTGCAACAAAACAAGAAGGGGAAATGTAAATGTATCTGACTAATGTTGCATGCCTATGTTGCTCAAATTTTACATACGGCTTACACTATACAAAATTATAATGTAATTATTAATTATTTTCATGGGAATGCCTGGCATCCAGCCACCTTGTGACGCAATGTCACTGCATGGTACTGTTGTAATGTTGATATGAACTATGTAGTATGCCTTGGTATTGCATTTCACAATTATCCTTGATTTTTGCACATGAGTGTACTTTCAGAATTCACGAAGCCACTGTGCCAAGCTATTCAGAGAGCGCACTTTTTGATTGATAAAACAAATTTGTGCCAACCAGATGTTGCATAATTCTGGTGAAAAGAAATACTTTAATGTACATAAATTGTTTTTGAACACATTCAAATTTCAAATTTAGACCGAAGAGGAAACCCTTTGACCCCAGTTTTATTTGCAGATATCTGTCATGTCAATCCATATGGACCTGTTCCCCATTTCAACAATCAAAAATGTTCCTGCACTGCTATATTTGTGTTCTGTACTACCATTATCACAATACACAGTGTATGATGTTTATCAAGTTCTATAAAAATGAATCGGTGGAAAAGAAAAAGACAAAGTTAGAAGGAAATGAACAATTTAGCACCCTCATGCTAATGAACATGTAAACTGATCCTCTGTTCATTTTTTATCTAGTGCATTTCACCAACCTTCCTTTTCTAGGATAATTTGGTATATTTTTGGCAGTCCCTTTTCTTGGTGCCGAGGGCGGTGGTCCTACGGAGCGACCCTAGTTCTTTAAGTTGCTACCTCCTTCACTTTGCTACTCCTCCAAGAAGCTTTTCCTCTATTTCATTATCTTGCCAGTTGTTCCATTCATCTCTTTCCACACCACTTGGTTTTTGATGTTGGCTGCAAGTTCGCATTATATTGATCCTCGTCATTATTTGTTCTGTGGCTATCTGAAACCTGCATTTCATAATCACTGACTAAGAACCAGCGATATACTGACGGATGCTACTAATGAAGCAACTGCAGCTGTACCAGTAGAAATGACCTGTTAGGTGATACAAATCTTCAAACATCACCTACCTACAAATGTGAATCGCACTTTTTGAATAGGAAATAAATTTGCCAATAACATCAGCCATGCTTTTTTTTTTTTTTTATTAATCTCTAAAATCTGGGAGGTTCTTTTTTTTGCATCACATTCTTTTTTCTCTGCTACAGTAACAACAAAATTCTAATATGAGAAAAAATATTAATAATATGTGTGCAATATCAGCATAAGTGTAGCACAGATTATGAATACTGTATTCACAGCACAACCACCATATCACACGAACATAACAATTGACAACTTTGGTCATATTACCAGAAAATGCCATTGAAAGTTGTCTAATGACTTTTTATTTTATCTTGGTGAAGAATTTTACAGCGATCATAAGCAGTCCTATTACATCAACACGTGATGGATTACAGAGTAGACAAGTGATAGATATGTTAAAAATGATTATGTGTAAGAAGATGTAAAACAAAGGTTATCACTAACTAAAAAAAGGTGATTTACTGACAAGCAAAACTGGCTTTTAAAAATGCTAAAAAATGTCTCATGTAAAAACAAATTTCTCATGTGAAAACCCAATAATTTAAACTGAAAGAAAGAACTGTGGGAATTTTAAAATTGTGTATTCAAAACCCTTTTGTGATACAAAAAAAAATACTCATAATAAATTGACTGGATGGGTATGATTAAATAAATAAATAAATAAAATTGTATATGTCCGTAAGTTTTTACTTTTACATTCAAATAATGTAGGTTGTTAACATTTCAAAATAGAGATCTCGCATACACTATTATGTATTGCTAAGAAACTAATTTTTACTCTATGTTTGTCTCCAACAAATGTAACATGAAATGTATAGTCATTCATATCTGATATGATGCTGTTATGGTCACCTTAAAAACTGGCTACACAAAACAACACGCTGATAAACGAAATTAATGTGATAGAAATAGTTAAGTCTTGTATTTTTTTATATTATTATCCATGATTAAATTCTTACTCTTCACTCATCAGCTTCACTAAAATGTTTAGTATACATGTGTGTCAGCTCTTTTTTATATAAACACTGGAGTTATTTTTCATATGAATAACAGTTATACATTTAGAAATGCTTTTATAACTAAACAAATTTAAGTGTTGCAGAAATCATGGTAACACTACTGTAACAAACTGACTATAAAGTTCTTCCTTCAGAAACATTAAAACCAGCAATGACAAGTACTGAAAATAAGGTACCTATGTGAAGTCATAGTTTGATTTTAAAGTTGAAAAAATTTACATAAATAGTTTTTTGTTCTACAACTACAGTTTCTTACAGACCTTCAGTCCCTGCTTGATATTCTCAACAGCTTTGCTGGTAGGATCAGGGAGAGATAAGTACACGAAATAGTCATCACAGATTTAAAAAATCACAGCAGACACCAAAATGTGCATTTAGAGAAAAAGACATAAACAGAATACACTGCATTAGACACTAGCTGCATTTTTATAAGTCTCACACAAATACCTAACTAACATATTTCCCTTTCATTAAAAAACACCAACACATGATTTCTCGAACAAATAACAACAAATGACTGACTTTTGTTGCTTCATTTCTTTTTTGTTGTGTCTAGAGAGAAGGTTTGGCAAAAGAACCTACACCAACCCACAAACTTCTTCAAGCATTTTGCCATGTGAAATGGAAGATGTGAAGGGAAAAAATGTCATTTTCTGCAAAACTTCATGATAACCCAAAAAAATCTTTAAATTATCTACTTCATTGAAGTAATTAGTTCAAGTGTACATTAAGCTTTTGTAAAACTTAAATGTACAAAAATTTTATTGCAAATATTTGTAAAATATTTACAGCAAAAATTATTGTTACGTAATATGACACTGGTTAACATATTTTTTTATTGTCGATACACATAATACACGTATGTTATGTATAGGTACAAGGCATAACAAACTCGTTATGAAATCATTACCTGCAGTGGAACATTCACACATAATCTCCATACAACATCTGATGTAACTGATTTAATGGTTAAAATAATGGAAAAATTTGTGGTGACCAACATGTTTTAAATCACTTTCTATAACTAGCCAGACCTTGCCACATTTTGGCAACTGCCAGATTTGGTCAACTCTAACTGCTGTGTTATTTCTTACTTTTAATCTGATTTTAATTAGAAAATGCAGATAATCATAAAGTTTACAGAAAATTATTTTTTCCTTCATACATTTTTGATACACCCACAACTAAATGCACACCAATGGCAATAGAAATTTCAGACATACAGTATTCACAATTAAAATTAAACACTTAACTAGTTGATGAATTATATAATTAGTGTAAGTAATACTACAAGTAAATTATTTCTAACAAACAACTAACAACTCTAGCTTAAAACATCTAAAAAAAATCATATTGTTTGGGCACAAACGTGCATATTAGAAGTAGTGATGTCAACTATCCCCTGTTAGACACAGAAAAAGAGACAGCATACATCAGTACAAAGCCAATTAAAATAAGGATAATAACTCCAGTTGTCATCAGAACAGCAGAATAATGTTTTGAGTTATAATGAACACAAACGCACTTTATGAATCAACTGCCATGGGCTCTAGTAAGTTAATATGCACGTACTGCTCAACAGAACACTTTCTTTAAGAAACTAAGAAAGAATGTTTCATACACTGTTTTTATTTTCTAACTTTTCCTTTAAACACAGGCATTAATTAATATTTACAAGTAACAGATTTAAAAAAATTTTAGGGGAGTGGGGGAAACTGCACTAATTAAGCAAAAAATACCTCATTTTTTATATTAACTAAGTATGTATTTAAAATCAAAGGAGTAATAATTTTGAATAAAAAATGAAATCAAGGATATCATTTAAAAATAAATGTTTTTCAAAATAAGGAATATACATACAAATGTTGGTAACTCTTTCAACTATTGATATACACTACTTGACATTCAACATTTCTCAAAACAAAGAAAGTGCAACTAAGAATATTAGTAGTTGATATTTATGAACCACTTTTCACCACATGACTGTATAAGTCAAATTCAAAGTGACTTACATATAATGAAAGTCATACACTACAGTAAATTTAATTTGTTCATATTCATTTAGTGGGTGAATTTCACGTTTTTAAAAAGACTGCTACATGAAATGTTTGATTTTTTTATGTGTGTGTACTTATGGTTTGAAATAATGAAATGTTTGAATAGGACATACTCCAAGATTTTGAAATAAATTTTAGAACTACAATAAATTATATTCTTACAACAAAATAACTTAAAAGTATGTACTTCCTATCGCTAATAATTCTGCACTATTCTGATAGTATACATGCAATACGTGCAGTAAAAAAAGCAAACTCATGTTTGTTGCCTGTGGTGTACCATGGCATGTTAGCACACTCACTTTCCTGGCTGGGGCTCTTAAACTATTGTACCTGTTTTGGCTGTTTAAAAATAAGTCTATCTGCCATGGACTGGATTACATCGTGTGCACTGCAAAAAGCACAACTGGCTCCCACTAGCTTAAGAGTGCATCGTATGTATATCATTCACTGCTATAAACCTTAATTGTATTTTTTTAAGTTCACGGAAAACAACGTAGACAAACGAAGAAAGGGAAATCCTACATAACTGTTTTTACTAACTTTTTGAGCAATTATTTTACCCGAGCAATGTTCTTCTGTTGAGCCATTTCTTGCACCATACATTTTTACATGTCATTCCGGCACAAGATATTGTTGAAAATAAATGCAACCGTCTGACAAAATATTTGCACACAATATTGGTAAAAATCGTTATCTAGGATGGCCCTTTCTTAGTTTTTCAATGTTGGCTCCCAAAATCCTATGAACTTCTATTATAGTTCATTCACGGTTACTTTAAACTTTTCTGAAGCCCTGCTAAAGTTCTACTTTCAGGATATTCCTCCACCTCATGCAAACAATGTCTAGAAAATTACAGCAAAGGGACAACGCACTGCATTCATGCGCACTCAGTTACATAGTATTTTGCACAAGAACTATTTATTACTAGGCATTACCAACACACCTATTTTCTCTCTATTTTTATCCATATTCATTATTAATGAAATACTATAATTATAGATGAAATATAAGTAAAAGTTCAATTCAACCAAAAATATGGTTATTTTATGTTAAAACAAGTATACAACACTTGTTTGGGAAACAACGAATAAACTGTGAATAGACTATAACATATTTGGTGTTTATTTATTTTCCAAACACTCTTACATGATGGAAACACTTTCTGACAACAAGAGCGTGGTTTGGAGAAGAGTACTGAATACAATTCCAGCTGAGAAGCATCTAAGGTACCTCCAGAAGAGTGGAGAAACTACAAATGAGGAGCACATGGGAGGCTTTTCATGTCACTGCCAGTTCCTTAGCTTGTGTAATGAGAGTGAGTTCAAGAGTTTGCAGGTCAGTGATGCAGCAGTTTGCAGTTCAGAATCATGGCTAGTCTGGTATCAGGGACAGACTTGTGATTTTTTTTAATGGGAAAGAGGAAAAAAAAAGGGGGGGGGCTGCCAGTAGGTCAAAGGGTATTGAATACTGTTGGGAAAATTTTCGAATTTAAACATTAATAGTGGCTTTGTGAGTTTATCCAAGGCTTTTGGGAATAAGATATTAAATTAAAGTTTAATTTTTTTTATTCAAATCTAGCATTTCTTTCTTTTCACCTTTTTTTTCTTATATGTATCTCTTTTACCCATAACTCTTATTTCACTCGTGCAGACACTTAACCTACCCTGTTAACTGTTTCCTTTCTTTTTTTTTTTGTGCAGGCATAAGGGGCCTCTGGCTGCGATGGCCTCCAGTCACAAAACTGTATGAGGATTTGCAGTTTCGAACCAGAGAAATGTTGATTTTTTGCTATACTGGGAGTGAAAACTGAAGACTATCAACCCATGGAATTATGCAAGGGTTCAAACAGACCAGTAAGAAATTGATTCCTATTCTTCCTCATCTAGTGCATCAGGTGTGAGACAAAGTTGATTTCATGTAGTGCTAGCTATCAACTTTGGAAGTTAAATTTTGTGATTTAAAAGGCATACAAATCTTTGATTAATTTAAATTAAGATATCTACCTGGTTATGGACCTTGGTACAGCCAAGCTTGTACCACTAATGCCAGAATTGGGATGAAAATATTAATTTAGTTGTAGATGTGTGGCTTAGGCAAGAGTAAGCTGTTATGAGATTGAGTGAATACACATGTCAAATAATGTGTGAATATTCAGTATACTGTAATGATAATGAAAAGTTAAGACTTCTATTTGATTTTGATTAAAAAATTATGTTGCAGAAAGTTGTACTGTACTGAAAATGTTTTGAGTTCAGTGAATATTCAACTGCATATCAAACGTTTGATTGATTAAACAACAATAAAAAATTATCATTATATCCACCTGTTTGCTTTAAAACTAAAATAACAACATAAAACTGAACATGAAGTGTTGGCAGCAAGANTTTTTTTTTTTTTTTTTTTTTCAGGGGTTAATTATAAATTTAATTTGTTTATTATGCAGTCTACTTTTACAGATGTGCATAAAGAAAATTTTTTTGAGTTATTGCAATACGAAAACTAGTACTGTGCAAGTTTGACTTCATTTGAGTTTAGTTGATAACGCACAGCAAAGAGTTTAACAATACAAAATAAGCAACTTCAAAAAAATGTTTACTTTTGTCAAACTTTCTTTAAAGCAGAGCTCCAAAGAAATTATTTTTCATTTTTAAATTAATTTTTGTGAAAGTTAATGTTTTTCATTTTAATTTGGTTGAAAAAAAAAAGTTACATTCACAAAATCCTACAAAATTTACTGCTAGGGTAAAAAAATAATTCCATGATTTATAATACTATACGTGATGTTTTTCTTGCACCATCATTATTTAAAAACTATCCATGCTGCCATTTCAAAGCTTGTTACTGTCCAACTGTTAGGATGTTCTCATTTGCTCATACTATTGTCTTAAATAGCAGATAGCCAAGCACTTGATATAGTTCTGTTTTATTGTGTATTGTGTAATCATTGTCTACTTAATATGTGTACCAAAATTCCAGCTTTACTGTTCAGACATACTTTGAGCCTAAAGAACAATTACATATAAGTACCAACTAACTGTGTGTGTTGTTTGAGTAGTAGTAATTCATCCTCATGTTTCTGTTGTAATTTTAATATATTGTGTAGCCGATTATGTGATATCTTATTGTTTTGTTGTGTGTTGTGTATTCTATTTGTTTTACATATGTACAGTTCATTTTGATACGTATACAAAATTGCTATCTCTACTGTTCATAGACACGCTAAAGAGGATTGCTTATGGGTACCAGTACATCTACATTAATCACGATGATAGTTTATCCCTAGATTTTAGTTGTAGGCTAGTAATTGATATTTGCTTTGTCATGCTTTTTTATTACCTTTCTCTCTCTTTTCATTGTTATAAAGTTTAATTGAAGAAGCCAGGGCATTAAAAGGTATTTGCAAAAGCAAATTACCCAGATAACGAATATCCTGACAATTATTAAAAGAATGAATAATAACACCTGAACACATAAATAATAAAGCCTTAAATAAAGCATGAGTTAATAAATGAAAATAAGCTAAATAAATGTAACCCTTTACTGATCCCACAAAAAACTCGTAAAGATCCTGCATATTTGAACAAATTTGAATTATTAAGGCATGGTACTGCTTATCTTTAACTTCTGTATGTACTGGTGCTATTTAGATAATTTTTAATATGTCTTTACTTTATGTGGTGCTCGAAGGTAAATTTAAAACACCATGTGTGCCAAGTGCTTGACAATGTTTGTTTTGTTGTATATTGAGTATGTTTGACTAATTCCAATACCGTATGCAGGAATGCTGATAGCCACCATAATATTTCTGTACTGTTCCTACATAGAGCCCAGAGCTCTCAGGAACATTCATAAAATAAATAAATATTAACATAGAGTGTTGTGCGTACAGTTGCTGATAATTTGGGGAATGGTCATCAAAATGAAAGCACTGTGAGAACTAGTTGAAAATCTTAGTTGCTGAGCAACAAAACAACAAATGAGAAACTACTGTAAATTAAAATGTACACTGACACTGTAAATGAGAATGTAGAAATGAATATAGACAATATGGACAGGAAAACAGAAAGTGTCGAGTAAAAATAGACTCCATTAATGCATTAGTCAACAACAAAACACTTCGAGTGGAATGGTGTAAACGAAATAGATAATCTGCACAGGAAAATATACAATATTTGTGAAATTGCGGTTTAAGCAAACCAACGGTGTAGAAAGCATAACAGTATAGGATATGAACATAATGGAAAATGAATTGGAGAAATTTTTCCAATGGCAAGATGATGGTTATGCAGTGAGAAATGAAGAGGGAAGTGCACTCAGCAAAAAAACTGACCGACTGGAGCTGCAATTGTGGGCGAGGGAAAGTCACCATAAAACATTGATGGCCAGTCACTTTGGTGGGAAAGTCAACAGCAGTTTTGGTCTGGCAACCATTATAAGCAGTTGGTCATGGTAACAATACACCTACTACTTTGCAGACGTTTCACAGCGAATGGCACTGAGAGGACTCAACATGGCTGAAGGACATCATCTTGAAGTATCCTATCATGACATCAACTTACGAACTACACTTTGGCTATCATAATCTGTGTCACTCTCATGGGAGCCTCTGCAGTGTGTGGGTGGCTCAACTGTTCCTAGAGAGTGTCTAGATGACATCTGCGCAGTTGACACGTTTGTGGACATCACCAATGGCAAAGTTCAACAAGTGGTGTTCCTGGCATGACTGTGCAACATGTCAGGTGCACTAACCCTGGATTTCACCCCTTCGCTGCTCAGGACAAGATATGTCACCCTCTGACGTATGTTTTCTCTATACTAAGGACGAGATAAGTTGTCCTCTTACTCAGTCTGCCCCTGGTGGAAGGACCAGAAATCTCATTTGTTCCAAGTAAGTATTGTTATCTGTGTTGAGTGGAGTTGGGCTCCAGTGGAAGTGTGTCTAAACTGCCAATTTTTTTCACAGGCAAACACTGCAATTCTTGCTTCGAGTGATGTCAGTGGGGTGAAATGCTGCCAGCCATCATTTAGGTAAGTGTCAGCAACCTTGTGACCATTAACAGAGGGTTTGTTGGAGGAAGGAAAGCAGTTCGATAGCACAGCAGAATGTAAGACAGCTTGCCAGCTGCTTAGTGTAGTATGTTTTTTTGCTGACTGCAAACATTTTGGCTAGTGGTAACAATGCAAAACTCTCAATACACAACTACATTAATTTTTTGCTAGCCCTTTTCCTGGAACTATACTAAACGTATTTGTAAACTAAAAAATAATATAAAGAGGTAACGCTGCATGACAGACCATGAAGCATTGAAGATAATTCATACAAGGAGTGACAATGAAGAAGAGGTGTTTACATCAAGTGATTCAGATGTTGAGTATACCCCAGATAATGAGGAAAACTCTTCCAAGTCATCTATGCCTGCTGGTATTACTCATCGCACTTCAAGAACAATTTCAGAAAAATCTCCTTCTGAATTGGAAGAACATAGCAGCAATGTTGACATGAGGATTGAAGTCCAAAAAGGACATGCGATATATTACAGTGGTTTTCAAACAATTTGTTTCCAATTATCTGTCCATATGACAATACAAATGCTGGATGTAGAGCAAATCTAAATAATGACAGCCCTGCCAATGAATTTTTTTTAGTCTTCTTTCACATATCTGTTATGGCATTTATAGCAGACAAATGTAACAGATACTACAATTGCATCGCTGAAAATGCACCTCACATTTTGCAGTCCCACTCCTGCATGAAACAATGGAAAGACACAGATTATTATGAGTTGTTTTGTTTTCTGGCAGTGTTTGCTAATGGCACATGTGAAGAAACGGAAACTAAGTGAATAATGGTCAAAAGATTCTATTTTGTGAATACACTGGAGAGTCAAAAAAACTGGTATAGGCGTGTGTATGCAAATAACAGAGGTATGGAACCAATCAGAGTAACGTGATGCGGTCGAAAGCGTCTATATAAGACAACAAGCGCCTGGCAAAGTTGCTAGATCAGTTACTGCTGCTACAATGGCAGGTTATCAAGATTTCAGTGAGTTTGAACGTGGTGTTATAGTCGGCGCATGAGAGATGGGACATAGCATCTCTGAGGTAGCGATACAATTTGGATTTTCACGTGAGACCATTTCACGAGTGTACTGTGAATATCAAAAATCCGGTAAAACATCAAATCTTTGACATCGCTACGGCCGGAAAAAGATCGTGAACGAACGGGACAAACGACGATTGACGAGAATCATTAAACGTGACAGACGTGCAACCCTTTCTCAAATTGGCGCAGATTTCAATGCTGGGGCATCAACAAGTGCCAGCATGCGAACTATTCAACGGACCATCATTGATATGGGCTTTCGGAGCCAAAGGCCCACTTGTGTACCGTTATTGACTGCACGACACAAAGCTTTACACCTCGCCTGGGCCTGCCAACACCGCCATTGGACTGTTGATGACTGGAAACACGTTGCCTGGTCTGACGAGTCTCGTATCCAATTGTATCGGGCAGATGGACGTGTATGGGTATGGAGACATCCTCATGAATCCATGGACCCTACATGTCAACAGGGGACTGTTCAAGCTGGTGGAGGCTCTGTCATGGTATGGGGCGTGTGCAGTTGGCGTGAAATGGGACCCCTGATAAGTCTAGATACGACTCTGACAGGTGACAGATACGTAAGCATCCTGTCCGATCACCTGCACCCATTCATGTCCATTGTGCATTCCGACGGATGTGGACAATTCCAGCAGGACTATGCGACACCCCACACGTCGAGAGTTGCTACAGAGTGGCTCCAGGAACACTCTTCTGACTTTAGACACTTCCACTGGCCACCTAAATCACCAGACATGAACATTATTGAGCATATTTGGGATGCCTTGCAACGTGCTGTTCAGAAGAGATCTCCACCGCCTCGCACTCCTATGGATTTGTGGACTGCCCTGCAGGATTCATGGTGTGAAATGCCTCCGGCATACCTTCAGACATTATTTGAGTCCATGCCACGTCGTCTTGCGGCACTTTTGCGTGCTCGCGGGGGCTCTTCATGATTTTAGGCAGGTGTACCAGTTTTTTTGGCTCTTCAGTGTACCTCAATTGCCATTAAACCTCAGAAACAACATCAATGCCCAGTATGGACCCAGTATGTATATCTCAATCAAGTCCTTATAGGCAATGGAGATCCAATAAAAATTTGAATTTAGTTTCACCAGTTTTTAGATGAATAGTTCCATGGGACAAATGTTTACTTTTACTGCAAATGCTGCATTTATGTGACAACAGTGTGGAGCGAGGCGGTGATTGACTATTAAAAATTCAGGCTGTTGTTGACAGATTTCGAGTTATTTTTCATAATCCTTTTGCGGCTTACAAAAACTGCACTGACAAGAGCATGCTCCTCTTTAAAATACATTTCATTTTAAAACAATATATTCCTTTCAAAAGGAGTAGGTTTGGAATAAAAAAACTTTTGTTTTGTGTAACTATCATACTAAATAGGCCTATACTCTTGATTTCACTGTGTACAGAAGTGAAAATAATGACAATGATGAGGCGGGTCTAGGAATACCGGCTACATTGTGACTACTTTATTGAAATCATACTTGGACAAAGGTCACATGATATTCCAGTCCTGAACTGTTTCAATGGCTTCATATCTGTGAGACAAATGCTTGTGTCACAGCAAGAAAAATCAGGTGAGTTATTTGCACTGAAGTGGTGAAATAAATGGGAAAAATGGATGTTCAGTACCTGCCACAATGTGAAAGTGACAGAAAATGAAAAGACGGACAGAAAAATGGATGTAAAATAATGAAACCTACATGTGTTCTGGACAAAAACATGAGCAGGGATATGTTAACAAAACTGACATGATTTTAAGTTCTATAGAGTCAGTGAGAAAAACTGTGAAATGGTACAAAACCACTGCTCTTTCATGTTTGGCTCTTGCAGTTCTGAGCTTTTTGATATAAGCACTGTTAGAACAGTGTCCGTGTAATAGAAATTTAGGAAATTGACTTCAGCTTTTATATGTTATTGTAATAATAATGTAGGTATAGCGCCAGTGTACTTGAAAATTAGTTTTTTTTAGTGAATGTAGAATATAAACAGTTATTGTAATGTCTGTATATTTAAGTCAGCTAAATAAGTTAATTACAGAAAAATACTTAAGGGAGGAAAAATATGCTTAAAAAAGTTTTACTAACATACATTATAAAAAAGGATTCAGCGGAGGGGGTCCAGTTGCACTATGCAGCTGCTAGCGCTGTACAGGTAGAACCATTACTAAGCATGCAACAGTGAAAAGGTCGAAGGTGTAACTGATGAGACAGGAGCCTGTGTTTAGTTTGCCACGTAAGTAGCTACAATGTGGTGTAGATGATAGCAGCAATATCAAGAGAACTCTAAAGGTGGGGGGTTGTAATGAATGACGTCTTGGCTAAAGCTGTGTGTGGGCAACATAAGACACTTGGAAGCCAGGTACCCGTAGACTCCAGTTGATACCAAGCATTGGGAAGTAGATCAGGCCACTGGATCTGATGACAATCCATCAGCAGCAACATAGATGATCTCTCCTGAAGAAAGATGAACCCTCCTGGCGCAAGTGTAAGCCTCAGGTGGGAAAGAAACATGGCTGAATGGTTGTGAGGCCTGAAAATGAATGACGTTGATCTGTGTAGAATGAGGAGAGGAGAAGAGATGGCCAGATGGGAGACCCATTTGTGCATATCATACTAAAGTTGAAGAAACACTGGGCTGAAAAAAGGCCCAGTATATGCAGAAGACTAAAGGTGGGAAGACACAACTGGTGTGATATACGTATCACTGTGAAAGTCATTGCTACAAATCAGAAACCTATTTGAAATTTAAGACTTAAATCAACAGTATTGTCTTCCATTTTCATTGTCAGGTCTCCAGACCCTGTAGTTGTCCAAACAGATTGACTTGCAACTAGAAGCTACTTTGTTCCGGAGAAATAAAATGGTATGTAACTATGTGAAGCAAAGGGGAAATAATATTACCTACTGTCAGCTGGAAAACAAGAGTATGGACCGATACCAAATCTATATACAGTGCTATGATCTATGTGCATTCTACGTCATTGCTAAATGCAGTCTTACTGATGGAGTTGGAAAATAAAACAAATTATAAAAAAAGTTTTAATTTTTGTGTTGTATGAAAAAATAAAAAATTGTGATTCTTTGCAGTTGTTACTCAGCTAAGTTACATTTCATTTTGCAATAATATCAATATCAGAAATAATATGGAAAAATGGAATGTCACTGGCATGCATCAAATTAAGCAACTTTCTATATGAATGTATGCCATTCTCTATGATGATAAACTTTGATGAACAGAAATGAATAAACATTCTGTACACAAAAATTTTATGAACCCCTTTTCTTTTTTATAGTTGTTACAACCTTCTTTGAAAAAACTATAAATTTAAAAAATTTACATGGCTATTTTGTTTAAACTAACATAAATGTTACTATTACAATTAATGCTGTAACTAACACAACTACTAAACTACTAGATGCTAGACTATTTTATAAAAGATTCCAAGTAATGCATTACAGTCAAGAGACAAAAAATGGAAGTCCTGTAATAACTTGGTTGGGAAAACTAATTCAGTAAGCAAATTTTCTACTGTTATGAGACACAGTGATCTCAACAGCTTGGTTGCTAGTTTTATGCCTCTGAGGTTCCCGATGTATCACAAACAAAGGAAAGCTAGAAATATTTTTGAAAGGGGTTTATCATGTGGTCAGTACAGCAGACACTACAGTAAGGATTAAATACAGGTAGTAAGATTTTTTTTACAGATTCTTCATTCTACGAATTCCTCAACCATTTTTTCAGGTTATCCAGGATAAGAGAACCATCCCTCGTAAAAGGGTAGCCAGTTCCGAGTTACTGGCAACCTCAAAACATTCAAGCTAGTGGCTTTACATCAGTAAGTAAATACTGTAATACCACGCGACTTGCACAACGACTTGCTAATGACTAGTGGTAGAGTCAACAAAACACCAGTGATTGTGTTGTGGTAGTGAGGTTCAAACCCTCTACTCTGCACTGGAGCATGTGAAGTAGTCATACATTTCAAAGTGTGTTCTCTTAATTTTACATATGGACACATACCAACAAGCTGTTTCTCTACATGACTGATGTACGCCATCAACCTCATTCACATATGTACCATATACAGCAGTAACATCTAAGATGTTCTTTTATAATTATTGAAATGATTATCAGCTGTATGTTAATATTTATAGTTTGGTTTATAAAATTCCGATTAAAAAATGTTGAATTGTCTCATAATACTAAGTTGAGTCATTTCTGACACAGAACTGGGTTCCCACGTCTGTTCTTTGTAAAATTCAGTAGAGTTACTTTGTATCCATACAATATGCAGAATAGTAACTAACAAATAGATTTTCATAGGTATATGGATACACATACAGTGTTAGAAAATGTTTACCTTCATATTCATAATTATTAATTAAATAAAGGAATGTAACATGCTGACATTTTCAACAAAGAAACGTTTAAATGTTATTTAAGAAAACTACAGTTATTTAAATGTGTAACTCCAAACCCACCAAACAATTTAGAACCACAGATGTAAATAATTTAATTAAATAGGTTGATATTTTATCTATAAAAAGATATGTCATTCATAATCTTTGATTTGAAGGAACTTGTTCAGCCAACATGCTGAATGCAATCCATCATGCAGTAACAGCTTGTCCCATGTAACATCATACAGTGCAGTATACTGTAAGTTGTATAAGCTATGTTTCAATGAAATAATATGTACAAATGAGCCATGGCTAAACCTGTGTACATTATTAAACACTATACATTCATTACAAATAATATTTTTAAAAAAAAATTCATTTCAACAGTACATTCTGTGTTCATGACAACTGAATTGCAACAGGTTTCACAAGTTTATAATTAATTTACCAAGGAAGGCAGGGCAGGATATGAGACACATGCTACTCAAAAAATTAAGTGGATCTTCTAGGAAGAGAAAACAAGTGTCAAATAGCAGCACTACGAAAAAAAAAAAACTGTTGTACATCATTTAACAAACTGGACACCCATGTCATATTGCATTCAGCATTTAAACAGTTTTTCTAATAATAGCTCGAGATTCAGTTTTTAAATTTTTATCAGTTTTGTGTACTTTTGAATGATTTCGCCATAAATTATTAAAAGGCATTAACCAGTATGGCAATTATATTGTGCTACCAGTACTGGAAAGGTTTTGAGTGCGTAAATTTTGCCGGCCTGAATACGAGCTGGCCAATTTCACATCTGCAACTGTCTTTATGTTAGGTTACAAAGTTTAGTCCCTTTAACTGGTAAGTGACGAAACGTTAAAAATAATTTCTGATGAGCAACAAAGTTACAGAAGGATGTTTTCTATGGCAAACAACCACCTGTACATTAAGGTTAAAGTTTTACCGACTTCGTTTTTCATCCAAAACACCATCAAAATTTGTTAAACATTTAAGTGTAATTAAAGAAATTTATGATACTACACGTTATATGTTTAAACCCCTCTGTGTAGATTTACAGACGAATCACAGATACTGGTTAATAAAGTTACATTATACAGAAACTCCAGCAAATGAAAAGAGCAAGATAATATTCAGAAGGTTTTCTCCAGTGCTGAGGTGATTAAGGCAGCTTTGGATCGCAAAATTCTGGGATCAGATATGAGACAAATCATGGATGGGTGTGTCAGTATAGTTTTTAAATTTAGGTTAGTTTAGTTTGTAGGCTGTCTTTCAATCAGCCTGTCATGATAAAAAAGTGAGTGTACAGTAAAATAAACACTATATTACATTTATCATTAATGAATCAAACTAAGGTATATAAATAAAACATAAAAAACTGTAGAAACTTCATGACATGAATGTCTGTAACTTTTCTATGATTAGTTTTTCTCATAATTTTTAAGTTTCTAACAAAAATAACTACACAAAAAATATGCACTGAAAAATTTGATGTACAAATGAAGCAAAACTGTAGTAACATGCATAAATTGTACAAGAAAATTGTATATGTAAAATAAACTGTGGTGTGATTAATAGATACAAACATATCCAAATGTGTGTGTAAAAATTGGAAACTACTAATATTTTCCCAAAATTACAATTGAATACAACTAATTTCATACTAAAAAATTTTCTTGTTGATATAGATGTTATATCTGCAGAGCAAGAAACATTACTTATACTGTTTTTTACTGGAAATGTCTGTACAGAATTAAAGCTGTACCAAACTTGGTTTGCCGTGGAATGAATAACTATGACCTGCGTATTACTTGTGACTAACATCTCAAAAAATCACAATGTAAATCATTGAACTCAGAGATTTTGACATGAATGTCCAGTCAGCAACATAAACCCACTACCAGAAAGAGAACAAAACAATCACAATTTTACTTACAACATTTGCAGCGAGCAGAGAAAACTACAAAGAGTAGAGCAACTTCTATTAAAGGCTTGATGCGAGAGTCTCGACAGTGCAGCAACATCGTGCAGGCTGGGAGTGCGCCAAGTTTATGGAACGTGCCATTGTACCACACATGCAGTGTGAGTTATTTACAACCAGATGCCACTATCTAACTGGCGTGCCGTTTCACCCAGGGCATCGAGAAAGACACACGTGAACTGAAGTGTCAGCATGCATGTAGCATGACTGCTGCAGGAATGTTGTTTACACAGCCGACAAATCAAAGACGAAATAGCTGTGGCGTGTGCAATTCCTCTTAGAGCAAAATTATGCTAATATTTCCAACACCACAACATTGGTTCCTCTACATGACGAGTCAGTGTCATGTTTCCTGACTTTGTCTGCAAGCCAAGGGTAATGTGGCAAGCTGAGGAGGACAGAAACAGCACGCTAATGAGATTAAATGCATTCCGTGTTCCTGTCTCTTGTTTTTCCCACACGGAAGACTTTCAACTGCAAAAGTGGAAAGCCTTTTTTTCTCCTGGTGGTTTCACACAATACATATACGTAAGGCTTTCAAGCACTGAAAAACCGTGGATACAAAATTTTCAAATTTTTTTTGCAAATGACCATATATTTTATTTTTTTCCTAATGTTTATTGGAAAATATGGTTCTGGTTAAATTAGCTATGGTTCAAAGATCTGCAATCTAGAATTTCTTTTCAATGTTTGTAAAGAATTTAAATTTCTAAATAAGAATTGATCATAAAACATAATTTTCAAAATTTTTAATTAATTATACAATATAAAATTATGATGTTATGAAAATTATTAATAATGATATTAATTCTATGAATTCTCATAATTATTTTTCAGTGTTGATCCTGGCCAAATGGGAGCATTCTCTGATTCTTGTCATGTGTTTATCACAAAACAAAAGTAAGGCATTGTACTTTTTTGTCTTCAGAACACTGCAGACTAAAAGTTATCAGATTACCTACAATATGAACACTGTGCAAAATTTTCATACCTCTTTAGCTTAGATCTTTGCATCTTATTAGCTTGAGTAATTATCTATCATTATTCCTGTATAACTGTAATGTTTGATGGTATTTTTTGACATTTTGCATTACACTGTTGATGTCATGAAGGTGAAGATGGCTTCCAGTACACCCTATAGTTTAATTTGTGGCTAATTATGGTGTTTGAAACCAATTCCATATTTTTCCTTGACTCAACCAAATCTGTGATGCTTCAAATATATTGCTTCATTAACAGTGCCTCAAAAATTTTTTAGCTCAATCACACCACTCACAGATAATTTCAGTGCAGTTTTTTTAGTTGTGTTTTAATCAGAAATATGCATCTTACTTTACCCACAGAACTTCACTGTACTAACAACATCTGCTTTATATCCAATAACATTTGTCTGTCCTGTGTTGAAAACAGTATGCAGTTATAGCACACATGTTGAAAATTCTTGACTAGTTGGCCACCGCAAACACTGTTCTTGATGCTGCCACAAACAAACTCTCCTCTGGTGCTTACTAGTGTTGTGCAGAAGTGAAGCTGGTTCATAACACGTAGTGCTTCTCATCCAGAGTGAAATATTTAATGACCAGAGAAACTCACAGTCAAATACTATGTATGGAAAACTCTATCTGTGTATCTGCCATTTTGCAAGCCAGCAGTCACCAAGAAAAGTTTGCAGAAAACATTTATGACCTGGTGATCTGATATACAGTATTTGCAGTGTTGTTTGTATATGGCAAATTCTAGCCCGACTTACAGTGCTTAGTTGGAAGGTAACTATTTATACTTTGTATAGTAGATTTCCTTCATTACTTATAAATTTGTAAAATTTAGCCTTCCAAGTATTTCGCTACTTTATTCTTTAAATTATGTTTCCTGAACCAAAATCCATGTTTCTTCAATACAAAACATATTCCTTCATCACTAAAACAAATAACTGAATTATATACCGGAGTTATTTTCTGAACTATACATTAATAAACATTTTGCCTTTGTTAGATGTGCAAATAATTTTTTTTTGTAAAATACACTTCCCAAAAAAATTGTTCAATTTCATAAAACCAAAACCACGCCAATATTAAATTAAAAAAAAAAAAATTCTGTGATTTAGTTCCGTTTAGTCCACTGAACTGTTCAACCATATGATAGTTCTGGAAAGAACATACACTATGTGATCAAAAGTATCCAGACGACCAGTAAAAAGTTTGTTTAACATAAAGGGCGACACAGTACTGCCATCTACCTTGTGGGACACTTGGTCAGCGATCACAGTAGTCAGCATACAGTGCAAGACAGCAGAATGGGACAGTCTGGGGAACTCACCGACTTTCAACGTGGTCAGGTGGTCTGGTGCTACTTGTGTAAAAAGCCAGTGCGCTGGATTTCCACCCTCTTGAATATCCTTAGGTCTACTGTTTCTGATGTTACAGTGAAGTGGAAACATGAAGGGACATGGAAAACCCAAAATCAGGCAGGCCGACCTACCATGTTGACAGCCAGCATTCATCCATTGCCACCATCACACAGGAATTTCAACCTGCATCAGGATCTACTCCAAGCACCATGACTGTTTGCCATGACTGTTCAGCGTGAGGTGCGGAAACTTGGTTTCCAGGGCCAAGCAGCTGCCCATAAGCCACCACATCACACAGGCAAATGCACAATGCCGTCTCGTATGGTGTACGGAGCATCGAAACTGAACAACAGAAAAGTGGAAAACCATTGTGTGGAATGATGAATCACGGTATACAATTTGGCGATCCAATGGTAGGGTGTGGATGCTGCGAATTCCTGGTGAATGGCATCTACCAGCATGTATAGTGGTGACTGTGAAATTTGGGGGTAGTGGGGTTACAGTGTGGTCATATTTCTCCTGGATGAGGCTTGGCCCCCTTGTTACTTTATGTGGTACTGTCAAGGCACAAGTTTACATTGACATTTTAACCGCTTTCATGTTGCCTACTGTTGAAGACCAGTTCGGGGATAACCATCCATAAACCATGCGTGTGAGGGAGTGGTTTGACAACAACGTCCCACTAATGGACAGGCCTGAGCAGAGTCCTGATTTGAATCCGATAGAACATCTCTGGGATGTTTTGGAATGCTGACTTCATGCCAGACCGCACCGACCCACATCAATACCTCTTCTCATTTCAGCGTTCCGCAAGGAATGGGCTACAATTCCCCACGAAACCTTCTGTCACCTGATTGAAAGTAAGCCTGCAAGAGTGGAGGCTGTCACATCAAACTAAAGGTAAGCCAACACCGCATTGACGATCAGCGGCCCAAACTTGTACTTCATGTTCAGGTGGGTGTCCAGATACTCTTAACCACATAGTGTATTTTTCCTCATATTATTTATTTTAAAAATTCTTTGCTACTCAAATAGTTTAGTTCATATAATTTAGTTCATGCATCACTCTGAGAGGAAAACAGAATATTTTAAGGAAAAAAATTAATTAACTCATCTGCAAGGAACAGATACAATAAAGAACATTAAAATAACTGCTGTTATGTTTCAATCATATTATAATAATTTATTCAAACAAAAATTTTAATAATATACTCTAAATGTTTTACCTGCAGGTATGTGCTTTTGGAGTCACTGTACGTACTAACTTAACTGCCATGCTCTACAACAGGGGTGGCCGAATGGTCTATCATGATTGGCTAGTTGAATGTAAGCACTCGAGTTAGTCAATTATCTCAAGCTGTGCCTCAGTATCTGATTATTCCAAATTTTGTGAAAACGCAGTATGTGCATCATCATTCTAAGTATAAATACTGTCACGAAAGAATCTGACTTTATAAGTATAACTTGTTAATGAAATAATGTTTTAGAAATAAAAATAATTTTCAAATTTAAAAAAACGTCTAAATACATATGATTAGCTTATTAATGGTATATTGCAGTAGAGAATGGAATCTTAAATGACCTAGATCTCAGGCACTAACAGTTCAGCCATCGCTGCTCTACAACATGTCAATTAGTAGGCTAATATGGTCATTTGCATTTCTTAAAGTCCACATGCAATTGACAGTACCGAACAACAATAATCACGTAATTTCCCGAAGGTAGCGCACAGCACAAATTTGCTGGTGTGTTCTACTGTAAGAGAGCTTGTTGAGTTTTGCACAACTTAGGGAACATTAGTTTGCAGAGCAGTGACTGTAACCTTGGCGGCTCTGCTGATTGAAATTCATTGTATGAACAACAGCAGATTGTAAAATGAAGCACAACAGTACACACAGCAAATTGACGTATAGAGAGTGGCTTGTGAGTCAAGTTTCCACAAAGGCAGGAACCAATTTGTCCCTGTGTAAACAACCCACGTCGCAACACAATCATGCAACAAGAATCAGTGCAGGGAGCTGGCTATTAGGATGCAAGGTACAACCCGATGGGTTTAGCAATTTGTGTATTCAGGCTATTACTGGTAACTCTTACCATATCCCCAGCCTCCCCTTCTTTAACCTACGTTCCCTGATTCCCTTACATAAAACAATACCTGAGAACTTCAGAATGCAACTAGTGTCTAATACAGAAAAAAATTACTATATTTGTACACTACAATATGCACACACGCTCTGCTCTTGGCATATCATGTGCTGTTACTTACACTTCCTCCCACTGCAGTCTACCAACAGGAGTTTGCGTCTATGTGTAGAAATGGCTGTGAACGACATGTTATTAAACCAACAACACACACAAGAACCATACAAGCTGTAAAACTGAAAACCTACAAATTACTATCATTCACCCAAGATTTCCAATTTTTGATAGCTATTACAAAACAGGGAGATATTTCATGGCAATAAATTTAAAAACTATTAAATACATAAAAAAATATTTTTTAAACCAAATTAAAAAAAAAAAAATAGTAATTCTAAAAATTGAGGTTTACATGAAAATTAAAACCCAGTTTTAATATTCATGAGCACTTTTTTTAAATATGTATAATAAAATGAAGTGTAGAATTTATACTTCATATTCTGACTTGCATAAATTTTTAGACTAAATACCTAAAAGATGTGAACAAGTTTGCACAAAAAATACCAAGCACATAAAATTAAACAAAACATTGTTAAAAAATTTTTCTTTGTGGAGAAATTTAATTTTTCTTGCTTTAAATATGTATTCAAACAGTGCATGTTTACTATAGAATTTGTGTTCATTTCTAATCAAAACACTTAAAAATAATATGTCTAAAATTTATCTCCCTAATAATAATGACTTAAAGGAAGTGACTAGATATGAAATAGGCATTTTGAAGAAAAGTTGCAATCATATGTCAATGTAACTGTATCCTTCAATTTTCTGTGTTTTTATTAAGTTCACGGTTCCTCAAATTATCTTGCGCAAACACTACAAAATCAAGCCACACCTCATGAACCTACATAACTAGACAAATAGACACACAAGTATTTTAAAATATTGTTTTTAAACAAGTAGTCAAAGGATTTATTTCTTAATTGTAGCTTGGAATTATTGTATGAGATGTTTAACAAATCTGTTTATGGGTCGTCTGTTTCCTCTTGGTCATGAATAAACAGCAAAGAAAATTTAGTTTACAAACTTTTGGTGGTGATATTGCTGTAACTAAATTTAAACCACAGGTGCATTAATAAGCAACAACTATAAAGTAAAGTGTTATATTTTTTAATTGAATCCACTGCTACTCTATATTTATTTCATAATCTCTCCATCTGCCAAGACACATAAAGGCTTTGTATTTGTGTTACGTTAATTTCCCACAGTGAAATAAGCACAGACGGGGAGGCGGGAAATGTCAAAGCTGACCTGGCCACAAACTTACAGGAACAACAATGGCTGAAACGTATCAATTAGCTGAGCAACAATGAAAACTAAAAGTTAAAATGAGTGTTCTAATTAAATGTGACAACAAAAGTATGTAAACAGCAGGCCCGCCACTCAACAAAAATATATTTGGTGAAAACTGAAAACTACCACATATATTTCCACTGGTGCTCATTCACCCTTCTTGCTCACACGACCTGTTTTCACTTTGCNGAAAACTACCACATATATTTCCACTGGTGCTCATTCACCCTTCTTGCTCACATGACCTGTTTTCACTTTGCAGAATATGAGCACAAAAGTGGTACTTAATCCACTGTAATCAAGACACCATGTTATTTGAAACTTTTCTGTGCCTGACTGTACACAGAGCAACCCAGGTGCAAAATTATTTTCAGATGTAAAAAATGAGTACATGAAGTAAACTGTATGTTAATTCACTACTGCCTAACACAGACAGAGATTTTACTATGTATTCAAAATGACTGTGTTGAATCAAGTGGAGTTTGGCTTGGATGCAGAAATATGCAATGGCAGAACTGAGAAACATACAGGAGGCTTGCTTATGCAGCTCAAAATTAACAGTGCGTAAACACAATTTAAAGCAGGATACAGGAAAATGCAACAGTTAACACTGAAGTTGCATAACCTTTACAGATTTCAATCAAGTCAGCAGTATGTCATCAGGCCAATATCTCATAGTATCTGGTGGGATTTTTAAAGCCACATTATATCTACTTCAGCTGTTGTACAACCTGGCTGAGGACAGACTTGCAATGTTTTTTTTCCAGCTATACATGTTTGGCAGATGAAAAATTGGGAACATTAACTGGCAATGGAACCAAATGAGGTGGCACAGTTGTAAGGTATCATGTTGAACTCACTTTCAGAAGATCTCAGGTTTGATTTCTAGCCTAGCCATTTTGATTTCAGTTTTCCATTGTTTTAAAAATTGACTCCATGATGAATGCTGGGATGGTTCCTTAATACGCGACATGCGCAATTCCTTCCCCATTCATGACTGTCTGAGCAACGTGTTCCATCTAAGATGAGCTTTCTATCAACAAGATATTATGCCATCAAGCAAAACTTTCTTTAGAAACAGATAGTAGCAAGTTGCTGGGCATGAGCTCAGAAGTGGTATCACAACTGGTAGGGCATGTTGCTGAAGAAATAGACCCAGTTATGAGTATTGTGCTTTTTAGCAAACAAATGACTAACAACATTTAGTAAAGACTGTGTGATAAGGCTGCCTAATTAACGTGGTCACCTCAAATTAAATGTGCGACACATCACAAGGACATAAGGGGAACAACAGCATGTGATGTTTTCTCCTTGCCTTCTGCAGAGCGAAACATGAGTGAGATACTTATGAAAAAAAAACCATTCTAGACTAGAAGACACCCTCAAAGTGCTATAGAATATACCACAGTACAAGAGTATAATTCTTCAATTGGCTTTCAAAGAACGTGATTATAACATGCAAATGCTCAGAGGTGATTATATTCCTGTGATATTAACAAGAAACAGGTCTGAAAGCTGGCTTAAAAAAAAAAAAATATTACCAGAATTTTTTTTGTTATAGTTTGGTCATTGAGTGAAAAAATTATGGTGTAATAATAAAATAACACTATAGAAACGTTTACTTATCTCTCTAAACAGAGTTTTTGCAACATTTAAAATACATGCAATGCCCAGCAAGCTATCATAATAAGCCCTCAAAGCAATTTGTGTATTTCAAACTTTGTTTAATCTACTCTGCTTAAGTTATATCAAGTAACAATTAGTTGAATTACACTCATATCAATTACTAGTAGGTAAACAAATTTGTGTACAACTGCCTGCTGCTTTCAAAAACCTACAGAGCTGAAACTTCATTTTAATATTGACTACAAGTAAAATTTGAATAGCTTAAAAACCAATTTTTTTTTTTAGTTAATTATTTTGTATGGGTTAATTATTTTCTCAGTAAACATTCAAAAAAACTCCTATTACCAAAATATATTTTAACAGATTCATGTTTATTTTTACAGTTGAGTTATTGTAAACTTTTGAACTTATTTTTTATTATCTTCAACTCCAAAAGAATTACTACAGTATACATATGTACTACAGTACAGCCACAATTACAGATAACAAAAAAATCATATGAACTAACCACATCACTGTAGATGAATTATGAAATTATAATGATTTGCATAAATAAATTTCTCCACAGAGGAAAATTCTGAATGTTAAAAATTAAAACTGGATATTGTCATGTTTTACTCACCACCCAAAAAACTAACGATGGAAGAAAGAGCTTCTTTTTACACTTGCAATTCCACCTTTATTTTTCCTAGCCTAACTATATTTCCATTTCATAACACAAAAAAGTTCTTTCAAAATTAATTTTAATTTTAAAAGTAATGGGAATGCAATTAAAAAAACACAAAATTTCAATTTTGACTTTTTAAAAACATTATATTAAATTTACTTAGAGTATGAAAACTTCTTGATATATTCACCACTGACACAAATAAAGAAACAAACAATGACCAATAATGTTTTAAATGTGAGAAAATACACGGGAGAATAAACAGCCACTGCACGGTTAAGACACCAGAAGGAAGAAACCAAAGCAAATGGTGATTATGATGTTGAATGCCATGCACGGTGACTGCGCGCAGGCACAGTAAGCTGATCCTCTTAGTGAAGAAAAGGAGCTTGAAACGCTAGGGCAAGCTGGTGACGTCACACGAGTAAGGGAGAAGCCTTGCATGTCACTCGACGCACCGCAACCCAGGCGGAAAGAAACTCTACTACAGCAAAACACTGGGCTAGACTGGCCTGCTGCTAGTGTCATGTGATACATCCTCCCAACCTCCTGTGCGCTAGTGCATCGCATCGCACAGTATCAGCTCTCAAATGTCATCATGCTGAATCATAGCAAACTATCTGAAACTATACCACCAGGTACTGACTGATATTTGTCGGGGTAGACGAAAGTGGGGGTTGCGGAAGGCTATGAAGGTTACATGATGAAAAGTGTAAAAGTTGGCTGGCTATTACATAATACTAAGCATCAGACAATAACATCCAGCATGATGAAACTAGTAGAATGTACATTGATATTTGTAAATTAATTTTCAGAAAGCATTTTTCTAATTTTGGTGTATCAAGAAAGAGAGCTAATAACTTCCATTTTGAGTCTAACCTGCCATTCAATTTCATTATTTGATTTTACTTTCAGGTTCACCTGCACGTGCATAACAGAAGAATGTATTTAGAAGAAAATTTAACAAATCACACCATTAAAAACAGAATAAGAAATTATCAGAAGTAATAAAACCAATGTTAAATCATAATATTTTTAATGAAAATAGTTTTACAAAACCACAGTTTAAAACATAGTTCATGTTAAGAAATATCTCCATGCTTCATTTTACTTCATCTGAAATAAATTTAAATTGGCAAACAAATAAATACTCTATAGAGAAATATATCAGCTGACATACAACACTATAAGGTATTGTAACACAAACTAAAAACTGTACAAAAAAAATGTGTGCATGAGGTTCTCTCTGCAGATTAAAATATTATTTGTCTAGCTAATGAAATGTGACTAAGGTGTAAAATGACAAATATATCAGCGATCGAAACCACTTCACTTTGTAGATGCCGCCGGTCACTTCTCCACCAGCAATCCAGCTCGGTTTGCTGCAGACCTTATGATATGCCAAGAGTGTCTCCGCAATGTGACTGTACACACTACCACGACAGCGAGATGCAAAACAGAAGCCAATGCAGAAATGATCACAGTACACACGGCACAGCAAACAAGGCACGCTAGAGGAGAGCCAGCAGATGGCTGCCCTACCTTCTGAAGATACAGGTTGTGCGCTTGTAGTTTTGGTGGTCGTAATCCTGGTGGTGGTTGTGGTGGTGGTGGTGGCGGAGGTAACTTGGTCACTGGGGTGCCATGTCATCACCCCTGCAAACACATACGCAGAACTCACAAAGAGTGGAAAAGGGTTGGACGAATACACGTGGGTTGCACTGTGACCAGCACAACATGTGGACCACAAGATGGCCTATTGTGTCTCAAAGCGCATCAAGTGAGGGGGAGATGGAACAGTTTTGAATTGCAAAGGTGGGATAAATGGGCATGCCCTGATAATACCCACCTGCAAATGACAACATCCATTATGTTTTTCAAGGGTGAAAATCCAAGATAACCTTCCCAGAAATTGAGCTTGGTTCGGCATTGTGGGAGACGCGTAATCTGATCACTACTCTAACGTGACTCTATACTGTGGCAAAGTGTTAATGTCCATTGAGGGTAAGGGCTGCAGTTTTGTTAACATTTCAACTGAATGTACTGTAGCCCAGTACATTCATTTACCAGTTACTGAGGACATAACATTGAACAGTCTTTACAGTATGTTATAAATAATTAGCAAAAAAGGAGGAACTGGTAATAAGGGTATAATTTTTGCAGACTGACAACTAAAAGAGAATATATATGTAATTTGTTTTTACATGAGGTTCCAACAAACTTCCATTCAATATGGTTCTGGTAGGAGCTTAAACTTCCTTTATTTAAATAAATTTTTAAAAATTTTGAACACAAATTTAAAATGCCCTACCTGAGATTCAAACCCAGAACCAATTATACAAAACCCCTAAAAAATATGAGATTATAAAGTCTAAATCTTTCCAAGCTTTCACTACTGTAAAAACAGCAAATGACACTCATCCTGAATTTATTTTATGTGTTCACTTGAGCTTGTGAGACAACTCTGATACAGCCAACTATTTACAATGTTAAAAGAACAATGATTGGCAGTATCTTTGTCAGGAATTAGTCGTAACAGGGCTAGTTATATTCTGTACAAAATCAGGCAAGGTGATTGCACTGTGGTAATGCTGGACACACATTTTGGACCTTAGTTAAATTTACTGTCTAGCCATCCTGATTACGGTATTACATCGTTTCCCCAAAATCACTCCAGGAAAAAGCATGGGAAATTCCTTGTTGTAGGCCATGGCTGATTCTTTCCCACTTCTGACTGCAAGCTGTTGGTTAACCCGCTGTTGACGAGACGTTATGGCACGTTTAAGAAAAAAAATTGTAATGGCAAAGAGAATTATATTTACTGAGATTGTACCCCCAGTGCACATAAGAACCATCCATATGTTGCAGCCGAAGAATTCATAGTTTTTACAAGAGGTAAAAACGGAAGTGCTCGAGTCGTGAACATGCATAGGGCCTAACTCAGATCTGTTTTTCTTGTATGTCAAACATATAGGTAATTCAGTATTCTAAATGAAATGCACCCATAACATGAAATCCAACTGTCATATAACAATTTGGAATACATTTTAAAACTCTTTTATTAATACTGTAATAGTGATTAATTTCATGCCAAGTTCTGCTTCCTTGAAAGAAACTAGTGAAGTATGTACTACCTGGATGAAGACTCATGTTACTAATTAGGCCACCATATTACTAATTAGGTCACCATATTCATGCCCACTACACTCTCCAAACAAAATAATTTTATGTATTTTGCAGGAGAATACAGCTCGCAGCCATCAATATATTACACAGCATTTCCTCTTTAATTATTTAAGATGAACTTACCTATAACACCAGAACTGCTTTATATTCCTATTTGAAAAATTTGTGAATTCAAATAAAGTTTACATTTCCAATTGCATCACACTAAATTTCTATAAGAAATAATGCCAATTTTTTACTCATGAGATGCTGCGACATGACTACCATTTTACTTTAAAATTTAAATAGCACTTTTCCAGCTAAGATCACAAATTATGTAGCTGATATTAACTTGGTGTCAGAAAAAGTGGTACAAATGAAGGAAATAAATACTGGATTTCACAAAATCCAAAACCATACTTTACACAGACATTGATGTAAGCCCATCAAATATAACAATAGGCAAAAATGCTTCTTTTAACAGATTGCAGTGAAGATGATACTTATGATTGTTACTACCAGCTGGCAATAAATCATGAAGATAAATGCAAATGCAATATGCAACTTAGCTTCAAACATGAAACATCCTGAGTACGGTGGCAGCAGATTTAACTATTCCTCATAAGATGTTTATAGATAATTAAAAATGGAACAATGCGACCAAAATGTTTTTGACTTGACCAAACCCATATGAATTGAGAATTTAAAAATATGATTCAAGTAAAATAATTTTCATTGTAAACACACATACAATTTATAAAAAAAAAAAACTTTTTTAAAAAATAATTATAACAACAATAGCCACAACAACAAAAGAATAGAGAATGGTTAGTGAAAGAAATACAGACTGAATAGTTGATGTGTAACAACAGTTAAACATCCAAGGTGGGTCTAGGTCACCAATATGACCCTAACACATTGTCGTACTCAACTTCTTTACTCATTCGGTTCACTGTGTCACCATCATGGGACTGCTCTAGTACATACACCCCGAGGCTTCCAGTCGTAGATTTGTACTTTGTCTTATTTGATTCCTTTGTCAAGCAGGTACACATTTGTTTGCTCTGCATGGGTTTGTCTTGTACATCGCTGACTCCTTCCTTTCTACCCTTTCTGCCGATCTCCCCCGTTCGCTACGAGCCATAGACAGAAGTGGGATTAGGAAAACATAAAAGAGAGGAAGGATTTTCCATGCCCATGTAAAGACATGATTGAACAAGGTGAACCAGTCATCCACACATCCTCACTGCCACTAGTAGATCTGAAGGCAGTCCCTCTGCCCCCGAAACTATCTAGTCCACACTCCCTTGCACGGGGCCTGGGCCCAGGTATTTTTAGGACTGGAACACAATTGGGCATTGGGCATGGTAAGCTAATCATCCAAACCTACTAATCATCCCTGGCGGATCTGAACATAGTCCCCCTGCCCATAAAACCCTCCCTTCACACTCCCTTGCTAAAGGGCTGGGCATGGTGCCAGAATGTTTCAAAGATTGAGTAATTACGCTTCAGTAAGCCGTGCCTCACAAAACCCTCTCGTCCATACTCCCTAGCACAGAGGGCAAACATGGCATGGGGAGTCCCAGAGGGTACATCAGCTGCATTGCCGAACGGACCATGTCAATCAAGCTCTGGGACACAAAATTGGAGAGGAAGGAGGCAGCAAAAAGAATTGCCCAGTTACATCTGAATGGTCACTTTATTGCTCCGAATACACTGTAAATTGTGGATTACGAGCACTTAACCCTGCCCATGACAGATTGCCTTGCCTGTCCTCCAGAACATATCATATGTACTAAATTCTGAAATGGTTCCCCGAACAACACAAGTGTGACCCATGCAAATTACACTGTCTACTGATGTCACAAAAAAGACTCAATATTGTCTGCTATCACCTCTGTTTGCCCTGTCATATGTACTCTTTTGTCAGGGCAGGCAAAAAATGAGCAGGAGGGTGTTCGCACACATGGGGGAACTCCCGGCGTGCCTGTCTTGCTCCCGTACACAAAGCATCCAACCCTTGCTCCCCTGCCATCATTTGAGCAGCCGCAAGGGAACCAACTTGCAGCTACCCATCACTGCTGTACATGTCTAACATTCCCCATCAGCTCATTGTTCTGTATGCCACCAGCCCGGGTTTGGATCTCTGTCATCACCGGAAATCCCACGGCATGCCTTATATGAACTGATGAGGCGGGATGAGTTGCTGTCTATCAAAGGATCTGTTGGAACCAACCCAATTACAACAGCAAGGCTACAAGGGTGCAGCTCTACGAAGGAATTAAAAGCTGTATATGTCACAACCATCAAACTAATTTTCCTCATTTTAGAAAATTACTAATAGCTGTGTAAATGTGTTTCTATGTTAATTACGTACAAATCATAATTTATGTTCAACTAGCCATTCCATCTTGTATGGGATATTGAGTTTCTGCATGCCATCATGGCAGTCTTGTTCTGCAGCATTTAAAAGTAAGGCCATGTCCATACACCACAGCACCATTATCACTGTCTTCAACTGATTTTGTGATTCAGTTTGTCTTGTAGCTTACTAAATTGTGTGCTTTCTTGCCCCATTGCCTCCCTCACTTGACCATATCTTGCACGTGACCATTCCATAATTATTTGCCATTACTCTATTGTTTTACATCACCATACTACGTGTACATTGCACCTGCATGCATGGTGCAACGACGCCTCAACCTAAACCAATTGGTTGCAATTGAGCAATTTAATTTGGCTCAATGGGAGTGCGAAAGCTTAAACTGATGCTGGAATAAATATGTTTGGTGTTGAATCCATGAATACCTACTCTTTCACGGGTAATTTCTAATGTCATAGCCAAGCTGCTGGTGGCAGATGGCCAACTTAGCATTTCCCATTATCATTATCAGCAACACAAGTCACATTAGTGCTTTGTAACACTTATCTTTATAAAACTGGTTTATTTTGAGATTGCCTAATCCATGATGTGCTACACATATGTGCGTGGTGAGTGTGTGGCCACGTCATGTGGATGATGCCATTCTTTGAGCAAAGTGTCTCCACTCTACCTGCATATCTGTGTGTGTTCTAACAGACTGGCACCCTCTTTAAACTCGCTTTAATCTTAATCTCTATGAATGTTGTATGCACACTATTCCTACTCAAAATCTGAAACTCATCACTCGCATGCATTCTCTGCCAATCTGGCTGATGGCCTGTTCAACTGATACAAGAGTGAACTTCATGGCACAGTGGAGCACTCACAAAATTAACACATATGGACACAATATTATCACTACACAAAACAAACATGCAGGAAAACAATAAAAAAATACAAACAAATATAACTGAGATCATATAAAAGAAAAGTAAAATTAATAAATAAGAAAAAATTGGAAATGAAGTAAATTACAAATTAAAAGATTCTTTGGCCCTAAAAATAAATGTAAAATATGAGTGAGGAATAAAAAAATTTTAGTTCAGCTGCAATACATTTCCTGTGGAGACTGTAATCATTTTGGACCTGATTTCTATTAGAAAACATAATATAAGAGTTAATAGTTTTTCAAATGATATTTCATTAACAAGAAGCATATTTTCCTATTTCTGTTTTGTGAGTTTCACATTTTCATTTAACTTGATAATTAAGTAATAATAATTACTGTTTTAACCACATATTGTGATACTACATCACAAGTGCCACAGCATATTGTAGTAGAAACACATTATCACAAAATATATTTTGTAATTTATACTTAGTACTACTGTTAATTACAAGTACAGGATTTGTCATGCTATTAAGGCAATATATCAGTTAAAGATTATCACAGTATTAGTATTTTTGTGAATAATATTTCAATTAGATTGCATTCTTGGAAAATGTCAAAACATAGCACAAAATTTGCCACGCAGAATAATGGCTACTATATGCTCAGTTGTGATTAAAACTACTGTAGTTTATTTAGATCATAACTGCAACTAAGCATAAACAAAACATACAACTGCTAACAACACAAATATATGTTTGCCTACATATGTACAACCTTTCTTCACCTGTGACTGACAGGCCCAAATCCTGTACAAATAGCTGAGAGGAAGACACAAAATGTTAGTATCTGATGACAGCACTATGTAGTGTAATAACAATCTAAGAAGTTTAATTTTTTGCAGGTGAAGTCATTGATTTGCTTAGCTACAAAATAATTAGGAAATTCAGATTTTTTTACAGATTCCTGTTGCTGATGAAATCTAAAGTAAATATCAGTTAATATTTAAAAGAACCAATGATACTGAACAGCTGTCGATTTTATTTCAAAACGCAAGAATTTTTCGTCTTTGAAGTTTAATGGCAATGGTGAGTTCATGTTATTATGATGTGTCCATTGCCAACCATGAGATTGAATAACGGACACAGTCCAATCAAACCATCATAATAACAAGAATTTTTCAAAAACTTTCAGAAAATGTTAATATTTAAGCCGTATAATATATATTAAATAACAGTTTGAAATAATATTCTACTGCTATTGTCTTTATAAAAACCCATTTTATGTACCAACCCTACAGAAAAGGTTTCAATTCAGTACTGCTTGCTTCAAAATAAAAAACTGCTTTATAATCAATTAAATTAAAAAATTGAAATGTAAAAATGTTGATAGGCATACTTCTTGAAAGCTGCAAATGTTGTTTTAAATTCCAAAATTATTAATTTATATAAAACAGCAAAGTAAATTTTTAAAACTAACATGAGAAGTAATAAAATATTACACTGTACTCTGAAAAATTTTATAATGGCAAACTATGACTGGCAATGCTAAGAGTTGATTTCCAGGGTTCTCCATTTATGTACTGTGTTCTAATTGGAGAATTACATTATCCCCTTCAAGAATGTAACAAATATTTTGTGCATATCTTCAATTTGCAGTTAAATGACAATATTGTTACATGTTGCTGGTCTGCATTGCTTCCCTTGCCCTGTCCTTCTCAAGTGAGCAAAACAGAGTGTCAAAGGCAGAGGGGTAACCTGTGGAATGTGTGAAGATTTACAAAGTAATTTAATGTATCTGGTACATGAAGCAAATAGCAAAGACATCTCCAAAGTGAACCATTATAAAAATTATTTTAACAAAATAATTTATTACAACTTACCTTCACTAGACTCATATTCTGTTTCTGGAATATATTCATCGCTTGTACCATCATAGAGACCTAACGACTCATCACTTAAATAATGTTTTTCGCCATTTTCACTTTACTGACCAGTATCATTGCCCTGTATAGAAGCCATTTTCTCTCAGACCTGGGGGCTTATTCTAGGTTATTCGTTAATTTTTCGTTTTCGTTAGGTTTTGAAAGCTCTTGAAACAAAGTAAATCTTTGAGAGAAACAATTTCATACTCTAAGTCATATTTCGTTATAACGTACAACCCTCCGAGCCTTTGGTAATGTTCAGGTTTTCGTTAGCGAATGCAAGATGGCAACACTACTCGCATGAACTATAACTGCTACGATAAGCCTATTAGCACTCGTGCCACCTTCCGTCCTTGAGCAGATTGAATTTCTAAGGTTATTGTTGCAAGAATGTTCAATAGTCATAGCCTCCACCTCTCTCTCAGAAACTCAGGGTGTGGGGAATCTTTTGGATCAAGCCAACGAGATTATTTCAGCCACGACGGGATTTTGAGCAGACAGTCCTTAAGAGCAGGGTGTGCGAAGACAGCAAAGCGACGTGCCAGCAAAGCAACGAGAGTGACCAGTAAGAAAGAAGTCTTCAAACTGCAAGCATTGGTACAGTGGAGAGAGAGACTAATGGGGAGGACTATTGAACTGGATGCGTAACAGACATTTGGAATATAGGCAAATATTTACAGAAGAATATAACATAAGCGTGTAAAATCACCCAAGAATGACACATGCAAAACCTGTGACCTACTTAAAGTGACGATTGAGTGTACCGATGATCCTCAACTGAAAGGAAGTCTTGTACATCAGCGTGAATTAGACCAACAAGAAGCTGAAGCAGGCAAGGCTGACATTGCAATCCAGACGAAACGTGCTGAGACAATCATGTTGTTAGTTTTGATTTGATTTGCAGCAGACCCTTCCAGTTCCTAAATTATGTTGCGGGCCAGCTTTCTACAAGAGAAAAGTGCGGTTGTATAACCTCAATATTCACGACTGTGGCAACAACAAAGGCCACTGTTTTGTGTGGCATGAGACTGTTGCTGCCCGTGGATCAGAGAAAATTGTAAGCTGCCTTTTACGTTACTTTGACGAAAATTACTCTTGCTGCAATTTCTGATAACTGTTGCAGCCAAAACAAGAACTGGAACAGCATTCTGTTATGGCTGAAAATGATATCACATGGATGGTTTGATACAATAGAGTATCACTTCCCTGTTAGAGGCCACACAATATTGCCCTCTGACAGGCATTTTGCAACAATAGAAAATTACACATGCCGACAGGTACAAGATGTTTACAGTACAGGACAGTGGTCAGATATCATTGCAAATTCAGCCAAGATGAATCCATTTATTGTCTATGAAATGCAAAGGGAGCATCTTCCAAATAAGTCACTTGAAAGGCTCATATGTATTCAGGAAAGAGACTGTTGAAGGCCTGGATGTCAACCTAAGGAAGATGTGCCAGTTGAAGGTAACGTCCGCGAATCTATCATCTTTATTCATCAATGAGACATTCTGTCATGACATCTGACATGAAGTGAGTCTCAGGAAACGTGGGAGGCTAAACCCAGTCCCTTCCCCTCGACTGAAATATGATGGACTCAGATCACTAGAAAAAAAGAAAGTTGCTGATGTCCTGTCTCTCTTAGATTGCAACCCAATTGTATATCATGGATTTTTTTTGTCACTTAAACCAACACGTATGGACATTGAACATTGCAGTAATGAGAGTAGTGAATGATTATTTCAGCAATGATGTACTCAGTTATGCCCACCTACTTACTGTTGCAAAATGTGGTATGTTACTCTGACAGTCTATGTTGTGTGTAACATAATGGTATGTCCACTACAGCCCTTTTTATTTTGTCAATATATTTATTGAGTGTCTGCATGAAATTGTTTCTTTTATGTTTATAAAAGGGTTGAATGTTACAGAAACCCTTCCAGAATAGACATAATGACAGAATAATACTAATTTGATTTATGGATCAATCACAACTTAACTCATCTTGTATCTCAAAACTTCCCTTTTGGTGTTTACCATTTTGTTTCGTCTGAGCAGCTCATATGTTTTCCAGCTTTCCATGAACCAGTTAGTTTATCGAATGACACCATGCATAATCTTGATGACTATCCTGCTAGTTTTCTTGTCGTATCTAAATGAAATTAAGTATAAATTGTTACGTAGTAGGGCGAAAATGTATTGCGTGGTATATTTCTCCAGAACAGTAACTTGGAACAGTACAACACTCATAAAAGAAAACCAGTTATGAGATCAGATGTTCAATAGAAAGTAATTGTTTAAAAATTTGGAGTTATCTGATATATATCGTGCAGTATATGGGGTCAATTTTGGGCTGATAAGTGTGATTTTACTCAGAAGACAGTTGCGTATGCAAAAGTGTTTCACAAAATATACATAGATTGCCACATTGTGGCGAATGAAATCTTATTTTTTCCTGGAGGAGGAAGGAGAAAGGAAGAACTCTATTTACCCATGCACTAGAAAAAAATAATGGGGGAGGGGTGAAGTAGACTACATCCATAGCATAGGGCTCGTTTCAACTGCTTGCCACCACTGTTGGCTATTGTGTTTTATGTAAGGAGTGTTTTATGGAGATTTAGGACTAATATTGTTCACAGCCTAATAAACAATGTAAATTATAATAAGAGTTCCTACAGTTATTTCAACAGTAACTAAACAAATAAAATCATTTAAAAGAGTAACTACCTGCATATTTTTTAATGACAGTTTATCAATTCTGAGAAAGTTTGCAAAAAAAAAGTAAAAATATGGCTGCCGGAATGAGAAACCTTAAAAATGATTTTGGTAATCAATTACTCATATGTACTATATTCACCCCAAGTTTACACATTAAAATATGTAATCTCATTATTTTGAAAATTGTAACATTATATAAAATAATAATGTACATTATGTGCTATAATTGTAATCCTTGCATTACATGAGACAACTATCATTTCCTTTCTTAAAAAAAACATCACTGCTTTTATTTTCACTCATCTAGCACCTGCTATTAGTTCGTGTTTCCTTACTGCAGCAATGTGGAGAGGTTCAAGAACATTCCCAAACCACAATGAATTTCCAGCAATTTGTGTAAATGTAATGAATGAATTGTGTGCACACCAGACGAACAAAGTCATTATATACACTAAGATCGTCTGCAATAATTACTCATGTTTAAAAGAAACCTCTGCTTACACTGCACTCAAATTAGACTCATGGTGACACTGTTATAGTTTGATTTTCCTGCTACATGAAAAATTGTTCCCTATACATCCCAAAATATAACAATTTTGAAATTAAGCAAAACTTGATGAAGTGAACTTTCTGTGGTACACGTACAATTTAATATATGCAGTTGAAACTAAACAATAACGAGTTTGGTTTATTTTACTTTCTTTTATGGGTTCAGCCCTGAAATTTAAAATAATTACAATGCATGTAACAAATGAAATTTACTTGTTTATTGATACTGCTTGCTAAACATGGCTGATAAAAAAAATTGTGAATGTAAAAAATTAGTAACAATTAAGATATTCCTAAAGCTAAAAAATGAGTTTTAGATTATGTTTCAAAAAAAGAAGGTAAAAAAATTACGAAAAAACACACCACCTATAGTTTTGGTGTGGTTGCTGGTTTATAAATGAGAACAGATGATCCTTACCTGTTGGTTCTTTGAATTCTGCTGGGCTTGGAGGTGGCGTCTTCGAAACCTTTGGCGACATGACCTCTGGACCTACAGCATTTTTTGCAATTAAAATGAGTTACGATAATGAAAAAACATAATGGTAATGTGCACAGTTACATCACATGCTACGTATCTCATTTATATATATATTACTGTGTAACTTTGGCACAAACGGTTTGTTATGCTAACGTAAAGTAAAAATATTTTTAGTGCTAGAGAAAAAAACGTTCGGCTACTGTTTACAACGAAACCATTATATGTGTTTTATTCCAAAAAAAATATGTACAACTTATGAGGAGCACAATACTACCTAAGTGCTGCTGCATTCCTTGTATATACTTTTGTATATAAACATGCTTACAAAATATACTTTAACTCATAAAATGTTCAACTAAAAATATGTCAATTCAGGATTTTAAAATCAGTACAGACACAAATGCAAAAAGAAAAAAATGATATATTATGGAAATGCATTCAAATATCAATTCAGAAACCATACTTACATTTTATTGTAAGTGACTATTACACATTCTAAAACTATTTTGAAATTAGCTGAATGAAAAAATTAATATAATAATTGTATAGTTTTTTGGGAAAATTTTTTTAAGAATTTATTTACCATTAAAAGTGTACTATAATAATAATAATAATAAATATTTCACAACAGTCAAAATAAGTCCTAATGCTGTCTCAGAAAAGTTGATTTCCTGCACTTTAAAACATATCATGTGCTCTGAAAGCTGCAGGCATCAGTCGATACCTCGGAACGTCACATCCTGAACAAGGTAGATCTAGCGAGAGTGATACCAGTGGTCAGCTGTATAGATGCTTGATCTGAAATTCGCTTTGAAATGTATGCTTGAGTCACGTGCATAAAACTGGTGTAAAGGTTAATTAAAGCAACACGAATGTTAACAGATTTTCAACATAAAAATTTAACACATTTCACTATTTTGTATGGTGTATTTTTCTGCAATGCTTATGGAAAGAAAAATTTCCAAAATCAAATTCCTAAATTAGTACTGCCAGATTTATTCCAACTATTATAATATAACTCCTGCATATGCAAATAATATGTTCTCATAAATTATATGTACTTAAAATAACCAGCATTTTATAATTAAAATAACTATGTTATTTTGTTATGAATCATTTGCCTAATGATCATTTTTTACAGTCTTTTGTTGCTACAGTACAATCATCATTGTCCAAACATATAACATTTTGCGCACTACCAGTGATAGTGTATGTATGACCTTCTTGTTGCTTTAAATTACATTTCATTGTTTAATTATAATTTCAATGCAGCTTAGTCTAACAAGACCAGCAAATTGTGCCCGCAATGAAATATTCCAAAATACAATTTAATTTTGATGATTTTTAAAATAAAATATAGCACTTATACCCAGTTATATAACGATTTTTCATAAAATGCAAGTATATTTGTTGTAAAACATTGAAATATAGAGTACTGACACAGTCAAATTTTTCTCACAAAGCACATGTAAGCTACCTCTTCAACAGTAATTTAAGATTAGCTTATTTTCATATTTACAAGGAAGAAACCCACATACTGCAAAAATAAAAGGAAATTAAACGATACTTACGTTTGATGGCCACATAAATGCCTCTGCATACATTCTTTGCTAACTACACATGGTATTCCAACATCTCTCTACTCACACATTACTTGTTTCATGATGGTGTTACTTATGGACTTACTGCTGTCATCAATTCTTAATGTTTACAATAGGCTGTTCACGGTAAAGTGAGCACTTTTGGAAGCCCTCTCATTCGGAACAACAATTAATAAATATATTTTAGTGTAGCCTTAGACGACTAACTTTAGAGTCAGGTGAAATACATACACTGTGATTATTACTTATATGGCAATATTTCTTTTAAAAATGGTGGAAGTATAAATAATTACTGATAGGAAAAAAGTAACTAGGGCCTCAAAAGTGCTGACTTTACCATGCACAGCCTATATAAATGAGATTGCACAGTAAACAATGGAGCCTTGCAACTTGTGATATATGTCATACAAATGTTAACATCAACATGAAAATTTTTATGACAAAATCAGCCCATGAGACAGAACTAGCAAACCATTACAATTAGGACCACAGTTTACACGAAAAAGCAATTAAACCATTAAAAAAACATGGTTCAGTGAACTTGCAACTTTTACAAAGAGCCTATATTAAACACAAAAGATGTGCCAAAAATCCATGTAGCGCACCTATTATTTAATTTCAGTTTTGCGTACTATAAAATAAATGTAAAAAAAAATTAATATAATAATGAAAGTTATTTCACATTAGTTATGAAATGGAGGGATGAGATAACAGATTACTCTCAAAAAGTTTTAATGAATGTTCAGAGATGGCAGAATATACTTCCTCATTTAAGAAACTATGCGTTAGTGCTGACACTGAAGGAAGAACTGTCATCCAGGAAATCATTTCTGGTTGCATGTTGAAGAGATATTGCATGAGGCCCATGCCCTTTTCCAAACATGCACCAATTTTTTTTATTAGGGTTGCACAGATAAACTGAAAATTGGTTTGCAAAGCGTAAATGTGCAAGAGTAAATTGAAGTTAAAAAAAAATTAACAATGTGAGTACAAGTTGATGGCTTCAAAGATTTGCACAGTGGTTCAGCAAGCTTTCAGTGCGGAAGCTATGTGTAGAGCCTAACATTTTGACAAACAAAACTATATTTAAAAAAAATCACAGAAGGCATTCACAATGACTACCAACATCAGAGTAGCTAGGATGTAAACATTGTTAAGTTACCATATGAGTCATGTTAAGTCATTCAGAAGATAACTTGAACATAAGGTGATTTGTATATGAATGTTCACCAAGTTGTTAAAATTTCAGCTTGAAAGTGATCCAGACAGTCAGAGCTTATTATGACTCAAAAAAGCCAGAAAAGTAAAAAAACACAAAGTATATGCTGACAGTTTTTTTTGCAAGGCTGTAATAGTATGGTAAATAGTAATCTGTTCATCAAGGGTAGACAGCAGTCAAAAATACAAATACTGATTCTGCCTAATTTCTAAACATAAAAATTATTCTTGTCATTCAGTCTTGGTTTTCAATGACCTTTTACAACTCTTTAAGAATTACGTTAAATGTTTCACAGTTGTCTTTCATTTGTACCTCTTTGTACACAATTGCACACTGAGAGTGGTAGCAAAATTGAAGATAATCATATTTTAAGTTTTCTGAAAAGGCCACATTTGAATCCACAGACTGTAAAATAGTCATATTTGTAGCTACAAGTTGTTCCACTAGATAGCACTAGATAACATTAAAGTGTATTTGACCCGAGGATAAACTTTTTAAATGCTTTCCTCAAAGCCGAAATGTTTATGAAACTCATTTTCATGGTCTTCAAACATTTTATACCATATGCATATGATAGTATGAAATCTCATTTTGGAGCAAGCATAATAATGTGGGACATGTAAAAATTCTACCAGTGTTTTCAAACTTAAAAAGTAAAAATTTACTACTGGCTATAACATTATTATTTTGGGAAAACAACTTATACAAAGATGTTTTCTATTTTATAATAAGATTTAATGTAATTAAGTTCCTTCTATTAAAAAAAAAAAAAGTTGGATACAGTAACTCTTTAAAACAGTGTCATTAATGAACACATTTAAACCCAGTAAAATTTCTCTACGGAAATCTTTGAAAAACTGTAACTTACCGTCATGTCTCCTTCAAACACCATTACTGATACTGCATAGTACTTGCATAATTAACTAAAGTATGATTAGCAAGAGATTTGATAAATACAGGAATTTTAAAAAAGCAGCAGTAAACATTAAGAATATTAACAAGGGTTAAAACAATGCAAATTGGTACTCCAAGAATATAATACAGTCTTTATATAAGTATAAAAACCAATAATCAAAAGATTTTAAATAAAAAATTTAAAGAAAATAATTTTTAGTATTTAGTTACAAGAATGTCATTACTCATAACTGTACAGAAAAATTGATAAAGAATGCACAGCAAGAGTATTTCAGAAAACATCTACTTTAATTTAAGTTTTTGAAAGCTGCTGGTAATGATTTAAATGCGTTATTATGAAACTAACCATTTGAACTAAATACTGAAGATTTGCACCTCACTAGAGATGAATAGCACATATGTAACACACATTTCTACCAGCATGAGCGACAATGTCTAGACCACATACTTAAAACACACAAGAGAAATAAAAAGTACTTACTTTGAGAAGACACAATTTGTTTTTCCACACCCTCAGCATGATCACATATTGGTCATTCAAGACTTACCTTCATGGTTTTAATAACAAAACGATTTTTATTTTGTCAGTTGTTAAGAAACGCATGCAAATCTTACTCAAGCCCACCTAGAGGAAGTAATGTTATGGTCCACGCGGTATAAGAAGGCCACTTTCTGACAGTCAGTGAGTGGCAAATTGATGTATACGAAACAAAGTGCCATTTACAAAATCCTGTATCAGCTGACGCAAGAACGAACAAAAGTTAAAATTACGTTGGCTATTCTGAGTGTACTGCCGATTCACATCAGAAAAGCAGAAAATACGCGGATAAGAAAGAGTTCTTAGATTTATTAATACATTTTATTTTACAAGGTCACAAAACAATGGTTGTAGTGTTAAATACTAAACTTTGTGATAATGTAGTTATGTATAGGTGTTCAAAATGAAATGTACTATAGAACGATACGACGCGGAAAAGTTTTCTGAAGTTGTGCTAACTTCAGAAAGTTTTTTCACATCGTATCATCCCTCTCCAACCTCGCTTTTAACACGTCCTTGATATTAATTCCAAAAGCTGTGACGTGCTGTGCGCGCCATCTGTCGGATATTATGTGAGGTATTACCAGCCAGAAATTAACCGCTTTCCTGCGCGATATATAACAAATTTACAAACAGATGCCAATAGTTATATTTTTCCATGAGCTCTGCATAATTTTTAAAGTAACATATATTTCATGTACAACGATTTGGAGTACAAGTCATTTATATTCGGCCGGTAATCGTTCGTCTACGTAAATTATACGCCATATTGTTCTCATGAAACCCATCTCCTTGTTTGTAGAAAGTGAGACGCATGAATAGTTTTTAAGCAATTCTAACGTTATTCCACGTCACATATTTCCAACTCGAATATATTAGCTATAACGTCCAAAGTGTGATAATAGATACAACTGACCGTCTCACAAATGTTAACCCAAATTCACTATCTCGGACAAATTAAAAAAGAGTTAGCAAATATGTAATTATTTACAACATTTTATATTTTTACTTTTATAACCTACTTATTTTTTTAGACAGATGTCAGTCTTAAAATATCTTAAAATTTGTTTAGCATTACAGTACAATGGCAAGTGGATTAGCTGACAGCGTGTTGATAAAAAATACAGCCCCGACTTGACGGACCAGCTGATGGTGGAAGGATACGTAGTCAGATGTAGTCAGATGTAAACAGTGGCGCTACTTTTGCAGACCTGTCAGAAAGTGGCCTTCTTATACAGTATGAACCTTAGCAATCATATACACAATGCTAATCATAAACAGTTAAATCATTTTTTTAACTACACTTCTGCCAGTTCTAACTACTATACAGTCTAAAAATACATAGCTAGCAGCCATGTGCGAATAGTGGCCTTTTGAGGAACAAATATTACTGTAACGCGTAAAGTTTTGAATTAAATGCAGATAATTTAAATTTGAATATCTAGTGGAGATATTAGAATTATATGTTAAAGATTTAATCAAACCTAAATAGCTATACATAAAAAAAAAAATTGGCTGAACTGGCTCTAACCTTACAAAAAAAATGCATCAAAAAATTCAAGAAATTTACGCTTCCAATTTGGATTATGTATTTTTTTCTTCTTCTGATTTCCATACTGACTTCTATTATACAGCAAATACTATAAACTTTTCTCTCCAAGGCAACTGACCTTTTGCATTATTATATAGAACCTAAAACTATTCATCCTTAACACGCTCAACTTTCACAACATGAATGACTGAAAATTCTGAGCCTAATAGACATTAAAAGTAGATGTAATACTAGTGATTAAAAAAAACTGGTCATACTACCAACTCCATAAACACTCTCCTAACTACAGATTTTGAATTCGTTGGCCATGCTACAGACTCCAGATACAATTGCCATATTAATGACTCTACAAACAACTTATCATACTACACATTTTGAAAACATTCACCTTACTGAAAACACCAAAAACATTCAGAATCACATGAACTCTAGTAACATTCTCCTCACTACTGATTCTGAAAACATTGGCAACACTACTGGCTCTGAAAGTATTCGCCGTGCTACTATTTCTAAAAGCATCAGTTCTGCCATTGTTCCCAAACACTTTTGTTGTGGTAACATCTCCAAAACCATTGGTTGTAATATCATCTCTACAAATGCTAGTCACCATACAGATCCTGAAAACATTTGTAGTAACACAAAGGTTTGCAGCAAATAAGAACCTGTTGTCCACTTTTATACTATTGATACCTTAAAAATGATAAATAGAAATCCTATTTTTAGCCTGGAAGAAATGAGTATTAGAGCAAAACAAATATTCAAAGTTTACATAACAAAAGTAAATTTTTTGAAATTAGTAAATTAATGCAAATATCTGCAGCTATTGAAATTTCGTAATGTTCGCACATGCCAGTAGCTAGTTAAAAATTTGGCTGTCCCCAAAATTACATCAATCACATTCGTACATTTATCTGTAATGGGAACACATGAAATTACAACCAGGACTTCTATCTTGCTACTAATGCTGTCTGTGTTGCGTGGACACAGAAGAATACCTTGCATCTCTAAACATTTTAAACACAAACGAATACATCATCATCCTTTAAGAGATTTTGAAAGCTAGACTAATATCGCTGCATCTACTGTTATTTCTGTTACAAGAATTTTGGAAACAGCCATTATTATAAATGCTTTCTCTCTTCTCCCAAAAAAATATTTCTTTGATCTCTTCCTCTCTAAGACGGTAATGCTTATTATTTTGTGCATTAGCAAAATTTCCTGGTATCTGCATATTAAATGTGACATAATTTAATAAAAAAATTTTTTCTCAAATATGCACTGTTTAAAATAATATGAGTTCTACAAGACCTCACTATTTAGTAAACTGTTTCCCCATTGTATACACCCCCGCATGCATATGCAGAATAAGATGAGCTTTTATAACTGATACAGTTGCAGTTTTCACACACAATAAAACCAAAAACTACTTGAAGAAATTTATAAAAATTAAAAATACAGCTCAAAATTTTCTGTGAGAGCAAAATTAAAAAAATTACTTAAACTATGCTGATTGCAAAATGTTATCACAAATGTTATTTGAATGCTGTTCCATAACATGTAATTAATATATGTTAGAATGTAACTACATTACACATTCCATCTTAAATTCTAAAATGATTAAAGTACATAACATATGTTATAAATATGTACAACTGATGTATTTCTAAATAATGTGAACCCTACATAAGAGAGAAGAAACAATAATTTATTGTTCTTGAGCCTAAAGTAATATTTCTTGATTTTCAATCATGTTTTACAGATGAGATCTGTTAAACATGGATTAAAAACTTGAGTGGACAGTATNCACATTCCATCTTAAATTCTAAAATGATTAAAGTACATAACATATGTTATAAATATGTACAACTGATGTATTTCTAAGTAATGAGAACCCTGCATAAGACAGAAGCAACAATAATTTATTGTTCTTGAGCCTAAAGTAATATTTCTTGATTTTCAATCATGTTTTACAGATGAGATCTGTTAAACATGGATTAAAAACTTGGGTGGACAGTAGAATTTGAACATTNAACAATAATTTATTGTTCTTGAGCCTAAAGTAATATTTCTTGATTTTCAATCATGTTTTACAGATGAGATCTGTTAAACATGGATTAAAAACTTGAGTGGACAGTATAATTTGAACATTGCACCTTGGCTTTCAACAACTTGAGAGCTCAACTACCCACAATGCCCAAAGTATTTCAGATAAAACTGTGATGTTAGTGAAATGAAATATCACAGATACATATATAAATGAAACACTTATGCTATCTGGGCAGCAGAACCCACAAGTTGCTCCCCACACTTTATTGCCTCTTTGCTGTGTACACACATTGCAGTGTAATTACACAACAGAGGTCAATGAATTTCATCAGTGATGCAAATATAAACAGTTTCTTTGGTTCCAACAGATGCACGTCTATTTCAAAGCCTCTATTTGTAGATGGGATAATTTGAATCAAAACTGAAATGTTAAATGTGAAATACAAATTTGGACCAGGATTAACAAAAAAAAAAATCTTCCATCTTCCCTTAATGACATTCTACGACCTCAGAAATGTTGTACTAATTTAGATATCTTAGTTATATTTCCAAGCTCACCAACAATGAAACAGTGTTTTCATTTGATATTGAACAGAGTGATGAGTGATAAAATTTTTGCTGAAGCTAGTTATCTTAAGCCAGCCTTAATTTCAACCATTGTTGCAGCTGTATTTTATTAAGCTGACACGTTGCAATGATGGTACCAGTTGGGCCTGGGGAACTGAAGCAAAGCACACAGGCCTCTTTCAGAATTGAGCCCAGGCTCCTCAGAGGAGCAGTATTGAATTGAAAGAAGATGTAGAGAATGGATTGTAATTCATTTGTGCATTTCAAATTTTCACTCATTAACAGGCATTGTTATTACTGTACTGCATTTCAAGCATGAGCGTCTAAACTCTAAAAACAATGTTGCATCTTTAAAACTCATCATGAACAGTTGAGAGCCCATTAAAACTAGGAGTTTCTGTTGCTTTCAGCCTTTCTCTGCACATTTTGTGCGCCACAAAGCTGAACACAACATAATTAGTTTCAATATACAACTTTTAAACTTGACAGCATAAATTGAATGTAAACAACAGTCCAGCCTTAGCTATTGTTTGGAGTGCATTCTAGCACGGGATGGGTCTCAAAACTCTCAAGCACGGTCTGCACATCTGAACCTTGGCTGACCAATGTCAGTTATTAAGTTTTTTCAGCACATCAACATGAATCGCTGTAAAACTGTCCAAATAATTATGTACTTATCTTTAATTTCAAAGTTACGTTTAGTTTGCTGAACAAAACCCATGCAAACACAAAAATGTATAACCTCACAAAAAAAAAAATAGTAAAAATAATACTCATGTGCTTTCTAACTAAAAGTGTTATGTAGATGTCACAAGTTCTTTCAGTTTCTTTCTCAACTCAGCCCTTTATGATTTTTTTTTTGCTGCTAACAAACATTACTTATGATGTGCAAACTGGCACCACTTTTATGACATCATGCTTTAGCTGTGGTGAAAGGCTGTGTGAATAACTCCAAAGAAAATTAACTCTGAGCATCAATGTGAAATTCATTTGTTATAAACATGCATATAACCAATTAAACACTTCACATTAAAATTTAGTTGGTGTGATTTATACACTGTACTGATAACATGCACTTACCTATTTCCCATAAAAATAGCTAAAAAGTACCTAAATTTTCTTTTCTACATGCAAGTAGTTACATTTCACATTTTTTTGATAAAGCCTTACTTGTAATTTTATTACTCTGTTAACAGCGAACTGGGTTATAACTTAAGTGCAACATCTACATGGTATCGTAAAAGCCAGTATCCTCTTAATAATGCTAACTANAAGCCTTACTTGTAATTTTATTACTCTGTTAACAGCGAACTGGGTTATAACTTAAGTGCAACATCTACATGGTATCGCAAAAGCCAGCATCCTCTTAATAATGCTAACTAGAGTAGTTCAAAACTAGATTTTAAAAGAACAATATATAAGCTTGTTTACCCTTCATAAAGCAGTCTAAAACTACAAGAATCCACAATATTTATGTTCCTGACACATCAGTATCATGCACTTTAGTTAAATGGAGAAAGTTGTAAGATGTTTCAAGAACTGTGAACATGTAAAATTTACGGTCGTGTATTTTCTCTAATATTCTTCCTATTACCATTGATAAATATTAGTAAACACAATATACTTAAAATATTGTATATACGAAACAACTTGAATCGGAAATGGAAAAACAGATGCTAGTAGAAATTTAATTTGGTTCCTTGATTTTAACACCAAAAGGCTGAACAATTTGACACAAAGGACACTTAAGGTGGTCACCTGACTGGCAGTATCTTGTGTCCCGAGGCTTAGAAGCACAGAAGCGCTAAGGACGATCCAGTCACACAGATTACGCCTCATTGTAGCCTCTATGCATAAGTCAGTTAACTGGCATGCAGTCTTCCCATCGGCAGCGCGCCTATATGAAACTTTTGAGTGGTGACCACATCGTTTTATGGCATTATACGAAAGATGAAGGCGTGCTGGACATGTCTATACTTTTTTAAAAATTCTGGATCGAGATGCACATACCTAAAATTGCCTGTTTTAGCCATTTTCACTTGAGTGAAAATTGGCTTTACACATAAATTGAGAACCTGAAATGTGTATACACACGTGTAATTTTTTTAAAATGCTTTTCCAAATGAGACATCGCTTATGCACGTTGAGCAGTTTTTTGATAAAAGTTTTTCTGCCAAAGCTTTGCACACTGTTTAGAAGCATGGCCAGGCAGCCACCTTAAAAATTCCAATGTGCCATGTTACAACATGGCACAGTATGATGCGCACACACAAAATCACAAAATGCTGGGATGCAACACCATCAGAGTTAACTACTAGAGGTCTGCGAGCCTAGGATTTTTAGTTCGAGCCAAGCCCAAGCGAGCCTATTGAACATTTCCCAAGCTTTGAGTCGAGTTTAAGCTTAAACTCTTTTATTACATACAAAGTCAAAATTGAAATACAGTGGAACCTGTATGTATAATTTTTGAAATGACTATAGGANTAGAGGTCTGCGAGCCTAGGATTTTTAGTTCGAGCCAAGCCCAAGCGAGCCTATTGAACATTTCCCAAGCTTTGAGTTGAGTTTAAGCTTAAACTCTTTTATTACATACAAAGTCAAAATTGAAATACAGTGGAACCTGTATGTATAATTTTTGAAATGACTATAGGAAAAAAAAAAAAAATGCATGCTGACTAACAATGCATGCAGACTTGATCTCCATTCAAATGTCAACATCTGGTTTGCTAGTATGGGTGGGTGTAATATGTCACTGAAAATAATAGCATATTATGTAGGTGATGGGGCCACGGTGGTGTAGTGATTAGACTACTCGCTTCCTACCTAGGCAAATCGGGTTTGATTTCCGGTGGGGTTACTCCCAGATTTTCGCATGTGGGAATTGTGCCGGACGATGCCGTTGGTTGGCGGGTTTTCTCTGGGATCTCCGATTTCCCCTTGCACTTGCATTTGGGCGGTGCTCCATACTCACCTCATTTCACCCTCATCGGCTCTCAAGACCTCACTGTTAAGAGCCGCCCAAATCTGTCCACTCCACTGTAGGTAATAAACTTAAAATAGTAACCTCTGTACAAAAAACTAGGCTAAAATTTTTTTTTAAATAGAAAATCTGGATTACAGTTTTATTATCTTCTGGTGGTGGCTCACCCTCCTCTTCTCCCCTCCTTGTCACACTTTAATTTTCTTTTTGGTGATGAGTTCGGCTGTGAAAACATTTTTGGCCTCTTTTCTTTTCTCTTTCAAGGACTTTGACCCACTCACAGCAGGGTGGTAGCCCCAGTTTGCAGCTTAGAACAAAATCTATAAACTTTGTGTAAAAACAGTGCAAGTTGAGCCCCTGTTTCACTGATATTTTAATTTCTTAAATGTGGAGAACTGGTGAAAATGCTTTTTATAGAGCTGCACCAATTTGGATCTGCTTCTGCCGAATTTGCAGGTGTTGACCGAATCATGTAAGAATTGCAGATAATTTTCTGACGATTTTAAAACATTCTGTCTGTCTGTCTACCTGTCTGTCTGTCTGTTGCTCTCTCTCTCGCTTTCTCTCTCTCTCTCTCTATCTCTCTCAGGCGAGCAAGACATCATACCTGATGCACAGTTAGGGTGTCTGTTAAACAGCAGGGAGATGGAAGGGACAGACAGAGGAAATAGGTGCTTGTGCATCGGACAGGCACGTGAAATGACGACGTGACCTTGCTCGCACAAACACACATTAGTAGACAGGCTACTTAAGAAGAGGGAGACCAACCATAAGATTACACAAACACAATGTAGATTTTCTGTCTCTAAAATTCTTGTAACTTTGCCTTTGTAATCTTAACACAGATGTTTTGTCTTCATGGTATTATTTTCTGTAACATTTTGCACCCACCCACACCAGCAAACCAGATGTTGAAGTCTGGATGGAGCTCAAGTCTGCATGCATTACTTGTCAACATGCATCAGTGTTTTTATTTTGGTCCCTTGAAAAACTATCCATACAGGTGACGCATGACGCATACTGACATTTATTTAAACACGAATTCGTCTCATCTTCACGTGTCATCACATCACCCCAGAGTTTGAACCCTGAACGACTTGCTACCAGAGCCTACCAGCACGCCCCTAGACACAGGGGCACCCACGGACACGTCAGCCAAGTTTGTTTCGCCTTTATGTCAGACGTCACGCCAACCCCCACATGTGATAGAAGCCAGCCAAGTAGCCCAGCCAAGCGCCTAAGCTTATGATACCGATGCAACCCTGCATGACAGAGATGCCTGCTTTTGCCATGGACCGAGAGATGGCACCAGAGAGTGCAACTCCGCCCACGGGAGGAGGAGCTCATCCCCGCCACCCCTGCACCACAGAGAGCCCGTGGGCAGGTGGAATATATGTCCGTACGCAGCTGCAGAATGGCAGTTTATTCTCAGCAGCTCGCTCTCCACCACCTCATGTGCTGGAGCTCTCTGCAGACATTGAAGTCCTCCAGTAGGACTACCACTACCTACCACACATCTTCAGGACCTTCACCAGCACCCCCCAGAAGAAGTTTTCACCCCGTGAACACGCACTACCCTTCTGGTAGTACCACCCGAGTCCCTTCTGGAAAACAGCTACCTAGCCGCATCTGCTCTTGTCTAGTTTAGACCCAGATCCCCTTCACCTAGTTTATCGTAGTCTACTTCCATTACAGTCTTTGTTAGTTAGGAGTTAGTACGGACAGCCGTGTCTACTTCCTCATGAGAATAAACACGTTTTCTATTGAACCTCCGAGTACTGACTCTAGGGTGACTGTGACTTGTATCTCTTGTAGACGTTCGCCCACCAGGGAAAAGTAGGAGACAGTGTCATTACAACCCAATTGCCAAACCTAGACTACGACAGCAAGCTCCCTTAACCGAGTGCATGTACGTCGCAAACACACCCATTAGACGCCCACCCATACTGTGCACCTAGTGTACAGTACGGTAGAGCCCCAACCACTAGGAACTTAATCCACAAGGTGGCCAGTCAATCAGCTCAGCCAATTCACTCCATCCACTGCACTGAACTGTTACCGGAAGGAGTGATAGACTGGTTTTGGAGGTCTGCCCATTGGACTACACCCACGTCGCTGTCAGACATCCAGGGTAAACCCACCGCTCTAACCACCGCGCTGAACTGTTGCCAGTTAAAGTAATCGGGTACGATTCTGGATGGCTCGGCCCCGGCTGGCTTTACACCTAGCTAGGGATCTCCGTCACCTGCTCTTCCTTAGCGAGGCAGACATTAGTTCCTACCTCTATGCCATACACCCATAGGAGTGGTGCGAAGTGGCAAGCTAGGAAGGCAGCTGCTGCCTCCAAATCCAACAAGAGCTGTAACCCAGCCCCAATTGCCCTCTGCAGCATAACTCCCCCGGAACAAGCTCAAGCCGCCTGACAACTGGCGAGGCCTTACCTCCCAGTCCCCCCACACTCCCTATTTCAGTCAACCTACAAGACCTCCGGTGAGCCGCACCAGTCGTCGTCGACTTCCTGCAGGTGCTCTATGTGCCACTGGGTATAGCAAACCCGTGGTTCCAGCACCACAGGACCAGCAGCCCTCCGCGGGCTACCATCAGCACCGCCAGCCGCAGCACCACCTCCGTCCAAGGACTGGGTATGAGTTCCGGCCGGCTCCAGCAGCAACAGTGGCCGAGTCAGGAGCCACCCCGTGCCATGCCCAATACAGGTCAACCAGTGGCTGTGTGCAAACCCGCGGTACGAAGGACAGTTAAGCCCACAGCAGACTTTGTGCCGTGCCATCAAGCCACACACCCTAGCTTATATACCGGCCAGGGTCCAGCAAGCAGCCAATAAAGTCAGCCCGGTCATATAACCCATGTCTATTACCGACACACAATACCTTGCCCGACTGTGACGTTGCCGTTAGTCACCCGACGTCATGCGTTACAATGTATTCCAGTTTGACTTAGGTGTATAAGTAAATTTTTTTTTTAATGTTTTTCAGTTATAAAATGGTTTACACAGGTTATTAAGATTATACAGTACTCCACGTATGTACATTTGGTATATCGGTTTTGTATAGTATTTCAAGACAAGCGTAAATGTGAAGTTACCCCTACAGTGAAAATAAACAAAGTGATCCCTTGAGATTCATTATAAAAATGGTTATATTGTATTTACAAATTCATTAAAAACATTTTCATGTAAAAAATTAATTCTATGACATGTATTTATTTTGAATCTTTCTGTTGATATACAAATATTTTCATACCAATCCAAATGTGTTGCAAAGCGCCCATGGACAAATCATCTATTAGCCTACATTTTGTTGTTTGAAAGAACTAGGTTTAAGACTACATATTTTGCAAGTAACATTAATCTTATTTGTTGCAGAACCAATGCATATATAAAAACAAAACAATCAGCAATTTTTGTTTCAAGTCGATCACTTGACTGTCAATAGCAACAAATCATGTAAACAACCTTACACATACTTACTGTTTTCTGTGTTCACATTTAAGTGTTTGTATAAATATAGACCAACATTTTTTTTTTGGTCTTCAGCTCTACGTTTTAAGAAAACTTTCCAACATTCAAAACGAGAAAGCTATACAATAATACAATATATACAATAAATTAACACATAACCCAAACTAATTTTAATGAACTGAGCTGAAACTTCACTATAAATGGGAATTCATTGTAGAAGGATTCCACGAGTTACACTGTACTGTTTTGAGAATGAATAATTTTATATTTTCTAGCACACTGTAAACAAACTGTCTCGTTTGGCACCCCATCTTAAACCTTTTTGTGGTCCAGTTTTAATGCTAATTTTAATGGTAATCTGTTTCCTTTTTGCAGTTCTGTGAATAATTTTAACCTGAATACATCTGCTCTTTAAAATATGGTTTCATAAAAGGATGTTGTCTTATTAAAAAAAAACCGGTAAGCAAACTGTTTTATTGGGTGCCACATCTTAGGCTAATTTGCTGCCTGGTTTTCATGCTAATTTTTGCGAATAGGAATAATTTTAATTGGAACACATCTACCTTTAAATATATTGTTTTGAGAATGAACGTTTACAATTTTTTAGTAAATGATAAACAAATTATCTAGTTGGGTGCCACATCTTAAGCCAGTTCACAGTGGCCTGGTTCTTATGATAATTTTGTAATGACGCAATATTCTTAATTTTTCGGGACACAGGTGTAAAATTCTTTTGTGTGTATTTAGCTTTGGAAAGCTTCGTAATATTTTATCAGGTTTCAAGTTAAAGCCGTGGTGGTTCGTTTCCCGTGATAGTTTGTTTATCGAGCAGAGTGTACTTTTGAAGGTTATCGGACGGACATCTGCTGTTTACGTTGTAACAGGAGTCCGTTTACCGTCTAGTTTCGAAAGTTGTTGTTTTGGTTATGAGTCAGCAATATACAGAAACTTTCCGGCTGCGACGCGACGTTCGGTTCTCTGGAAGGGGACGGTGTCAACAGTTTTAGTTTCCTGTGACGCAGTTGCGAGTACAATAACATGTTGTGAGCGCGGGACACAGCGTAGTTTTGGATGACGTTACTGGCAGATGCCGGAGGGCATGCGCTTATCTTAGGAGAAGGGGAGGATAGGCCTGCCTAATATATACTGGTGGTGCCTATCGCCTAAGAAGAAAAAGTAACCAACCGTCGAAGAAGACGCATCGGGCGTGAGAAGACGCATCAGGCGTGAAGAATTTCACCCACACCGGCAAGCACCCGTGACCGTAAGATCTTTTGTTCACATTTATTTTTCAGTTTAACGTCACCTAAATTCTATCAACTTATTTCCGCCGGTGTGGGGGGTCGGTAGGGTGCCAGGAGGGAACAAACATCCCTCCTGCCTTCGTAACTTAGTCTTGCGATGCAAGTTTGAGACATTAATAAACTGTAAAAGACTGTGGAGCTGTTTTCTGCACTGGTATAACTAATTGTGAAAGTTCGTACTCTGCAAACTGGAAAGTCGTCTGTGCACTGTGAAACTTCAATGATAAATAAAGTATAAAGCAAACTAATCTGGAACTTCTTTTTTTTTATTAATCGGCGTCACCTGGTACTGAGTCTCGTATTCTACCTATGAGCAAGCCGTGGCAACGTAAACATTCGGCAGTGTAATAAGTCCGCAACGTTACAAGATGGCGCCCAACTGTGCGGCTGCATTATTATAAATACGGAAGTAACGAGGTCGGAACATTACAATTTTGATGGTAATATGTGTTCATATCTCCATTTCTGGGGAATCTTTTACTGGAATATGACTACATTTAGATATTTACGTTTCATTAATAAACAATGTGCTATTTTCCTTTGTAAACAGTAAAGCACTGTCTTGTTGGTCGCAGGCCGAATGACCTTTCCATATAAAAGCTAACTTTTTCGGGCCTGGAAAATATTTTGAGCTGAACACGAGCCACAAGCAGGAATTCAGCTCAAGTTAGAGTTTTGATTACTCGTAGATCTTTCTTAACTACAAATGGCCAAAGAAGGAGAGTTATCAAGTATGCTCACCTTCTGGTGCTGGAGTCACCTTGTAGGTAGTTTCCAGCCTCGTCAGCTCTTCGGTCACGCCTTGGAACAGCTCGGAGTCTCGCCTCTGGTCAGCTTCAGAGGCCTTGAACACAGGCATTGGTGGGGACGGGATTGTCTCGGACGTATCAATGTCTTTCAGTCTCTCTGGTACTTTGTCGGTTATCTTCTTGATGTGCTCGATGGTCGTTGTCTTCGTCGTGACATGCGAGCCATCAGCAGTGGCGGTCGTGGTGGTGACGGTTTTGCGGGAAGTGTCCTGTGTGGTAGGTGGGGACACTGGTGGCGTTTCTTTTGCTTCCTCCTTCTCTACTGGTTTGGGTTGCCGCTCGTACTGCCTGTCACGTTTGTCCTGGGCAAATATTTCCTTTAGTTCTGCCACTGAGCGCCTATCCTCTTCCACCACCTTCTCTTCACCAATGTACTTTGTTTCATCTACATCAGTCTTTTGTTTCTCTTCTTTCTCTTTGGCACTGATAGGCACATCTGTTATCTTTATGTCTAGAAAAGTAAAACATGAACCAACAATATATAATCTGAGTAAAATCACACTGAGCTTGCATTTGGCTTAAATTAAGAAATAACAGCTGTTAACCTTTACCTTGATAAGGTTCCTTCTTTTCTGCTAGCACCAGTTCTTCCACGGATTCTGAATCCTAAAATAACAATTTTACAGACAGATAAATATTGAATACTTAATTATAGAGCAAAATTATCAACTAAAACATAATTGGCAGTAAAAACAAAAAAAAATTAACCTACATGATATTATTATTTTGTCTATTTATGCTAACTGCTTTTACCAAAGTCTGAATAAATAATTTACACATAATGTTAGTAAAAAAAGGCAGCAAATGTATGATAAATAAATTTTAAAAATGCTATCTTGTACTTTTCATGCTCTATCATCTTGTAGATTGCAACAATTGCTGGAGTGTCACCTTCATGATGTCCTGTTCATCATATGTGATGTCAAGGCTGGCATCTCGTCGAAGTGAGATATCTCTGGAGGGGCCAAACTCTTCTTTCAAGCTCTCAAAGCCTGACTGGTCCAAACGCGCCTTGGCGACAGCCCTGTCCTTCTCATCAACATTGAAAATACATTGTTGCACAATGTCTTCTCTGCTGATTTTCCTCAAGGCTGTCTCCAGTGTATTACCTGCCAAAAAATTACTATAATTACATCTGGTGTCACAAATACACAAGCACGTTTAAAAAAACTTTTCAATAAGATGATATGTGTTTGACAACAGATGAGTGAAATGTGTTCCAAACCTCGGAAGTAGAATTCCATCAACTTTATGTTCCAGTGGATAGCCATAATGCCTGACATCTACCTCAATGGTCCTAAAGCACCCCTGGATGGCTTTGAACAGCAAGAGACTACCTGCTCAATTGTCCATCTGTTAATGATCCACTTTTTTCATCATCCGCAACTGGCAAATGAGACCTCAGGCCTGCGGTTCTCAAACTGTGGTCCGCACACCATTGGTAGTCTGTAGCTAGGTACTAGGTGATCCGCAAAATTTCATAAAAAGTATTTTCATTAGTTTTAGATAGCTAATTTTAAATCCTGATAATCTAGTTTGAGCTTTCCTGTTTAATGTTGTGTTAAGTGATTTACTACATTCTTTTCTGTTTTAAAATATGATAAAAACAGAAGCTGGTATTAATTTATTTTTAAAGTTTTTACAGTTAAATAAAATTTATAAATTGTTACTATGACTATGCATTTTAATATGTTGTTAAATTATTATCCATACACTTTGGTACTTGAATGGAATAGACTACTATGTAGGTGATGCTTATTAGTTTGACAGCTTACATCTAGTGGTCCATGGGAAAAGAATGTTTGAGAAACACTGCCATCATTTTACCCAACAGTAATGTATACGTAGACGTCATGCTCTTTTCATACTGGTCAACTGACTGAATATATTGGGAGCATATGTTATTTCACCATTGCGATGCAAAATTACAAGCAGAAAAATCAGTATTTGACCCAAGTGAAACCGAGGCACGGACAAAGCAGACAATAGCAAGAAGCACTCACCAGTTGCCTTGTTGCCTGCCTGCTGCAGCCAGAGACGTAGCATCGCCATCGCCTGCTGTGCCACGCTTCCAGGATGCTGCGACTTGATGCTGTTCACATCCGAGGTGGTCACTCCCAGCTCGGTCGCTAGCGGCACCCAGTCCTCGCCCAGCAGGTTGCTGATGTCGGACAGCCGCAGGTCCGTACGCTGGTACATGTCCGGCCGCCCTGGCGTCAACACTGCTGGTCAGTCACCGAGCAGTCAACAGCCTCGTTTGCAAAGCCTCATCAACACTTGGAAACATATAACTGAAAACTGTTTTGGGTTGTTTACTTGTTTCCAAAGAGTTTGTAAATTATTTACAAACGGTTTCCACATAGTTCCCAAACTGTTTCGGAAACATTAAAAACATGACACAAACCTTATTTCTGTACTGTGTTGTGTTCAGACGGACTGCAGTTCTGTTTGTTCTGTACATGCTTTTTATTTCAATTTTTATAACTAGAATTTTAAATATCCCACAGAATTGATCGAGAAAGAAACTCCACAATGAGTTCCACTATGTTATCATGTGTCAACACACTCATTTTAATAAAACTATGAATTATAGACAACAATCGATACCTAACACATAAAAATTTATATTAGTGCCTTTGACAGTTGAGGAACCTGAACAAACTGATGTCCAAAGACTGGCTTGCTTCCCCCCGCGTAGTTCCAAGCATGTAAACATTGTTGAATGTTTTCCATTCAATTGGAAAAAACAAGAAACATAATTTCTTTCTCCACATAAACCCAAATCTGTTTCCAAATTAATTCTCTTCTGCTTGAAAACGGTTTCTGAACTGTTTGCAAACATAAAAAAAAAACATATAGGAACTTATGAAATCTGTTGCGAAACAGTGTTCCTATAAACATGTTTCCAAGTGTAGAAGAAACTCAAGGTATCAACAACACCATTACTACAGACATATAATAATAAGAGTCTTTACTTTTTGTGGCAAAGTTAAGGTATTATCACCTCCTCTTACACTTAACCACTTTACATAATAAAACATAACACTTATTTTTTGAAAAGAAAAAGAAATTTAAAAAAATGAAACAAAACTTAATGTCTACTATAAAATTATAAAGTAGCTAATATGAAATATATAACAGCAACATACATAAAATAAAAATAAACTGAATAGTGAAGTTACACGATTTCTCTTTTGATGTATGTTTTTATGTGTATACGTATATGCATACACATACACGCAAACACAAAACCACATACACATACGACACATTTTCACATACATATAATTGTAGTATTTATAAAAATAGTAACCACTTCCTCAGTCCAAACACGGAATGGCTATTTTATCAATAGATGTGTCAAAACCATGTGTTTTGGACTTTTGGTTAGCAAAACTGTCTACGTGAAATATACAGAGCGATTCTGAGCTGCAGATACAAACTTTAAGTGATCACAAAGTTTGTACCTAAAGTTCAGGATCATCCTATATACTTTAAAACTTTATTATAATTTTTTTGATCAAAATTTATTATAATAATTTTTTTGTTTAAAACAGCTGAATGTAAACAACAAACAACAGGCAACAGTTTGCTCACGTGATTTTAACAGCACTAATGGTAACAACTGGCAAATCATGAGTCATGTTGAGACATGTGCAGCAGAGGAAAATAAGTCAAACTCATCTTTAACCAATAACTATCACCCTCTCTCAGCTTGCTATTTTGGTTTACATTTTGTCATTGAATCATCTGCCAGATTTGCCATTCAGCTGTGTAATGCCAGCTAACAGTACTGTAGCATACCTCGAATTCTGCTAGGTAAGTATTCAGCTCCAGGCAATCCATGGCACAAACAATAACATGTGTCTGGTTTACTACCGTTTCCCTTTCCAGAGCCAGAAGGGTATGCACCATTACATGATGTTGCAGTTCAACATCAGCACAGAGTTAATAAAGTGTACCATAATTAATATAGATCATTTAAGACTATATACACTGTCTGTGTAAAGGTAACAAGTAGGTCGCATCATCACTTTATTCTGGCCTCGGTGAAGTGAACTGCAAAATCATTAGAAAAGTAAATGTTTCACAAATCTGTTCATTTTTACACTTCACTGCATAAAAAAAAAAATTAGTTATCACAAATGCTTACCAAACACTTTTTATTCAACATTAAGGAATGGCACAACTTTCTCTCCATCATTACCAACTTTACTGGGTGCATGTTACTGAGTGCACCCATTAAAGTATATACATGTAGAAGCAGTAACTTTTTTCTAATGTTGATTTCAAAAGTGCTCACTTTACCGTGAACAGCCTTTACGAGCATATCGTAGCATGATCCCCATCCTCCTCAAACACAGTGTGCAGAGCAAAGCTGCACCATGTCTGCGCTACTGGCGTCCACTCACCCAGGCCACCATCCCGCAGGAAGCTGTATTTCTTGTGCAGTTCAATGAGGTCTGGCTCAGAAACTCCAGACTCAGGCATAATGGTTTCTGGAAGGACTATGTTCAGAATGCAGATGGGCTGCTGCGGTGGTTCACCTTTCACAACCTATCAAATATTCTCACATTCACATTTTGTTTTCAAAGGATTCAATAATGCATACGCTCTGAACCTATTAAACTGAATTTTATGCCAATAATCTGCACCTTTTATTATCTGTAATGTATACTTGAATGTTGGCAGTAGGCCAGGGTAATGTATGTTAGAAGGTTGGTAGAGGCAGTAACAAGATGGTGAGGAAGAGGTGAACTCTTGTGTTGTGATGGTCTGTAGTACTGAACGTGATTTGTAATAAAGAACTGAAGAATTTTGGCGATGAGCATGGGCTTGCCAACAATAAAAAAAAGATAATTACTTCGGCAGATAACACAAGCCTGCTAGCCTGGTTACTGTTGCAAGCATCAGAAGTCAACATCCTTCAAGATGAGCTTAATCGGCCATATTGGTGAATATGTACCAGTCAAAGAAGATTTTGCATCATACGTGGAAAGACAAAACAAGTTTTTTTGGTAAATAATGCCAAATAAACGGCAAAGGTGCCTATATTTATTACACTAATGGGCACCACCACGTATGAAATTCTAAAGAATGTTTTAGTTCCTGAGTTGCCAACCTCCAAATCGTTTGACGAGTTAGTAAGCGCGCTAACAAAACATTTTTTGCCCAGCAAGACGGTAACAGCTGAACGATTTGAGTTCCCTAAAAGAAACCAGAAGCAGAACGAGTGAGTGTCCAAGTATGTTATGGCATTGAAAACCTTGGCGAAGACCTGCAAGTTTGGAGATTTCCTGGATGATGCCCTGCAAGATCGTCTAGTATGCGGGTTGCTGTCGGAAGGGATACAGCAAAAGCTCTTTACTGAGTCAGACTTAAATTTCAACAAGGCTTGTGTGATAGCTACTAGTATAGATTTAGCAGTGTCGCAGAAAAAGCTTTTTTAACTGGCTGAAATAAACAGCATGGCAACTAGATACTCGAGAACCACGCAACAACAGCTGCAAGAACATCAGGAGGATACTTCTCCATCGGCAAGAAAACCGCCATTCTGGAAAACGACACCTGGGTCCTTGCATCAGTGTTCACGGTGTGGAAGAAAACATGCTCCTAATATGTGTCCAGCAAAGTTGTGGACCTGTTACATGTGTGGAAGGAAGGGTCATTCAGCTCGGATGTGTCATAGCCGAGGAAAGGTAAACAAAGTAGAAGCAGAGTAGTCTAGTGATGAGGCAGTGTTACTCAATTCTATTTCGGCATCTTTACATCAAGCTAGTGTAAGAAGTGATCAGTCACTACATGTCAGCAGTATCAATGCACTCAAAATGTAAGGAAGGCTGTCCCTACAGTCTCGTGGCCACCAACATNGTGTTACTCAATTCTATTTCGGCATCTTTACATCAAGCTAGTGTAAGAAGTGATCAGTCACTACATGTCAGCAGTATAAATGCACTCAAAATGTAAGGAAGGCTGTCCCTAGTCTCGTGGCCACCAACAATGGCAGCATGGGAGAGGGTTCATGCCGATTTTTTTGCAGCAAGAAGGGGCTACTATTTTGCTGGAGTGTGACCATTACTCCACGTGGGTAAATGCATAGATAATGGGTAGTACAAATGCATCCAAGATTATTGAGAAATTGAGATCTAGTTTTGCAATTTTTGGGATACCATCAAATCTGGTTACAGATAATGGGCCACCTTTCAATCCTGAAGAGTTAATAAACTTTTGTGAAGGGAACGGGATTCAGGTTTTGAATAGAGCTGAGCCGATATTGATACCCGATATTAAACATCAGCCGATATTACAATATTAAATATCAGCAGACGTATCTGCACCGATTTTATTTTTAGATAATATTGAGAATAATATTTTCATTTATGCTTGGCCATAACACCAGAGGATAATGTGGTGGTGACTTACATTATTTAAGTTGCTCTGACCTAAGATTAAAAATAGTTATTACTAAAGTATTTTTTGAGTGGTGCTTTTATTCTCCGATTTTGAAGAATTTATGTGCAATTAATTTTCCTATTGTTTTGTATGTTTACTTAAAGCATGCATCAAAAAGTACATTGTATGACACTGACTAACACAGATTTCCATCAATTTGGAAATAGATTCCAAGTAGAGTCGTAAAGGTATTAAGTCCGATGACTTACATGGTATTGTGTCACTGGGAGAAAAAAGAGAGAGAATGGTGCACTTACAACTGAGGAAATCCTATTTGAATGAAAGTAAACATCCTTTAATTCCCCAGGAAAAGGAAACACACATGAATCCTAGACCATATCTAGGAAGTGGAGGACAGGAGAAATGACATATAACCCCACAAAATAAATCAGGTGACCAGTTAAGTAAGAAGGAGCCCGACAACAGTAGGGATCGGATTCAGGAAAGGGGTTTGGAAATAAGATTAGATGAAGGTCTTGTAGAAGATATTCAAGAGAGATTACCTTTAAAAGACACTGTTGCTAGCCAGTCTAGTGATAATGGTGGGAATAGCCCTCCTTTCAAAGGATTTGCACCTACATGGGTTGAAGACCCAGCAAGGGAGGTACTCGGGCCAGGTGTAAAAGAGGGATCCTGTAGGAAATCAAAGAGAGTAATAAAGCAACTAGTTAAGTTAAACTTATAGGAAATCAGTCTTCCAGTGAGGGTGATGGGTAAGAAAGAGAAAGTGTGAGTTATTTGGCAAGTATTATCGACTAAAGTTGTGTGTACTTCAATTCTTGCTGCTAGTGCTGATGCCAATTTGACTAGCTGCTTATTGTAAGTTATCATTAATTGCCTATGAAATGCAGCTCCAAAAAAGAAAAAGTTGTCATCCACAGAGAAAGGAAGGATTATAGAGAACTACGTAATTTCTGCAATGATAATTGAAGCAAGCCTTGCAAGAAGGATCTCTAGCACAACAGTCCTCTACAATTTCAAGATAATCACCATAGCCTACATTTATATTAAGCCTTTTTTTTTTAGATACTGCCACTACAAACAAATAATGTCAACTTAAGTACTAAATGTATTGTCATTACTGAACTGATACAAATCTAATAAAAAAAAGTATGAAATAAAATTTATTTTTGAGGACAATAACTTTGTAAATTTAATATTGCAAAATTGGCAATTTAAATAGAAAGTGATGGTGTATGGCACACCTCTGTTAACATGATACCATGTTGATTATTCACTTTCTCTACATCATAAATAAACATTCTAGCAAACAATGTAACATTGTACCACAGATACAAATACTCAATTATCAGAAAGGTTACATCTACAAATTATATACACACCTGAAAATTTCTTCATTAATAATACCCTAATTGAAAGTTATATTCATACAAAAACTGCACATAACACTCTTTCAAAGATTTCAATTAAATAAGATGGTGCTAGAGCATTTATCTTTAACTAGTTGAAAATAATGTTTATGCTGCACCAAGTGTTAAGTAACAGGATAACAAAAACTGGCCTTTAAAATAATATGAGGTCTTACACAAAAAAATTAAGGGTAGGTATAGTGATGTTGGTAGCAAACACATGTGGCGTACCTTAGGTTCCCTCATGAAGAGGATCCTGCCCACCGTGTCAGCGTGTGGATCCTTCACCCTGACAGTAAAGGGCAGGCGGTTTTCTCGGAACGCTCGAAAACCAAGCTGTAGTTGATCACCAGACTTGGTTACCGGTACCAAGTTGCCAGCAAACTCCACATACTGTGATTTTCCTTCCAGCACCTGTGAAAGAAGCAGGGTCGCATTGTCAACTTAATCACAACGATGGTGGTTAATGATCAGAGAGGGTAATTAATTAAGAATTAATTAAGAATAAAAAAGAGCTAGTGGTACTATTATTTACAAAGGGGGAAAGAAAGATGGAGCGAAAGGGTTGGCAAAACACAAATGAATGACGATCATATTTTTTACAAGTTGTATAACATCACAGTTCATCTGCATCATTATTACACTCCACAAAACTGAAGTCATATTCAGTACCATTTACAAAATATCAGGGAAAAAAATGTTAAAAAATAAAATTACAGACTATTGTTTTAAACACTTGAACTCGGGAATTATATATTAATTTGTCCACTGGTACATTCAAAATTTTGCAAAAAATTTCCTGGCTGAAGTATTTATATATGTGTGTGTTTGTGTGTGTATGTGTGTGTCTATATATATAATGTTATTTAAAATTGGTAACAAAATAATTACATATTCAGACTTCCCTGTTTTACAGACTACGAGAAAACACAACCATCTACAGGGATGATAATAAATACTATATGTGAAACAACACACACATCAAAGAATATCTTTATGCACATATTTTAAGATATTGCTGTAGTGCTATTTTAAATTGCATATTTGATGCTGATTGTGCCAAACTATTATCAGCTTTCATAAGTGATTTTGTGCTTAGAATTGACTGCTAGGGTGAATAAACAGATTATCACGTGCTGTTCCCTGACTTTTTCATTTGTGCCCTATCTCTATTGTGGAAACTAAGATGTAATCATGACAGCTAGTTATCATTCCACCTTCGCTAATTATACTGTAACACAGCAAGACATTAATAGAAATTATTTTATTATAGCTTTAATAATTTTGTACGATTTCCCAAACTATCTTAGAAGTAAATGTCACCTGCCTTCTTGAAACACACTTACTACACATGAGATCCTGGAAATTCAGAACCACTTAATTTTCTTATAACACTCCCTCGCAGCTCTTCTCTCAGCATACTTTTCAGTCTCATGATGAGTTACATATTCTATGAATGAACAAACACTCAGTGAGAAATGAGGTCAATGAAGAACAGACATGTACTTACTTCGACATCCCTGCTCTTGGCAACCTCTGTGAACTGTTCCTGATTCTCCAGTGTTTTGTCTTCTTTATCATCAGTCATGCAAAACACCCTGAGTCTCGCTTCCAGTTGGTCCACACGTTTTGCGAACACCACAAACCTGTGAATCACAATGATTACCTCTCATTCCTCAAGCAGCTACAAAATAAATAACTGCATAGCTTAATCTCTAAATCCATCCTTGGATGATACATTTACTTATACACAGTTTCAGTTTCCAGTATGGTGTAATATTTTACATTAACTGATTCAACAATTCGATGTATTAATTTAATAAATCCAGTAACAATAACTTTTGTTGTTAAACAAATATTACATTCCTTTTTAAAAGTCCAGGGGCAACAATCAAATATTATTATATTTTTAAATAGTATAAATTACACGTTAGTCTTAGTTTTCAGACTAAGTTATTTCAAACCCTACGTTACAGTATGACTATGACCTTGGCTCCGACACATACTCAGAAGCACTGGCTGGTTCATTAGGATGTACCACTACAAAGTAACACTGGTATAGGTTGTTCACAATAAACTGTGCACTTCTGAAAGCCCTGTTTAACATCTATTTGTATACACATTGTGCATTCCTCCAACATATGTAAAATTAACATCGTAGTGGGCTTGATCACTTTATTCACGCATCAGTCAAGTGAAACTGTGAAATTATTAGGAAAGTAAATATTTTACAAATTTGCTTATTAATATACCTGCAATCACTAAAAAAAAAAAAAATTAAGAAAAAGAAATAATTTAAAGGTTTATTAATGTTTACTTAAGATTTTTAATTCAACGTTGCAACAATGAACTACTTTCCCTCCATCATTATGAACTTAACTGGATGCATGCCAGTCAGTGAGCTTGTTAATATATATGCAAGTAGAGGTGGTGACATTATTCAAAGGCTGATTTCAAAATTGCTTAACTAACCATGAACAACCTATAATTAAATTGGAGTAGAGGGAATGGCGGAAAATAAAACACATATTTTCTGGGAAAACATGTGTAGATTTTCCAGCAAGATGAGGGATAGATCAAGTGCTCAATGAGACTGAATTCAGCATCCCAGATAAGAGACACATGAAAAGGGGAAAATGCAAGTTAGAGGTAAATGGAGGAAATACATTACAGTACAAGGAAAAGAAACATGAAATCTTTGTTATTCATACTGTTACATCGCGGGTAGTTCACCTGGATGCAGTTACTCTCGCGCACCATCTAACAATACTGTCGCCACACGAGTTAACCACTTAGGTCTCGCACAGGCGCGGCCTTGCCCATTTCCCGCCATGACTAGGACACAACTGCTAAGTCCATGCTCATACTGCCAACTGCGCCTCACCAGTACACAACACATATTTTACCAAGCAAAAACATGGGTGAGAGAGAGATAGTATCTCCAACACTAAAGATTATTACTGCTGCTATGCTTTACAGTTTTACATTAATTTTATCAAGTACCAAGTACATTGTGAACTTGATGTATTCCACAGCAATAGTAAACACTTGCAATGTCAATATGAGCTTACTTTGCCATGAATGGGACATGCATAGCCTCCTTGTACAGCTCAGTCGCCATCTTGGTGGCCTCCCCGATGTTGCGGCAGTCCATCAGCCAGAACCTCGCAGACACAGTGGTGGTGAAGGACACACAGTCATTGACAAAAGTCAGCGGTGTCGATCCTGTCACGTCCTCCCACTGCGCTCTCGTTGTCCCTCCTGTGGGTACACATTACAGTTACTGCCAAACACTGGAGAGAAGCAAAACCTCCTTTGTCTGCTGGCACCGGCTATTACTGCTTGCTTGCACTTCCCATCTATCTCATGGTCTAGCAGGTGTGGGCATCTGGCAACAACACCAACCAACCCAAGTGGAATGTAAACCACAGGAAAAATCAGTGCTCATTAAATAAAACTTCGAGGAGATAGCTTCAAACCTACAGCTCTATTTATTTACAAGAAACAGCATGGCACTCTACACATGTCATAACTTTGATCAATAAACGTAACATGTTATTTAAATAGTGCTGTTCACACATGCATGTTTTCACAGAAAATCACTAGCTCAGAAATTTCTCCGTCAAGTATGAAACTCAATTTTTGTAGCCTTAGCTAATTGAGTTACACAAAAAGAATTAAAATTCTTTTAGAATTCATGGCATGGCATATAGTAACATCTGAAGAAACTGTAGGCTTTTTGAATATTATTTCAATTAACTATTGATCCTTGTAGGTTAAAGTCGTATGGAGATGTAAATAATTCTTCAGTTAAATTCCTGAAACACGCTTAAAATAATTTATTTTTACTTGCTGGTAAGAGATTACTGGTAAAATGCCAAGAGTTGACACACAAAAAGTACCCAGTCAATGACATCGTACAAGAGCACAATGTACATACATGTGACAGTCGACAAATCTGAACTATCCATTCAGAATACAAAATAAGGAAATACATATACACACTGCACAATACCATGACCAACCACCAAATTACTCCAACAACAAAACATCCAGTGCAAGGAAATCAAAGTGTGTGTTTACAAGTGCATCCATGCAATCACAAGGCTCATCATGCATGTAGTATATGTTATCTCATGACCATACCTATGAAAGAAAACAAGCTCACAACCAACTTTGTACTCAAGATACATCAAAAGTGTATTGAGTGATCCAGAAATGCATGCTGCAAACAGTGCCATACAATTCCTATTCCTAATTAAAATTGTACAAATTAGACGTCTCTTGCACCTTGCCCTTGTCCATTATTCTGTTTTTCAACTGTACTGAAACTATAGACCATTAAACTAAAGTAGTATTAAATGGTAATGCACCTGGTATCAAAATATTTCCTATTCGGAGAATTACAATTTTCTTAAAACTTTTATAATTATTTCCAGTTTTGAAGTTCCTTCCCTACAAAGAGTATTTGTTTTATGAAACTATTTCACAACGATATTTAACACCAACGAGTAGTTAAAATACATTTAGTTCACTNGAGAGTATTTGTTTTATGAAACTATTTCACAACGATATTTAACACCAACGAGTAGTTAAAATACATTTAGTTCACTGTTTGCTGATTTCCTCAACTACAAACACAGTATTGTAAGGTCACTTTATAAAATTTGGGAGAATAGATGTAGAAAATGTAACATGTGAAACACATACTCTTTTCAACTACCGTATGTATTTAGAACCTTCCACAGTTCCACAGAGCTGCAATAAGGAAGGGACGAGGAAGTACACAGGCAGAATGCCCCAGAGCCCCCACTATCATTGAGTCTCCTTACTTTCTCTACGGCACCACTGCACTACCAACCAAACACAGGGTCATTTCTCTAGATTATATATAGTCTATATTCACCTTTTCAAGTAACTGATTGCATCACCGTTAGAGAACAGCAAAGTGCTTTACCACGTCAGATTTGCACAGATGTCACGACTAGTGCTGCAAGTCTGTGTACCTTTAAATGCCCCACTGTTTCAAGTGGTTAAAAACATCAGCAATGCTTATTACACCTTCACATAGATATAAATAATGTTTAATCACTGCTGCAGTTCTTTTTTACTCAAATTTTAGAGGGTCCCAACCCAATGCCCCAGCCCTAAGCCCCCAGAAACTTTGCTGCGGTCCTGTACCCCATAAAAAAGCAGGGATCAGTACAAGTGTGGCAGGATATGGAAGAAGTTTGGATAAAAGAAGAGCTACATCGCAGAGTGAAGAGTACGTAGAGCGGGAAAGGAGCTGAGCGAGAACTGGATGAAGGATGATGAAACAATCTTAACAAGGAATCGCAACGAAGCAGTTAAGTGGATTGTCTCCCTTGTCATGTATGATAGTGTTTGAGAGGATTATGAAGAAAGTGGAAAGAAAGGTAGGAGCAGGAGATACAAAGGTTGTAGTATCTGCTGATGATTTTATGGTGTGGGAAGAANGAAAGTGGAAAGAAAGGTAGGAGCAGGAGATACAAAGGTTGTAGTATCTGCTGATGATTTTATGGTGTGGGAAGAAAACAAAGGCAATGTGCAAGAGCATTAAAGGGTATGAAGTGAGCAAGTGAGAAAATATGATACAAGATTCAGCACCAAAAACAGTAATGTGATAGTGACATGGAGTGAAAATGGAATGAGGAGGAGTATAGAAATCAAACAGGCTGAGCTGACACAGGTGTTCTTCAAGTGACAGGAAGTACACTAGAGGAAAGACAGAATTAAGGAGGAAAAAGAATAAGACAGCAAAGAGACTCATTCCACAGGTGTGCGAGAGATTTGGTGTGATAACAGAANAAGACAGCAAAGAGACTCATTCCACAGGTGTGCGAGAGATTTGGTGTGATAACAGAATGGCACTGAAATGCACAAGTTATACTATATACCCACAGTCATGTGTACAGTTGATACCTGAAAAGTAGATGAGAGAGTTGCTGGGAAGATCACAGCAACATTAATGAACTTATGAGAATTACATGGGCAGTAATGAAAAGTGACATGATTAAAAATGAGATTGTACAATCAAGCGCAGGAATACGGGACTTGAATAAAACTGCAGGTAAAGCAAGAATGAGAACACACGGCCACATCCAGAAAATAAGATGAGATCGCTAAGAAAAACAATGGAGTTGAAGCACAGGAAAGAAGATGTGCAAGAGAGAAAGGAGAGTGGAGCATAGAGGAGGATGAGGATGAGGAANTGGAGTTGAAGCACAGGAAAGAAGATGTGCAAGAGAGAAAGGAGAGTGGAGCATAGAGGAGGATGAGGATGAGGAAGAATAGTTGAAAGACAGGTGGAAATAGCACAATTTTATGGCTGTAACTCAACAACAGGTTGGAAACAGTAGTGATTGATGACCAAAATTACTGTCAGCAATGTAAGTTGAGATTATTAATTTAACTTCTGCAGTCTTAACCTATGCCATCCTATAGTCCCACAATCAAGAGCTCATGCAAGGAAGGTGGTACCCCCACCTAGGGTGCACCATACAGTATATTTGTTAACCTATGTCATGGTTTCTTTGTGATGCAACATATATTCACTGTTCAGTTTTACTGCTTAGCTGTTAATTTGTTCCTGAATCTATGATACTTAAAAACTTCTCACGTCACTCCTAATTTGTCAATTAATGCATGTATTCACAGTATTCTCAAAGATGGAAAACAAATGAAACCTTTTGTACTGCCAAGCATGGGCCGTTGGAAATTTGGCTGAAGAGATTATACATGCACTTAATGACATCATCAGCGATTTACAGAAATAAAACCTTACTATTACACATTTTTCTATCAGTAACATGAATTTTATAAAATCAGCCCGCAGCACAACATAACTTCAATGATGCTGAAGGATAAGATACTGAAAAAAAGATATCCAGTTTATACTAGCTTAAAATTTGAGTATTTCTTTCAAATATAATGAATGACACATTTTCCAACAACACCTAAACTAACATGATTCCATGAGAATAAGATGACTGTGAAAACTAGAGCCAATAACAATTTAAACACGTATTTGTTNCTAAACTAACATGATTCCATGAGAATAAGATGACTGTGAAAACTAGAGCCAATAACAATTTAAACACGTATTTGTTATTATGGCTGCAGTAAAACCTGGAAAATTTTGAATTTGGCATCAAATTAATCAAAAAATATAAAGCGTACATTTTTTTTTACTAGAGGAAAATGGCATCACATACAATGCGTACAAGTTGAACAATGTTTGGTACAATTGTAAAATAATTAATTTTTTGGTATCAAACACCCTTAATCACCAAGTCCTAATTCACAAAAAAAAAATGTTGCTTTGTGGTAACACCCAAACTCACTATATTTGTATGAAAACAGCACCCACATGAAAAAGGCTATCCAATGCCTTTGAGTTAGGCAAGCTGAGTAATTGGTGTGCCTCCATGTCATTTTCTGTTTATATATATATATATATATGTTTTGCTTATTGATTAGGTACTAGCTTTTGCTTCAACATTTCAAGTACACCTAATATGCAATCTCTACGACAACGGTTTTAAAAACTTCTTTGTATTGGAATCACATGTGACATAAACCACGCAAAAGTCTACATTAATTTGCATTAGATTAACTGTCTTGTATTCAGTAACACAAATACTTTTGAGTCTATGAAAGCATCATAATATCAGAATTAGTAAGGTTTCCTGGTCAAAACCATTTATCATTGGTGCTTCCTTTCGTGTTTTTACAGCAAACTTTGTCCAACCAGAACTAGAACAACATAAACAGCAGACGACGGCCTGACAATCGCCAATCACAAACATAAACGTCGCTACAATGTTGTCAGATTTATCTTAACCATCACTTAGCTAACCAACACTTTCCTAACCGGGAGNCTGGGAGATGTCTTTTGTGAAACAGTGCGAGACTAACAAACGATTAAAACTTCTGTTTGAATTTATAATATGGTCAGATAACCAATACTTTGAACAGACCTTGAGGGAGAATTTCTGTCTCTTATATTTGAAAGGGTACTCAGATCAAATGAGGGGTATGCACGTTATGAAAACTTATTCCCTCAGCGCACATTTTGTGAAGACTGAGGGCCTCAATTACGTCATTTCCAAGCCTTCACTCGGAGCTATTGCAATGTTTTGGTGGTAACGCCAACCTTGAGAAGAAGCTTGTGTGGTGATATGCCAGGAGGATAGATGCTGTTAATGAACTGCACAGGGTGCATCATCCATTCTTACAACTACTGTCCACAAATTTTTATTTTATTTCTACCCTTGTAACATCTTCCTCTATGTCGATTCGCTTCAAAACTACAGAATAAAGATTGTATAAACAGATTTTTGTCTTCTGAGCATTTCTAGTGATACTACTAATGGAATATATTTACGTTACATTAAATATCATTGTCATACTCAGGTATGTTGTAAAACATAATATATAGACAATAGGCCTCGTCTCGCACCTCTGTTATATGATGTGGTTTTGACAGTTCTCTAGGTGATTTTCAGGTTTATAGTTCTGACCGTCCTGTTTGCGAGAAACCAATTAAATGTTCCAACGCAAAGATGGTTACTGTGCAGGTGGAATGGGCACTATATCCCAAGTCACTCTTCATCGAAAATGACACAGGTATGGAAATATCTACCGCAATATAAAATGTGATCAAAACACATATATGGCACCTCATAAGGAAAATAACACTGCGTAATGTAGGTATTTCATTGCCTATTTAAATATTGATCCTGCTCAGTCGACAACTTTTTTCTGTAACTATAAGGAAATGAAATTTTTTTTTTCAGTAAGACAGGTTTAATTTTTATTCTTACTACTTTTTTGTTTGATAATTTTTTACAAAACATGTTGGTTTGAAGGTTGCAGGCATGGAAACGATGTAATGTAGGTAACATATCAAAAAAACATTTTAACCTTTTCACCTTCTTAAGGACTTGAATTTGGAAAAAAAGCTAGTCTTTATAATTACCAAAAGATGGTATTACCCTCACAAAATATTTCAAAATATTGAAAGTGTTTCCATTGACATGGACTTATCAAATACATTTTGTATAATTATGTCGGGCTCAGGAAAATTTTAAAATATTTTAATTAATGTTTTATTTTGCTTTTCACGGTTTTACTGCTAAATTTAGTAGTGATGTACTTTAAATGTATTTTTTTTTGTTGTTCTCATAATTTACATGAATTTTCTTATTAATAACATTGATGTAAGAAGTATTCTGTTTTGGAGATACTATAAAAGAAAAAAAAAAGATGAGTCATCTTGAAATTTTTTTATAAATTCTCTAAGGATACGGTAAAACATTTTATGTGACAAAATATGTAATTGCAATCCATATTTTATTAATGAAGGGGGATGTTATTTAGAGTTACATTTTCACCTTAAATACATAATTTTAATAATTCATTTCTCACATTTCACCTTCACCTCCCTCCACCACCCCAAATCTATTAGTTTTTTATGTTTTTCAATAAACACATTTTATTTTCTTATTTTTTAGGTTTGATAACTCTATAACTACTTTAGGTCAAAAATCATTCCTTTTTCTATCTTATTTTTTATTAGAATCGCCTCTCAAACATTGCAACATGCTTACCTGTAACATTTGTCACAAATAAATAAAAAAAAATCAGATAAAACATATTAGGCATTAGAATCTCATTAAAAAACCAAACCAACAGAAACAGTTGTCAGCAGAAGGTGTGCTGTTGCAGGTAGGAACTTTCCAGCAAGTTACAATTCCAAATCTCTTAGTAATAAGTCTCTCCTTCACTGCATTGCAAGTATTAAAATAAAAAATGGAAAAAATTGGTGACTGATCTAACATACAAATTGTGACATCAATTACTGTGGTTTATACTAGATCATGTGTGGTTTGTGACTAATGGGAGAATCCCTGGGCGTGGGGAAGGTGTGGTTGTGATGAAACAGGGAAAGCCTGGGAAAGTAAGCAGTTGTTAACATGTCGCCAGAACACTGTGATGTCATACACGCAAACAAGTGACTCCTAATGACCCCGTCAAGCTAAACTGTATGGTTTGTTTTGTATCACGTTGAATGTATTACAGACCTGTGTTGGTGGACATTTGTTTAAGATAAAGGTTGAGTTGTACACTTTAAAGTATTAAACATATTTGTATGATTGCTGAGTTTTGCATCATTTCAGATGCAAGGGGGAAAAATATCATTCCGTATTGAGCCTAGTCTAGGAAGCAACAGTTCTTGTTACATTTTGTATGGGGAAATGTATTTATATGACACGCATGATTATGCCATACGCACAACTTAAAACAGATGAATTACAGATGCCTTCGGCTAGTGAAATTAAAATTCTTGGTAAATGTAGCGCACATTTAAATATAAATATGTATTGCAGAATAATTAATAAATCTGTCAATAAATGTTGTTTCCTTCAAAACTTTAGGCGTTCAAATGCTACTTCCCATCCCCCCTTCTTCCCAAAACCTCCAAAAAAAATACAGGCAATCCTCTATTTTCATACATGATGTGTTCCTGAAAATATGTGTGAAAGTTGAATGTATGAAAGTAACGCATGTAATAAGAGGGGTTCCCTTCCACAGTTACAAGAAAATTTAAAAAAAAAATTAATTTTGGAAGAAAGATAATATATTTAATTGATAAACATGCTATTTATAACAAGTATTTCATTGAAAATAACGAATAAATATACATTTGCAATACTTTCTTTCCTGAAATGTTGATTTTCAACACCTATATACGTATTTGATTGTAAGTACTATGTAAATAAATAACGTAATTAAATATGGTTCCTACTTTCCGTAAAATTGTTGTGCAAATGTAACATTTTATTTTTTAGGTTGTAAAAACTACGTAAAAGTTTTTCAGAGATTCATATATTATTTTAACAGATGCACTCATTTGTATTGTGCCCATATGACAGCCATATCTAAACATTCATAACATATGATCCACGAAGGCTGGGAAACATGGCAGGCAGTGTTAGATGGCAACTAACAGTGCTATATCAATATGTTGGTAGGTTGCTATATGTATGAAAGACCAAATTGGTCATATGAAAGTTGATTTAGAGGTGATAATATGTCAGGTATGAAAGAGCGAGTTGTACGAATCTCGAATGTATGAAATTCGAGGACTGCCTGTATTGATATCTTGCATTTGTATTATATTATTCCTAATGCTAGTGAAGTAGATACTGTGACTTATAATTTTGTGTGTCACTGCCTGACCGAGTTTAGTCAGATAGTTAAGAAAAATAATTTCTTTCACTTTATTTCATGTATACCAATAAAACAGCATATTAATTGGACTTGTCATTTAAGAATGCAGCAAAAATAACTAAATTCATTGTTCAAATATGCCTTTCGTATTTTTTTGTTCAAAATAAAAATTACTTGCCTCCCGGACTATGACCTATTCTTTGCAATAGTATAGAAAGGTGAGTCAACGTTTTCACTTTGCACAGTAGTGTATGCTTCTCCATCTGCCTTTTCACATGTCATCACTACATCTCTCGCTGAGCACATACCACCAGAGTTCTTCCCATCAGTCACAAACAGTAAGTAACCTTAAATTTATTTATTTATTATCTTCCTTTTTTATGGTAAAGTTAAGGTGGTACACCTTTTCTTACACTTAACCAAACAGGCACTGAAATATTTTTTTACAACAACCATGATTAGAGAGACATTCCTCAAATAACATTACCAAGGGCCTTTAACTCTTCCACCATGATTTTACAAGAATTGTAATTTTTAGAGTTAATTCTGTGTTAACTTATTAAGTTTATTTTTATTCAAAATATGCTTCCTGAACAGATTTTTTTAGAAAACCACAAACAACTGTTTCAAAAAGAGTTTCATCTTTCTTCAAATGAAAATTGAGTCTCCCAGCCTTTTGTACACCAGCAACAGTTATGGTAATTTTTTAGATTAAAATTTAGTTTACATAACTTTTGTTAAGTTGATAATGGGATTCCAAACATTGAAACACTATCAGTTTGACTCACCTCTACCACAACTGAAGCAATAAGAGTCACTGTTTACTGACTTTTTGACAGGATAAAGATGAAAAATAAGAACTAAGAACCAACAATAATAGCACACAATGAAACAAACAGAAGCAATAATTAGTGATATCAAGGAGGTCAGTTGCAATGTGAACAGAGACATTTAACCACTGAAATTTGGAAGCACACAGTTTATAGTTCTGCATGTGTTCTACATCCTTGATGCAAGTTTGGAGCTGAGGATCTATGATGCATTCTCCCACCACTTAGAAACAAAATGGGTAGAGCTACTAACAGAGATNCAAGTTTGGAGCTGAGGATCTATGATGCATTCTCCCACCACTTAGAAACAAAATGGGTAGAGCTACTAACAGAGATGGTCAACTTTTCTTGAAAGCACATAGAAAACACAACCAGACCTGCCTGCAGGATTGCTAGACATAGCTGCATCTGAGGGACCCAGGCTCCATAGGAGAGTCCAAAAGAGTTAGTTTAAAAAATTAAGCATGAAAATNACATAGCTGCATCTGAGGGACCCAGGCTCCATAGGAGAGTCCAAAAGAGTTAGTTTAAAAAATTAAGCATGAAAATAATTACTCTGAATTGGAAGGAAGCCCACTTTTGCATCAGCAGGTTCAGTTGACACTGCCTGTATACCCAATTGTACATTTATGTTCGTAAAAAAGATCCTAAAATAAAACGTTGACAACTGCTCAATTGTGGTTCAATGGCAGTGTCGAGTTTGTTTCCTTTTGGCACAGACCATTGGCACCTTTTCGGGGCTCGAATCTGGAGTGTATATACCAGGTCGCTGGTTTTGGTAGATGGTTTTGAGGGCTGCTGGAAGTTCAGCACTTTGGACCCTACCCAGGTGTTACTGGACCCAGGTGTCCTGATAGATGGGGAGAATAGTCCCCATGGGATGGCAGGCCCTACGGGCACCATGCTCCTGCATTCCATTTAAGCCTGATCTTGCTGGACTGTGGACACCCCAAGTTTGGGCGAGGCCCACAGGCATCAGATTCCTAGTGTATATGTAGGTGGATGAGTGGAAAAGAAAGTCCAGGTCTGTATTGCAAGGGTTGAGTTGTTGCTGCCACATGAGATGAGCGAGCTACCTCCAAACTAACAAAGATATCTTGGCAGCAATGCAGAAGTGTAGACATATTCTCCAGTGGAAGATCAGGATCAGGTAGACACTTTGCCATCCTCCAAATCTCTGCACGAGAACTGTGGTGGATCATACAGAAGTGGATTGGTAGACCCAGTGTCTAGCCTTTTCCTGTCTGTGCTAGAAGTCTAGGTACTCACACTAGCCCTCCATTTACTACATTGAGCGGACAATTCTGGTGGTGTGTTGGATTGTTGGGGGTGGTGTCAGTAACTCAGAATTAACATGGGTGTTACCTAGTAATGGCTTTCTCACACCATGCGTGACTGTCGTGTCCGAAGGACTACATGTAGAACAGCAACAGTACCGGGCATCAAGTTGTGATGGTGACCCTCCCCTTGAGGCGCAATCGCTTGCTGCAGGACTTGTCTTGTTTCTGTCAGAGAGTGTGTGTCTGGTCCTCCCCTGTTCTTCATAGACAAGTCCCTGTGGATGTGGTAGGTTTGGATCTAAAGTTCATTAGGGCAGAGGGGAGCTACAAGTTAGCGAGTAGAGATGACCTCTCTCTCCAACGAGTGGTCAAAAACTCTGGAATAAAGTGCTGCAGGGTTTGATCACAATTATCGCAGCTCTACTGTGAGAAGCTCTACCCATCAGAATTTACTACAAAACTCCTTATGGGTCTGACCATGAAAAACGAGTCGCCTTATCAACAACACTAATCATTCTGCCTAGTCTGACTACCAGCTAATTAACCCACTTTCAGCATGTGAGTCGCAGGTCTAGTAGTGAGGCGGGTGGCATGACATGAATGGCCTCCGAGCACCTTTGAGGGAAAACTCTCTCTCTACGGCTGAATACTGCTCGTCCCTAATGAATTGTGATACTTGTTGAAGAGTTAGGCATGTAAGGGCTGAAGAACAATTCATGTTTTGTGATCTGCAACTGAATATATATCTGCACAGCAGACGTCATGAAGGTCACAGGTGAGTACAGTGCATTCTACTTCTTCATACCACCACTCCGCAGTGGCCGTGTGAGCTGGCTGCGCGTGAGAGGGGGTGGCAGCAGATGACTGCCTAGACAGACCGAGTTGTGAAATGTATCCATGCCTAGTTAGGGGCAATCCGACCCCTGTCCATTCCTTCTCGCACCTTTGGTTGCGGTGGTAGGGGTCTAGGCAAGATGTGATAGCAGTGATAGTGCTTATTGGTTAAATGACATGCATCAACCTCTTGATGTCTATCAAGGGATAAAAGGAATGTGGGTCTGTACCATTTGAGCCTTGTGGCCTACCTCAGCTCTTATAGCCCTGAGCACAAGTATCAATTTTCTTAAAATCAAGTATCATATGCAGCTCCTGAGAGCATAATTTTCTTACATTAAAGTCCGAGTGTGAATTCTGTGCAGACACATTATTACTACAAGAAAATGCACCAGAATGGTTAAGCAGTTGTGCACCTTACATACAGTATGGACAAATCTCCAAAAAAATATACAAAACTTTTCTGCCCCATCCTTTTCGTATCCTTTATAAAAGTAATAAAATAAAAGTTAATAAATAATGCATAAATATTTTTAATACCTTAGTTGGATGTTTTTCTACCATTTAACTTATACAGTTATATTCAGAAAGTCTGTCAGACATTAATCTGTATTCTGATTCATAATATATGTAATTCAGTAAAATGTTATGTTGTTCAAACCACACATTTGTAATTTATCATTATCACAGCTTAAGGAAATGCACAGCTGAACCTAAAACATTAATTTATTTCTGGGGAGGACATAATTTGCTTTGCTTCAAAGCTCTTCCTCTACGAGTTTTCTGTCTCTGGGCAAAAACGTATACCCCAACACTCATCAATAAAAAAATATATAAAGTAAAACCAAGTATTAAAAAATTGTAAAAAAACTACTGTTAAAATAATACAATTATTTAAAAATAATCAGTATTAATTAAATGCAATCATTAAAAAAATACATTCACAGAAACTCAAACAAAAGTCTTATGACAAATCACAGAAGAGTTAATTTCAAGTAATCGCTACAATTTTCCAGTTTCTCAAATGCAATGCATCGTAATGTACCTTACCTGTTATCAACAATCCCCTGACCCATTTGATCATCGCTTTCTGGCAAATTATAGCCTTCTACTTTTTTGGTTATATGAAAGAATCGCCAAATATTTTGAATGATTTTGCTATGATGGAAATTACTAATCATGTATTTTCTGTTGTTCAGCCCTTAAACTAAATAAACCTTCACCTCTGTTACAGCCCTTTCCAGTTACTTCCAATGATGAATAGAAACTTCATGATTAGTTAGAATTAACTAGCAGGAGGTAAGAGTTATGTGACTGTCGAGGGAGCGAGCAATTAAATGTTTTCATAAATGGCAGTTAAGAGTTAACTACCCTTGAAAAAAGCATATTGACACTCCATAGGAGACTATCTACAGTAAGTTACATGCATAAGACTGTACACCGCCACCATAGGAGTAGGGGCTCACACTACACTCCACAACATAGTGTTTTCTAACCCAACACTATAACTACAAATCTGCAGCTAACAGTCATATAGAATAATATAGTGTTCAGACTTGACTGGTTCCAAACACCAGACAAATTTTGGAAGATTACCTAAACGTGTTAAGGAGGAGCCTTGAGAATGAACCTGTCAGCAATTTCAGTCTATCTACAGCGACTTCTAGTATGTCAGTACCTTGCCAACAGCACCACTCAGCGGTTCACTGTAGACAAGAGGATCAAGTTTGGATGTGCTGTAAACATTTTGTGTTACGACCTCCATGTAAACGACATCACTGGATCACACTTGGTGCACTAACCATCAGCTTTCCAGCACGAACTTGTGCAGCTTATCAAAGACAGTAAATCTGCGTTAAATTACTCAGCAACTTTTCAGACTTATTTCGGTTTCACTCACAGAATATTCAGCCCCATAAAACCATTAATGTCATTCAGTTATAAACACTTTATGTCTACAATAGTATGCAACCTCACACAGCTTTCCGTATAAGTTACGATCTGGTGTTTTTTCATTCAGCCGCATAAAATATGCTTTCAGAATGAGCTTAATATCTGGCCTAGTGAATGGTTGGCTCCAGCTGTTCTGTTCACCAAAATAAGGTGATGAGCACATGATCATGATGTTGATTTCACTGTGATCAAATTTATTTAGAGAGTGACAACTTCACAAAGAAATTTCTTTCACTGTCTAGTACCACATTACCATGAAGTATCAACAGTTCTGTAAACTTCAGCAAATAATTCACACATTTTTGACAGTCTTATTGTTGGCTGCACTGAAACTTGGTTGTTGTTTAACAAGAACTTAACCACAGCAATATCCACTACGCTTTCTCCAAAAAGAAAACTATTATTATTTTTACCAGAAAAAGAGATTGGTCAAATGTCCCTCAACACCTTGAACATGCTGAAGAGAGGTCTTCAGAATCAACTTTGCAAGCAGCAGTAGTGTTCTAGCTGTTGAGCAATTTAACAATTTTGAAATGGAGATGGTTGCTTTAAATCCAGAAGGCTAATTATACTTTTGCACTGCTGGTGATTTATTCATGGTGAAATATATCCTGGAGAAGTTGCCTATGGCTGTCACTGTTCACACTGGTCAAGGACTCTGGCAAAACATCCGGTTGCGGGTCATATGTCCATCCTCATAAAATAGTACTCCATGGTAGGTGGAACAATGGGTGCAAAAATATGTAGTGTACATATGATAGTCTAGCATCTACACAATTTTGTTGCCACAGGTTTCCTATCCTGGGAATATCATGTTAGCTGTTCTATTTGTGCAAGGGTGATGAAGCATGCAGGAAGCGAGTTGTGGACTTCTATCAAGATGAAGCATCATGGGCTGTACTCGATCAACATCCACAAGAACATTATCAGAACAGACAAAGTAAATCACAAACTAACACAATACTATATGCTCAACCACTTTTTCAAAACATAGTCTCTTAGCATTTATAAAATAAACAATTATTATATTATGCAGATAGTTGGTCTCAGCAAAATCAGTGAACATTAATAAGTCAAATATAATTATTATGGAAACACTGCACTACGACAAAGTGATATTTTCAATTAGTGTATTGGAAATATGAAACCTTTAATTTCTTCTCAAAAATTTTGGTATGAAAATAATCTACTGCATTAGCAGGTGAACCTTAGCAGAGAGTGAAAAAAAAAGAAACGTCATGCAAAACAGTGCAACTTGTTTGAGTTGGTGAAAACATAACTGATTTGAAATAAAATTGATGTATGCAAAACGTATATGGGAGAAAGTAGTATTTAAAAATCAATGCAAATAATAAAAAAAATAAAATTGGCAATTTTCCCAAAACTGGTTAGAAATGTGACATTATAACTCACAAAACTTGACTTCATTATTGTAAGCAATGAAGTCATTGATACTATGCTGATAAATAAGCCTAATTAAAAGCTATACGATAATTATATACGTTAAGGCTTTGAATGTGTCATTCACCAGTGTATTTTGAAGTTATTTCTAAAAACATGCCAGCAAAATATATATTTTATTTCACAGTTTTTTTTACCTAAGATTTGTTCAACATATAACACATAAAACTATTTATAAAATAATTAGGGACAAAACCATACCTACTACACTTGATATCATACACCTGAACAGAAGCACAAACATATACATACATACCTACAGACACACAAACACACACATGCACATACACACAAAGCTTAATTGTGTTTTATCAATGATTACAACAAATTCTTACTTGCAAACAATTTTTTTTTTTTTTTTCAAAAAACTAAATTTGTACAGAGCTCAGAAAAAAAGTACATAAATGATATAGACACTGTTATGTTTCTAAAAAGCCAAGCGCTTAATCATTTCAAAAGTGATGAAATGAAAAAAAAGTAAGCATGACCAACCAGTTCTGAAGGTGGCTGAAGAAATCTTAAAAAATTAAGGCAAAGTAAGACAGTAAACACATAATCATTAACACAACTGTATCCCATACAAAGCAATACACAATACACATAGGCGAGAAAATTGTAGCAACAAAAATATAGGAAGCAAGGAAGCAGCAAGGGTTTCAGAAAAGACCCATCTTAGGACAACTAACTTCTAACTTTAGGAATATAAACACATCCATTTTGGATATTTTTTATTTTACATGGGAATATTTATCATATCAACTGACCGGATTCAGTTTCTTTATCTCTCATACTCTTGTGCAGCATTCAAACCCTCTCCAAGTTGTTAACACTGAGATGCTCCGAGACATAGAGGCCAGTGAGGAGTGTAAGAGGCAGTGGCATCACAGCGACCAAAAGAATGTGCATCCAGGAAACGTACGTGTATTTATGATTATGTACATGTCAACAGACTGCAAGGGGTAATGGTGTCGGCAGGTCAGACATACAAATGTGGCATCTATTCTGATGGATTTATCACAGTTTTATTGCTGCTACAAAGGAAAAATCAAAGGACCAGTGACAAATATTCCTATTATAACCTATTAAGAGTATGTATGTTTTAATCTAGGCCAGTAAAATTACAATGGGAATTACAATATGTTTAAGAAGCTGTAAAAATTTTGAATGCTTTTTCAATAAACTCAAACACATCTTACATCAGCCACTCTTCACACTCAGAACTAGAATATAAATTTTAAAATGTCTGCACAAGATTTACACAAGATTTAGTACAGTTCACTTAGGATAGAAGGTGGAAGTTTAAAAAATTGGCTGGGATTGATCAGGATTTCTTCAGTTTGTCCAAGAAAAAGTCCCAAGAAATCTAACTATGAGTTTTTCACTGTTTTGAAAAATAATTTTGCCATCTTTGATTTTACACACTTTCGCAGTAACACTTACTGTGTATGAACTATTTGTCCTATAGAGCTGATTTTTTTTCAATTATTCAGTGCTAATTAATTGGGTTATTATTTGAAAATAAAAACATTTAGGTATTAATTTATATCACCATGCTACAAAAATTTAAACCCGTATTTTTCATTTATTATGGGGAACATTGTGAATACATAAAAAATAATGTCAATATAATGTATTTCCATGCATCTGCTTCAAAAACCTTTATGATGATAGATTGTGTTTATGTATATCTCCTGCAACCACCTTGGATTTACACATGTGTTTGTGAAAACAGTTAGACACTTTTGAAACAGGACTTTTCCTTGTTTCTACACCAAAGTTGTGGTATTTAAAGGCTTCACGGTAAAGTGAGCACTTTTGAATGCCCTCGCATTTAGAATAATAGTCAATAAATATATTTTATTTTAGCCTTAGACGTTAACTTGCAAGTGCGGTGGAATATACACACTGTGTTTATTACCTTCATGGCAATATTTATTTGAAAAGGTGGTTAAAGGATAAATAATGGCTAAAAGGATAAAGTAACTAGGGCCTCAAAAATGTTCACTCTACCAAGAACAGCCTATAGAAGCAAGCATGGTATAAAAAATGCTTTAAATAAATGTTGAAAGGTGTAAATAATACTGTCAGTATCATGCATTTCCTTTTGTCTTGAAATTCATTGAGATGTCAGGGTTATGTTAACGAGCATAGCCTAGGATACTCTAGTGAGTATATAGCACAGAGCATTTTCAAAATATAATTTCTAATAATTTCAACACCCGATGAATATAAATTATATCTTCTTTTAAACTTACACTCTAGAAAAAAACATTTAATTATTTGTGATTATTTGTCAACTTTTTTGTGATGAACACATTGCTGAAATTGAGAAGAGACAATGAACAACTGAAGTGTGGTGACGGGGATTGAAACCCAGGCCAGCAGCATGCCGAACTGCAAGCCAATGGGGTATTTATGGCAGCAACAGGAGGCTGTGAGTTGGTGCTCCTGCGGTGGCTCAGATGAGAGAAACAGGGTCACAGAAGTTGGATACACCATCTGTGGAAAAGAGATGGATGGGCCAAGAGTTCTCCCGTGTTTAGAGATACCCTCCCATTTGCCCCTTGCCTGCCCTGACAGAGTGTATATAAGATGGGGGCAGATGGGTATACAAGATTTTAATGTTTTGGCGTAGGTCAGTGTTAAAACACCACCCAATGGGAGCCAAGCAGTGCACTCATGTGTTGGTAGTTCTCACTACTGGTCATGGAGGATAGGGTTGGCACTCTGCTGCAGGCGCGGATAGTTGTCTTTATTGCACACTGTGTCTTGGCTGGGAGCAGACTTTCAGAGCAGTACAGGGACATAAAATATAACTATTCTTTTGCTACCTCCCAACTTTCCTTCCATTGATGTCCCTGAGCCAAATTGCTGTAGTCCTCTGAGCAACATGGCCAATGTGCTTCTCGGGCTCCCTCACCACAGCTTACTGATCCCGAGGTACCAACTCAGGTGACTTGGACTAACCAGGTGGAGTTGAGGTGAGAGATTTTGGCAGCTCTTAACGAGGTCTTGAGAGCCGACGAGGGTGAAATGAGGTGAGAATTGAGCAGTGCCGGAATGCAAGGATGGGGAAAATGGAAGATCCCCGAGAAAATCAGCCGACCAGCGGCATCATCCGGCACGATTCCCACTTGCGAAAATCCAGGAGTGGCCCAGCCGGGCATTGAACCTGGTTCACCTTGGTGGGAGGCGATCAGTCTAACTGATCAGCCACCTTGGCCCTCTACCCCAGGTGGAATTTGTTTGATTCTCAAAGAGCTCACACCTCCTTGGAACACTGATTTCAAAAGGACCTGTTGTGTTTATAATGCTGTCACAGTGCTGTTGATAACGTTACTGTTATCAGTGTCAACACAGCTCGACCAATTGTTTTTCTGTAGGTTGTCATCATCGTTGTCTTCACTAACAGAAGATGCACTGTTGCACCCAACACCTAAACACTGAGTTACAAAACATTGGCCGAAGAATATTATGTGGAGCAGGGTCTTGCGGTATTAGCATGGAGACAAACCCCACATTTTCATCAAGCTTACAGCCTCAACTAAAGGATGGCGATTCTACACACTGCCATTGCAGTATATGATGATAAATATGAAGAGAAATTTGCCACATTGCTGCTTTTGTCGATGACAGAGTGGTCAAAGTGAAAGTCACTAAGATACTGATTTGTTGTTGTTGGCAGGTACATGCAATGTTTCGCAACATTTGTATCTTTCACTCCTATCATTCCATACCAAGACAGGAAGAAAGTTCCACCAGCTTAAGTATTGCTCTTGCTAACAAAGCATTTGATTGTGCTGGAGTTTTTCGAAAGTGACATTTCCTTTAATAAAATCTACAGAAGTTGTGTCGCAACCTGTAAATGGGTGCAGGAAGAGATGCTGTGACATACCATAGCCCTTCTTGCAATTTTATCATACTGAAAACTTCATCCTAATGTTTCCTTTCTCATGGGATGAGTGTGAAGACATTAAATGCAGTCGGAACAACCAACAAAATGGATCAATGTCATGTCCAACGAGAACTGGGACTCATATGATGGCTTTGTGGATTGCTATTGGCACAATGATTGTTTTAGCATCACATTTGGCTTGGCTCACATGGTAGCTAGGGACTCCGAGATGCACTTCCATAAGGAAGATCATAATGCGCTGCTGTGCTGTGGATGTGAAAATACTATCCTCAACAATTACGTCTATGACACTGAGTGGCTACTGCTTCTCTTGAATTTGGAATCCTTCATGCCTGATATGCCATATACTCATACATCAAATGCCACGTGGCATTGTTTGTGTGTGTCTACAACAATCCGAACATACTGCTCACAAATTTGTCTGTAGGTAGCTTGAAACAAAAAAAAAACCTGGTGCAAGAGATGGCCATTGGGAACCTTGTAATCACAGAGATCAAATATTTAAACTATTATAACAAATGTACCTTGTTTAGTTTGCAAATAGGAAGGTCATCTAACATCGTACATGAGTGTGCTGTAAACTCTTACTGCAAACTAGCCTTCTGTTTCTGCACACTTGTGAAAAAGCTGATTCAATACCATGTGCATTTATAGTTTCCGTGACGTTTGCTAACGGTTTAACAGCATCTTTCTGTGAATTGTGACACAATTATATTTTTTCGCAATTCTTTTGTTTAAAGGCAAAATACTCACTTGTTCATCATGGTGGTTCAAAAATTCATTAACAATCAATATCTATCCAGTCAAAACCATGGTGTAACTCTTTCATGTCTATATGTTGTTCAAGATGTTGCTCCTGAATCTAAACTTAACTTTTCAGTGATCCAAGTCATCTTGATAGTAGAGATCCTCGTATATTATTTTTAATATTGGCACTTATAACAAGAAATATTTAGATTTATCAGCAATAAAAATGTCTGTAAGCATGTTTCCAGAATTTCTGTGTGCATATGTAAACTCATTAACCACAATGCATTCATTAACACATCTTCATGACAACAAGGATTTTCATAAATGAAAGTAAATGGAAGATATTGCCACAATCATTATGTTCTGCAACTTTAGTTTTTTTTTCTTCATAAAAATGTATAATATTTGTTAAATTACAATCCGTGGAAATACTTTAATTTCCTGCTGAAAATACAAAAAAAAATGGTTTTCAAAAGAATGTGGTTCTCCAACATAAGTTCAGACATACTAAATGTTTTATGATAGCAAAATCTGATATGACTTAGTAATAATAAATAACAGCATTCTAGGATAAATAGTTTGTGCACTGTAATTAGTTTTATGACTGTATGTGTGAATTCAAGATAATTAAAGAGGCCAACATGCAACAAGTAATTTGTCACCACAAAAGATTTTATAGCAAATACACAGAAGATGACATTGGCAGTATTTTTTGATACGCTATATAAAGTTTACTTGGAAGTTTTATTTTTGATAGAATACTTGGCTGAAAAGCAATATTTGGAAATATCATAATTTCACCCGTTAAAAAGGAAGAGAGAGGCGAAAAGTGTTTAAATTTGTGTATTTTCATGACGTAAAGTTAAACCTGAAAAATGTTATGTTGAAACGACAATCTGACTTATTAACAACAAATAAAAGGAGCAGTTTTCTAGAATAAATAATTAATGCAAAGTAAGCGTGGCCAAGTTAGTTAATAAAAATCAAAGACTGCAAAATTCTGTTTTTGAAATGGCAGAAAACCTGCAACCAGATTTCTTGAATAATTTTTTTGAAATATACAAAAGGCTAATTAGAACAAATCCAAATCAACAAGAGCTTGTTTTTTTTTTTTAAAACTTCTACATTCAAGCTTTGTTTNTAACTTCTACATTTAAGCTTTGTTTGAACTAAATGCACTGTACTGTTTAGTTTTAACTCGGTAATCTTATTGCCGATACACAATCCAACAAAACCAGAAATGTTACCTATAATGATTTTTAATTACTTCAGGATAACTCTATAATCTAATGATGTGCCAAAGTTTGTTTAGATTAAATCTTATTGTTTGCTGTTCCCTTCCCAATTTACTTTAGATGGAACCTGAAAATCATAAAAAATACTTCCAAAACACAATTTATTGCAACTTATTATTTCTGAAAACCCCAAAATAGCTGATCACCAGTTTTAACAACTTTGAGAGCTTACAGGTTGATATACATGGAAATAACCATAATATTTACATTCAGAAATAATAAAAATAAACAAAAGAGTATGCACAAACCTACAAGTGAGGTGAAAACTCGCAAAATTTTTACTTGTGAGATATTTATATATAATATTATGTGTATATATACTGCAGTTTGTTTTGGACTGAAAATTCAAGACAAAAACAGAATCAACGCTTTATATAAAAATGATAAAGAAATAGAGAAAGATAGATAGATAGTAGAGAGAGCGTTGCCCAATTACCTTTAAGAGATCTTTTCCGAAACACCCCTGCCAAACGTGCAGCAATGCGAAAGTGATGGAGGGAAAAATGTTAGTCACAATATACCAGCCACACAATCAAGGGCCAGCAACCTGTTTCAAACAACTACTGCCTACTGTAGTTTTAAATGAAAACACCCCAGCGCTGTCAATTATTTAAAAACAATTTATTTTAGATCTGCTGAGCACAACTCCCAACTACTTCAAAATCTACTTTTTTTTTACTAAAATAATTGTCTTTTATGTTTAATTTTAGATGCGGTTGATGCACTTTAATTTGTTGTTACAGTTATGAAAGGTTTACTCAATAAACAAGTGATAGAAATTTCCCTTCACTTCCCTCTCCATTCAGATTTCTCCTACAAATGATCCCTTCCATTGCAGTCATTGGGCAACAGGTACTAAAATATTGTTCAGAAATCTTTGAAAATAATAATTTTTCCACCAATTACTTTACCTAGGGAATTGATTCAATTACATTGTTAGGAAACACACCTTCATAACATCATTCACTGTAAATTCAAATACACTTCTACATTACAACTATTAATCGAAACCTCTTTACTATATATGCTGGATAACAGCAAAGTGTTATTTTGCCTGGGAATGATTCTGGGCACACTAAATTGCTAGTTTAGAACACCTGATGCTATAATAAATTTCTCTAAATTTTATTTGGTGTAAAATCTCTACACCAGCATGATAAGTACCTACTGGACTGGAAAAACAGATAACTAACACCATCTTTAGTACACTATCTAACAATAAAATATGTATGTCAACCTATGCAAATTTATAAATCATTTACTTCACTGTATGGCTTTTTCAAGCCTTGTTCCCAGTGAAGTGATAAGAATATTATCCCAGAATAGCTGAACTAGCCAATTCAAAATTAATTCATATACCAGCAGAAAGCAGAACCCAGAGCTCCAACTAACATTTCTCCTTTCACATTTTTATTTGTTGACACCATGGTTCTCAAATTAACTTAAAGAACCAACTTTCATTGTGACTTTTAATACAGAATGAATATACTGTATTTATATACCACAGAATTATGCTATTTTCTGTTTTACTGTTAAGTTATAGCAATATTAATTTATTTATAGTTTTGAACATTAATTTCAGAAATAATTAAGGTCTATAAATAACCTACACAAGTTTATTTTCACCAAACAAAATACTCAAGTCTACTGATTTACTAAAAACAATCAAATGAGCCTTAATGCTGATTCCACTGATGAACCTCTAAGAAACTGATTCATGACAATGAAAATGACTGGTATGAATAAGACTTTAGGCGTACACACTAATTTCATTACATTAAATACCGTAGATATGTCGCTTTTTACTACAAGTAGAGTTATTAATAAGTACTAATTAGTTTAGCTGCCTACATGTTGTTACAGCTTTATAAAGTTGACATTTTTTTTAATTATTAAACTCAAGTTAAATGTTGTTATAATTAATGCTTTTCAAAAATTCAAATTTCAAAATATTTTATTACAGCATACGTACTAAAATTATTTATACGGGAATCTAAGCACAAACTATACTTGTTGCCACAGCTGACAATACGTAAACCACTTTAATAATACAGTCCAACTACTTAGAATGAAACAGCTGTGAAATAAAAACAAACAAATCTATTCTAAAAACAACTACAAGAATACTGTACCAGCAAAAATGTTAAGTCTACCTGCGAACATGGGTTCTAAAGATACGTATTAATCTCAAATAAAAAAGAGGTACACTGGGGACAAATGTATATTGACTGAATGTATCAAAACTAGCCAATTTGCTTCTATTCAAGGACATAATGTCAATATGTAAAATTAACGAATAGATTTACTCTTGTCCAAACCGTTACACTAACTACAGACCTTCTGACTAAATTTTAAATTAAATAATGTTATAAATGCAAAGTAAATTCCTTCACTTGGCTTACAAAACAATATCATACATGAGAATATGCATGAATATGTTTATGGACACAACAGTTTTGTTACTTGTGAAACAGTGTCATTTTAAATTTTTTCTTATGCTGTAAGCCAACAGAATTTATTTTGCCAACTACACTGTACTCAAAAATCACATCAGGCAAAACTGACCAAACTAAACAATTAAGAGGCAAGCATATTAACATGCCTCCCCCTGAATGTAGGGGCTTTATGTACACACTTTTAGAGCGCCTCGTGTAGGTGGAGCTTCACAAAACAAACCTTTAAACATCTCTCCTTGTGCTGGAACCGAGGCAAAGATCTACATGGAATAATCTTGTCTTCATAGGCATCATTTTATTTCTCCAGGCAGGAAATTAATCATGTTGAAAACTTTTGACTGCATATTACAAAATTATCTAGCTAACCTTGAACATGGAACTTACAGTATGTATGATTATGTAAATCCTTCTTGTGTGATGAATGGCAAAAACCATTTGCATGACATTACCCTACACATTTGTAACCTTTCAGTAAATCATAACAAGAGCAAACAAGGTACCTGTGTTATCAGTCAAAGCAATTCACTAACGCAGAACAGTGTGTCATGTTTGTTGGTATATGGCTAAGTACTGTAATTTTAAAGAGCAACTATAGTAAATGTGAACCTCCATGTAAGTATGTCAATATATTCGCTTTCACATGAGAGACAGTGGGCTTACAACACTGGTCGATTAATATCATATTAATATGAATAACATGTCCAATCAAAGAGCCTTTACGAAACGATACTGTAGGAAAAACTATGAGAAACCAGCCTGTGCTACTGGATTCGAAAATCGTATTGTGAGGTCAAGCAAGAGTGAGCTAGAATAAAAATTTAAGGAAGATGGTGAAATTTGATTTTGCACAAAGACGTTCGTAAGAAAATGGAAATACATCTATGGAAAAGTCAAAACCATATTAATTGAGTTAGGCGTGATATTCAAAGAGGTTGATTGGAAGAAAGAAGAAGAGGAAAAATGGCAGAATTGGAGGAAACAAAGAGACTTAAGTATGTTGACCATGATGAGAAGGAATGAAGATGATGACAAGAGAAACACTGATAAATACAAAGAGCAATGCTTAGATTCTGAAGTATTAACAGTATAAAATGTTTTACTATCCTGCAAAAATTTTAAAAATAAATACTATTATAGCTTATTTGGGTGGGTACAAAATTATAACCGATATCTTCAAAATCCACAAAAAAAGGATGTTGCTAAAAAAAACTATATATGTGCCAATGACAGGCCGTAATGCTCCTCTGATAACAATTTGGGTATAGGATTTTGAAAGTAACTAACGTACCCGTTAACTTTGTCAATTGAGGTTTTCTTGTAGATTACTAGGGCTAATTCATTTTTGGAAACTGAAAGAGATGATAACTTTAAAAATTAAAATCTATCTTGATGCAATGAACCAAATCAGTAACTTGGAATCAGATTTCAGCATTATGAAGTAAACGTTTAAACAAGGTAAAACCAGAATAAACTACTGTGTGCCAATTTGCATTTAAGTACAATTAGATGTACAATATATAATTCATGATCTCATAAAATTTCACTGAATGTTTTTGAGTACTGACTGCTGTTGTACCTATTGCTTAAGCCACGGCACATGACATGATGTACGATACTTCCAAAAAAAAAAAAACATTACCTAATTAAATCACAAATACACTTGACTTATACTTAAAATGCTGCATAAAATCTGTACCACTAAGTCCAAAGTCTATAACATATACGTGGTCAATTAATAACTAGGTTGCTAACCCCTGATTCACTTCCAAGGAAAAAAAAAAACCAATGCAAAACTCAAATTTAGGAGCAGAAACACTGATGCTCTCTGAAAACTGACCTACTCAACTACAGAAACAAAATAGCAATGCAAAACAGAAATTCATTAAAAACAATATTCTGGAATATATATATATACACACACACATATATATATCTGTACCTCGGAGGGATACAACACTATGTCCATTTTGTTCCATATTGACTTTATTACAGAGTTNCACACACATATATATATATATATATATTAGAAACAACACACAGACAATATTTTTTATAACAAATATGTCACTATTTCATCACACAGAAATAATAACAAATTTTATATGAATTAAAAGATAAATTCCAGTTGCATACTTCATTTTCCAACAGCACAAAAAATTATCACCTCCAAAACAACTATAAAATAGAACTATCTAAGAGTAAATTTGTAACATCAGAACTTGCAGTACAATTTTTATAGGAAAACAAATGGTAGCTCTGTGGATGTAATGATGGGTAGACTAGAGGAATTAAAATACAATCGGGTTTGTTACCGAACGTCAAAATAAAATTTCCTTCACTTTTCCCAGTTTTCCAGACAAAATAGGTAATTTGGCAGTATTTTCTGCATCAACTAAAAACATTTTAATAAAAACATTCCTTTAAAATATTATGTGTTAAACTAACAAAACCAAACAGTCTGCAGTAAGTGACAGTACAAATATTTAGTTAGAAAGTCATTTTTCTTATGATGATTCAATATTTTTAAAATGTACTACGTAGGTTGTTATTGAGAACATTTGGCTGTACAGAATATCTGTCAGGATAAAATGTACTGGAGGGTTAAATTTCCAGTATCAGTAACCATTATCTGACTATCCAGGTTTTCTTTGGCTACTTTTAAAATCCCTAACTTTTCCAGGTTTTTCAAATCTATAGCGACCCTGGCAGTGTCGACAGGATTGTTGCTGTCAGCAGTAGATCATAAGTATGCAAATCACATCAAAAATAGTTTTCAAATAATCCTGCCCTGTGAATTCCCTAATGCTTTGTTAATGGTGACAATCATAAAAACTCTGTACATACTGCTAGGTACTCATTTTATTAAAAATATACACTTCAAATTTCCCTGATACAATTTTTTACTACAGACAAAATTGCCTGTGACAAACACCAAAATAGCAGGGGATTTAGAGAAGTGTTTGTTAAAAATTAAATTGGAGTATGTCATAAACGCAACCATAACTGGAGTAAACTCATCCAAAACTGTTTTCATAACATTTCAAGCTTAGTGAAAATAGTATTACTTTTTCATTAGGATTTTGAACTTCTTCAAAACTTTTGTTGGAACTTTGCATCAAGCAAACACAAGAAGAAATGTACAAAATGTGAATGTGTACAACAAAATTAAAAACATACATAATTTTACAGTGGAGTGCCAACATCAAACCTGTCTGTGACTTGTGAAATGCCTCACACAGAAATACTGCAACCTAGTGATGGCCCGATACCCGATCTCAGGTATCGGATATCAGTATTATCGGTACATTTACCATTATCGGAGATCGGCACTAAAATATCGGCACATCGATAATGGCCATTCTAACCTCAAGTATTTTCTCTCCTCTGCTGCACACTTAATTTTCCCAACTCTTAACATCAGGCTGCAGCAATACGACTAAAAAGAACAAAATAATTTAAAATATCAATATGCAATAATTAAAAAAAAAAATTTTTAATAAAAAAATTAAAATTTTTAAAAATTTTTTTTTACAATAAAAACAAATTAGAATGTACATGCCCATCATTATTTTTTGCTTCACGGATTACATTTTTATTTTTGGTAAAGCAGTCTTATGTTTGACGTACGTTTCTCAAAGTAAACAAAATGATCGTGGCTTGTTAGCTTAGTTTTCATTCCTGTCCTTTTACATATTTTTTGTAGACTAGCGACCTTCTTGCAACTTTAACTTAGTTTTGTAATATGTTGTAGTGAGATATAATTTTGTATAATGTTAAACTATTTTTTTGATGCTTTGATGTACCGGGCGGGCATAAAGAAAATCTCACTTAACAGTAAGTCTATTTAGCTTATTGCAAACAAAACTTTTACAGGCAGCAGTTTTCTCTCATACACTTTAGTGACAAATGTCTGCTTACAGTACGATTAATGAAAATATCGGTTTACAGGTATTGAATCGGTAAAATCCTAAATATCGGAACCTTCATCGGTATCGGGTTTTTTCAGTATCGGGCCATCACTACAGTGCAACCAATAAAAATAATTTAATTTAATTTATGTTTGGTCTGCTTCAGAAAACTGCGAACTTACACTTCTTAAGTTTTACTCATCTAAATTACATCCTCTGCAGGCAGTTCAAAATTGGCTAAAAATTACGAAATATCACATTTTTATGAAAATGTCAAAATTCTGTACCGTACAGTATTAAGCTGCTTCATTAAATTTAATTAAATTTAATTAATTCACGCTCCCTACGACTCTTACACGAGACAAATTCTCGGGAATATAGACCCTGTCAATTCACACTTCCTACTTGTTTCAAGTACTTTCAGATAACAGGTTTGGAATCATTACTCAGCACAGGAGGATAAGTAGTCCATCCAACAGGTACGTGGTTAAATGTGCAGCAACTGACTTCCAGCCAGGAGAATCTGAATGATAATGCTAGCTCATAATGCAACACTCAACTAGACTGGTACATCACATCAGAAAGAGTTCACACCCAAGTTAGGTATGACACCTGCACAGTTCAAGTCGCTATGACATCATTGCTTTCCACTTATTGTGCTGATTACCCCCATTGCAGGACTTAACAAGAAACATTCCTGTACCGTGTTTCATTATTCTAACAGCTTGGTCACCGAGACAAATTATCACCACGTTGAGTTACTTGATTTCTGACTATGCTTGTGGTGTTGTCTGTAAATGTTGGACACTTGTCTAAATATTTTCCAGCATAGTTCTGTAAATGCTCATATTATGTACTTGAATATCATTGCAGATTATAGTTTTTCATGTAACAATTAAAAAGTGGAATAATATGAGCAAAGTAATAAGCAAATTAACAGTACTGGTATACCCAGTTTCCTCAATTTTTGGAATATGAAAATACAGTAAAACTATTTTCTGTTGTGACAAGGCTCATGCAGTAAGGCTTCAAAAATATATTGTAGTCAAAAGAAGTAGCTATGACAAAAGATGTAATTTTGATGTTATGTTGGTATTTAATTACTAGCATATTAATTCACATAGCACTTATTTTTAAACATTCTGATGAATGTCAATAAGGAAAACTTTAACAATTATTTTATGGAAAAACTTTTTTTAACCTCCACTTTATATTCTACAAACCTTGCCTGCAACTTATACCCACTACAGTTCAAGTGACTAGAGTGGTAAAATCAGTGAGGTTCATACAGTGGTAAAATAGTACAGTTGTTTAACTCAGGCTTGTTGATAAAGTAAGTACTTCCTTGTACTTCCTTACTTTTAAGGTTTGTCAGTCGCATCTGTCACCTGTTTTGTATCACACGTAAGTAGCAAAGCAAAGTCTTTCAGCCACAGCACTGAGCAGTTGCCAAACTCCACACATACACAACATACACACTAGTGGCTTTCTTAAGCTGTGCAACTCCAACATGTTAACACACACAAGAAGGTGCAATATAGTCACGCTTGGAGGGTGCAGATAGACCATAGACCACAAGCTGAAAACCTTCCTCTCAATTTCCCATACACAGTACAACTGTGGAAGCAAAGTGCACATTGATACCATCTGAGCTGTTATGTACATGTTTTCAGTTCAACACGGTAGAACATAATAACCTCTTGACGAAAGAGAAGTGTGAATGTGCATTTCTATTAAACTCCACATCTGAAGCACTATCACTAACATTTTTTTGAATATTGATTGTTGCAGCATACTCAAATGGAATTCTGCCATAGTCAAATGTAATACCGTGGTATGGTATTAAAAGAATATTGTATTGTTGTTTACTAAGTACAAACACAATGTTTAATTTATGCAAATATGTGTATTACCTGCTAGGAAAAAACTATATAACCTCATTAACTTCAAGTCAAATTAACAGAAAATTGTAATATGTGATGTAATAAACTATACAATAACGTTTTTTCCACTTCCTATTTATAATCAGAGAAGTAAACAAAATGTAAAATAATTTATGTCGTAAAAACATTTTAGTGGGTGCAAAATAATACCTTTTCAACTAAAATAAATGTAAATATCAGGTTAACATCCAAATAAGTGATTTTTTCCCCTATGAGCTAAAGAGTTGAATAAATAAATATAATTTTCTTATGATGAAAACTTAATTTATTATCAATGCAGTAATTAGCAATTATAATATGACTTCTTTTTAAAGGTCACCATCCTTAAAACTTTATAATGGTTATGCCAGCAAACAAATTTAAGTGAGACATTAATGAGATCAAACTTTTACCAGTATTTATAAACAATTAAAAACTTCTTAAAAATCTATAGCAAGAACCATTTTTAGCCACACATTATCTGATGGGCTTCTGAGTTTAAGCCACATCCAGAATTTCTTATCCAATGTTTCGACACCCATTGCAACTGCCATCATCATAGGCTTAAACCCAAAAGCCCAGCAGATGATGACAATGGCTGTGAAAACTTGCAATCTGTTGGACCATACAAAATTGAAGATTTGAATGGACCCTACAATCATCGTCTTTAAACTACATTCCACAACAAGAAAGACCCAAAAACATTCTCATCATTCATAATGTTTATGGTTTGAAAGTTGTTTGTAAAATAAAAGAATTAAAAAACATTTACTTCAATAACTTTTTCTGAACGCTTAGCTACTTTTCGGGAATAAAGTAATCTGAAGTTGTGTGCGGTCATGATTAAAGTGAGCACTTTTGAAAGCAGTCTCATTCCGAATAACAGTCAATAAACATATTTTATTTTAGCCTTATACGTCAACTTCCGAGTACGGCAGAATATACACAAACTCTGTTTATTACTTACATTGAAATATATATTTTTTAAAAGGTGGTTAAAGGATAAAATATGGCTGAAGGGAAAAAGTAACTAGGGCCTCAAAAGTGCTCACTTTACCATGGACAGCCTATATCTGTGTATATTATTATGCCTGGTCTGTGCATCTATGTCAAAATAAAAGTATAAAAGGAAATTTTTCTGATTTCTCTAAAACAGTGTACTATATTGGAAAGTTACCAACGATATTCATATGATGTTGAGACAGATACAAAATATTTTACAGATCATTAATTAAATAATTATTAAGGAATAAATTAATTTTTTTTACTTAAAAGGGTTGAAATTTTAAAACCCATAAAAAGATTTTACTGCCTACAACAAATTAAACTGAAGCTTTACTAAAGTGTATTTTCCATTAAAACTTGCAAACTGGCATAAAATTTACTAAAGAATAATAGAATCAAAAAATTAAAAAGTATATTAAAATTCTTAACAAATTTTTATTTATATTTTCCAGTTCATGACTGCTACAAATATTAAAGTGATTGGTTTATAATACATCACAGCAAGTACCAAAATTGCCTATTTTTATAACTAATGTGATGTAGCAGAATTTAGGTACAAAATTTAGTGGGATAGTAAAAAGGCCTAAAACTACGCAGATTCAAAAATCACAACTAAAAAAAACTTTATTTCAATTTTAACAAGAAATTAGTCCATTTTCAGACATTCACAAAAAAAATGTAATCGAAATCAGCCTCTTGCAAAAATATTACCTACATTATTGAAGAAGAAAAATTTTGAGAGATGGCAGAAAGGATAAAAATCAGTATTTTCAGGTAGCAAACCCATTTCTAGTGATGCCTTTTTTCGAAGATGGAGAATGAGTAACAGATGACACACAGGCAAACTAGGAACTTGAACAATAAGTCTGCTTGACATCCAACACTGGTGCCTCTTCAAAGTAAAATATTTATTTGTATTTTGTGTATTTAGACTGTTCACTTGTCAGTTTACTTCTCCATTGTGGCCACTTACTTAACAATATGAGCAAGGGATATACACATATGCATAGTTTTCAATAATGTACCTGTTATTCCTTTCACCGTGATTCACTACATCAGAATTAGTCAATACTACAGTCCGGATGTGGCATGGGAAAAAAAGGCAGAAGTTTGTTGTGTTCTGAGATAAAAATTTATAAAAGGACTTACTGGGTTGAAGAACTTCACCTGTGTTACCACTGGTTACAAAATACAAGTGTCAGAAAAATTCCATCAACACAGAATAAGTTTATAATTGTATGGTTCAACAAAAAAGTTTGTATCATGCCACAAGTATAGGGAATGAGACAGAAAATATTCCTTCTCCAATTGGGATGAATTTAATTAGGTAATTTTCTGATAATTACTGCTGTATGTAATCCAGTCAGTGCTTAGTTCACATTACAGACAGTTGAAAGCAGGAAGTTTGTTTGTCGAAGGTTGATTTGAGAACTGCTTAAGTAACCACCAACTACCTTTGGTTGTTTGCTGTGACCTAATGGGCAAGTACTACTCAGAAATGTCTCAACACTCCTAATTTTTGCCTCCACGTTTACGTGCTTACATCTACCTGCAATTCCAAAAGTTCTAAATGCTAAGGCGGTTAGAAGATAACGAACTGTAAGTGTGCATGCAAATGTGGCATGAATATGACTTTTCAGCTCATTTTTTTCTCAAGATGTTCAGGTATACTTGTATACTTGTACAAAGTCCTCACCTACAGATTTATGTGAGCAGCAGAGTAAAATGTAAGTGTACACAATGACTGTTGATACAGTCATGAGACTCCCCACACTGTTCAATGCTGTAAGCCACACAACGTGGATCGTGGATATACAGTGATTTTCATTAACGCTAGTGTGTGATTTAAACTTACATACCACACTTAACGTCTGAGTAAAATTATACGGTTAAATTTATTTCATCCATGACTGTGTGCATGTTTTCTCTGCATCACACACTCAATGACTCATAATGGGATCCTTTGTACTTGTCTGAGCCTCCTCTACTCTCACTAAAAGACCATCAGTATGTTTCAAAATCATTCTACATCTGCAATAACCAATTTGTAATTTGGTGTCAAAAACATTTAGGAATAAAACGTAGTGATGGAAACTGGATGAAGTATCAGCATTTCAGCAAAGAGACCACAATTAACTTCTCTTCAGAAACTACAAAAGCTATAGTATATTCAAACAGTTACAAGCAATTTTTATTAATTTTTCCGCTTTGCAAATGCAAAATTTTATAAAGATCATTTAGAAAATTTCTGTTCCTGTGCTTATTTCGTTAGTTTTACACAATATTTAGTAAAATATTGCATGAAATTACTATTTTAAACAAAATGCTAAAACTTATTACGAGCAAGTTGTAAGAATGAAGGTATGCTGAACTTGCTGCTGAGCCAATGAAATGTTTAAATATATGGTGTGACATGTTTTGTTGGTACGATGGTGGTAAAGAAAACCCAACAAGTCCTGGTGCCCAGCCTGTTTTAAAACTCACAGACCCATGCAGCGGCATACATACCTGTTATGCTGCAGAGTAGCCTAAGGGTGGGGGCATCGCCCGAGTACTGGTTGATCATGCCTTTGTTGGCTGCCTGGGGCACCGGCAGTGTCAGTGTGATTGGCTTGTGGAACTTGCGTCGCCGCGGCTCTACCGTCACGATGGGCGACACCGCCACGCGGTTGCCCAGCAGCTTCGCCGTCAGTTCCGTGGGGATAGGCTGCGCCTGCGAGAATGAGAGCACAAAATATGCAGTTTGCACATCCACTGTGTCTGTCGAGCAGCAAAAACTCGCTTGGCAGTACAGCTGGTTTGTGGTTCATGGCACACTTTTGAAAACCCTGCTTTCTTTCTTATTTCAATCCACTCAAAAATGTATGAAAAAAAAAGAGTCCATTTCAATTGCCATTAACTAACTGAAACATTACACTCTCAATAACAGATAAAAAAATGAAACCACTTTTCCTAATTCGTTGCCAGCGGCTAAAAGTACTCCAGTCAGTGTTTGCATTATATTACATGTAGTTAAGGGCAGAGATTGTTTGTCAAAAGTGCTCAACTGAAGATGAACTGGCTGTAATTTGAACACTCCTGCTCCACCCTGAAGGGATGTCTGAGTGACTGAGACATAATGAGACTTGCCACTGGGAACCCCCTCGGCATGCAAAGGAGGGAAGAAATGATTTTCCCTCGCACAGCCAGCAGTATTCCTCTGACAGTGTTCCATAATTTTCTTACTAACTCCTGATCTTTCAGTGTAATAATCGTTGATATAGGCTGTTCATGGTAAAGTGAGCACCTTCGAAAGCCCTGTTTAAGAACTACTTTCTCTTCATTTGGTATCCTTCTGCTATATATATGTAAAATTGCCATGTACCTAATGACTTAATTCACGCATGAGTCAAGTAAAAATGTGAAACTGTAAGGTACCTAAATGTATTACTTATATGCCAATTTATAGTTTAACGTGTATAATAATAAAAAAAAACACTAAACTAATTTGCCATAAATTTAATGATCACACTGACAATACAACATTAAGGTTACTTAATTTGCTGCCAACTTACCTGGGAACCTGCATTCCAGTGTGTGAATTGTAGTATATATGCAATAAATGTATCATGATTTTTTTTAAAGGTTGATTTCAAAAGTGCTCACTTTACAGCCTATACAGAAAGTCCAGTGTTTTCCCACCATTCATTCTGTTTAGAGCTGCAATTCCAGCTACACCTCCCAACTAGCTAACAAGCGAAGTTATATTTGCAGGCATCACCTTTAGTCTCATAGGGATTCAACTCTCTCTCATTATTAAGACCGCTTCTTGATTGTTTATTCTTACGTGAAATTTTCAAGTTTTTAGTTTCTTCAGCAGTTGAAACTAATGTCATGTCAAAATGAGAAAACCTGGAAAGCCGTGAATTAGATTGAATTAATTGATTGTTTAACTGTGAAGAGAATCTCAAGTGCTAATTTTTTTTTTTTGCTTAAATGAAATTATGTATAGTTTTTTTTTTATATTAATATGAGATTATATTATTAAAAACCACTTAATAATAAATTCTTGTACTAATTTTGAAAGANACGAGAAAACCTGGAAAGCCGTGAATTAGATTGAATTAATTGATTGTTTAACTGTGAAGAGAATCTCAAGTGCTAATTTTTTTTTTGCTTAAATGAAATTATGTATAGTTTTTTTTTTTATATTAATATGAGATTATATTATTAAAAACCACTTAATAATAAATTCTTGTACTAATTTTGAAAGAGTTTACTGTATACTTATTACGAAGACTCATTTCCATGAACTTAACTTCAAGATAACATTAAAATACATATAAGGTACCAACTGCTACAGCCTGAAGATTTAAATAATTTAAGATGTTTTATACCAAAACAATGAAATGCTAAAAAAACAATGCTTAAGGACACAAAACATTAGGATTAAATTCTTGTATTATTTATGTAGTGATCACAGCCAGCTCTGATACATAATTCATTGCACCCTAGTCACTGTGTGGCAAGTATACTGCATGTTCATATCTAAACAGCCATCCATGGAGCCCGCACTGAACTTTGATAACTACACAAAATAATTTTCATGAGTTGCTTTCTAATTAAATTTTTTATTTCATGAATATGTTTTGTCCCATAAAATAAATACATACAGTCAATTAAAACCCCACCATGATTTTTTTACATATTGTGTTTGTGGATTTTATTTTGGGTGGCGACATTAAATTTTATGAAGCACTTCTCTTGCATGTATAGTGTGTAATGTATGTGTCTTGCGTTGCGAAGTAACTGCGACCACGGCATAAACTGGCTGCCTCACTCATCAGTTTGTGCTAGAGTCATTAATAAGCACACCGCTTGATGTACTTCTCCAGTGCAAGAGTTTGGTACCATCATATAGAAAAGTATTGCAGTGAATTATTGCAGAATAGTTTTAGTACTTTTAAAGAAAAAAAATTACCTGTGATACAAAATTGCAATGGAAGCACTCCATGAAAAAAAAAAAATCACAGAAGTGTTTTCCATACTTTCCACGTGAGAACCCCTGTCCGAAAAATTCCCATCAAAAACAAAGTCCTAAATTAACACATCATGCCAGACAGCTAAACAAAAATTAGTATCAATAAAAGGAAATTCATGGTAGTAGTTTTGAGTATACAGTTTAAAAAAATTAAAAATGACGATTTGTGTGTAAAAATACAGTAACTTTCAAATAATTGGAATTATTTGGAAAAATTTAAGTTTTCAATATTTTCAAAATATGTAGTTTTAACTTATTAAACATATTTTTCAAATGAGTGCTGTGAAATTTTAAAAAATTATGGTATGCCTCAGAAGAAACATGTCTAACAATATGAAATGCACTTGGACTGTGTGAAATTTTCAACATAATAACCTATTCCAAGGCTTGTCCAAAAAATTTATATGGCATTTTCTGAACGTAAAAAGCTTTACTGTTTGAGAAGTATGGGTAGAGCTTTTCAAAGGCTGATATTTTTATTTGCTTTATTTTAGAATGAGTTTGTAGTGTAAAGGGAATAAACAAATTTCATACTGGTTCACTGGTAACACACTTTAAAGATTTACATAAGCCACTCATCCTGACATATGATGCATCAGAAGGTAGGGGCAGGGGTAGTGCTGACACATGTCATGTAAGATATAGTCCATTCACGGTTAATTACAATTTTTCCCAAGTCCTGGTCAAGTTATACTTTCAGCCTATTCCTCCGCCTCATGCAAACAAAGCTCAACCACGTCTATAAAATTACAACAAAGGGACAACACACAAAATTCGTATGAGAACTATGTTTAATAATATTTTGTATGAGAACTATTTCTTACTAGACATTACCAACACACTTATTTTCTCTCTGGATTTATTCATGATAATTATAAATGAAATATTATAATTTATAAAAAAAAATATAAGTAAAAGTTAAATTTAATTAAAAATAAGATACTTTTATGTTAACAAAAATATAAAGTGCTTGTGATACCCAAAATATTTTGGAAACAACCAAACATGTCAGACACAGGAGGATTTTTTTTTTTTAATTTTGATTTAAAAAGTGTGAATATACAGCAAATAAGACTACAGCAGTAAGGCACCAGTGGCTCTTGCCCCTCGCACCTTACAGAACCATGAGAAGAATTATTCCCAAGCACCGGTCCTGACTACCTTGGTAGCAATCCCTCCAACTCCCTCACAGCACGTTCTCAACTGACCTTGCCTACTCTGAGTTTTCGTTATTTAATATTTGATATAGCAACTGCTTTTATATTAATAAAAAAACTAGTAAAAATTATTCTTGTTTTTGGCACTGGACTACAAGTCCAAAATTCTGCTGCTAGACAGATACATTTTCAAGGATACAGCTAAATTACGTCTTGAGTCAGAAAAAGCATTCTGTGCCATAAGGCTTCGCATTTCAGAATCTGATATCACAGCACAGTGAAAGTGTCAATAAAGGTATGGGGAAACTCCTCCAAGGAAGCTAATTACTGCATACGACAAGCATTTTATGTGCAATGAAGCACATGTGTGCAAATGCAAAAGCAGTGAGCATCGAGCTAATCTACGTTTATCTGTGCACAGTCGATAAAACCTGGGCAGTGTTCCAATCCAGAACTGAAATTACCGACAATCAGTTTCTGCCGTGTTTTTGGGGATCTCTGTCCACACCGATTACGGATATCACAAGAAATTAAATCNAGCACATGTGTGCAAATGCAAAAGCAGTGAGCATCGAGCTAATCTACGTTTATCTGTGCACAGTCGATAAAACCTGGGCAGTGTTCCAATCCAGAACTGAAATTACCGACAATCAGTTTCTGCCGTGTTTTTGGGGATCTCTGTCCACACCGATTACGGATATCACAAGAAATTAAATCCTTGAGAAAAATGGAGTGATACGACTTCTGCAATTTTCACAAAACCCATTCAAATGAGATAGTTATAAAAAAGGTAGTATTATGTGACAGTGTAGCCTACTTGTCAGGATGTGTGAACTAACATAATTTACACATCTATACAGTACACATTACTGTTTCTTACACCTGAAGGAAACTGTTATAAGGCCCATCTACCTAGACCTGCTACATTACTGGATAATGCGACTGAAGGAGGACTTAACCCCTGATTTATCAAGATGGTGTTCCACCAAATATCTGAAACGAAATAAGGTCTTATCTTAACAGTAACGTTCATCACCATTAGGTTGGATGTGTAGGCCTTCCTGATTTTACAACACTTATTTTTTTTATGTTTTTGTGAAGGACAGTTCTTCCATTGCCAGCAATGGAAGAGTTGAAAACTTAGCTACAAAAGTTCTGTGCTAAAATTGACCATCAAATGTATGTGTAATAAGAGACTAAATACAGACACAACGCAGTTCAAGCAACTTACCGAAATTCTACTAAACCAAAAGAAAATTTGTCTGCAGTAATAAAACTTACTTAAATGTTTTTTTTAGTTGCTAAAGTGTTTTATAAGTCTAGCTTATGTGGCACTAAATATTAAAATATCCAAATAAAAAAATTTAAGGTTATTCCATTTTGCCTCGATCGCAACTAAAAAAATGTATTAAACGCAACACTATGCTTGACTTGAAAATAAAGGAAGTTCTGTACATAAGAGGAAAGTGAGGTACTGTTGGTTACTATTTAAGCTGTCTACCTCAGTGACAAGCAAANAATGTTTATATCTAGTTACATTTTGTAAACATGGCACTCAAAAATACGCACAGTTTTCACCCACCCATTTATGAAGTGGCATGAATACTTAATATATGTGCACACAAATGAATCAAAAACAATATCGGAAAACAAAGACCATTACATAAGTCTGTGAATAAAAACATGAAGTAGTTTCAAGTAATAAAAAAAGTAACAGCAAAACCAGCAGAATAATGACTTTCACTCTATGAGTTTTCAGCAAGAGGTGTCAGAAAAGTTACCACAAAAATAATTGGCCTGTGGCGGCCAAGGGTTCAGAGCGAGGTTGCTTTTTGATCCTTCTATGTTGGTCCTTCCTATAATTGCAAAGCAGAATTCACCACATGTTGGATTGTTCACCTACCAACAGGAAATGTGAGCTGGGATTTGACCGTTGTGTAAATGTCTTGTGGGATGTGTGATGTAAAATTTAAAAACCTGAACCTGGCAGAAGGGGTAAGATTTTTTAACCTTAATTCCCTGCTTTTATGCCACAATGCTATGGCGCAACTCAAAAGCAAATCTATGCAAAACTTATATCTAAAAAGAGCACATATAACCATGGCCTACCTGGCATTTAAAGCCAGAACCCTGTAGTTATTGGCTAAGTTGGCCACAGAATTCAATCAAGCAGATACAAGCAAATACTAAGGAATAATGTGCAAATAGTAGATTTTGATTTTCAAATTGAATAATACAATTTTTGGATAACGTGAATAGTTTCAAAGTCGAATAGCTACTAGTAAACATATCCTTTCACTGATCACACAACAAACTGTTCCCACACTAATAATATTTACATCTTCAAGTGTAGTACATCATTTTTACGAGAAGACTTACTGTTTATTGAACTTAATACGTATGCCAATCAAATTAAGATTTTTTGCATGAAACATGATAGACAAACTGTGACAAAACTATAATGTGCATGCATTATTGCTGCAGGGAAGAATAGAGATTAACCTTGGTCGTCAAAAAATAGCTCAAAGTTATTTGCAACAAAACTTAACTCTTTATGGGGAAAGGATACTATTTTCTTAGTGTTGCAGTTTTATTTTCAGAGAACGTCTATTTTTATTTACAGTGATCATCATTCTTTACGACATATGTGAAGCAGTGAAGTTTTTAAATACGTATATTTTTACTATTGCATTGGTAGTAAATTCTTCTAATGCAGAGATTTGGCCCCTGCAGTTTCAGTGCTGTTTGCTAACATACTGCAAACTGTTTCTAGGTGTTTGCGATTTATTGCTACAGTGGTTCAGATTCTGTAAGTTGTAGTAGATAAATGTTAACAACACAATTTGCACTCCTTTGTGAATGCAAATGTTTCATCGTAAACACATGCAACTGGTTTGCAATTAATTTGACTGGTACGGTTCACTACTAGCGCTGTTAGTTCATGTTTTGCCTCAACTATGACGCGATGCTATGTTGATATTGTTCATGTCCACTCTGTCACTGTATCGTGCGCTCAACAGATGTGTCAAAATTGTGTACTTGCGAATGTGTGTGCAGAAATAAAATGCCGTAAATTTTCCGGAACTGCCAAAAAAAAAAAACTATGCGTTTATCACATGAGGGTGTGTGGTATATGAATAAAAGCAATACAGCCACAGACATTTTTGTTTTGCTAATGCACAACTGCTGTAACATAACCTTTACATACCTATTTATTCGGGTGCAAACAATGGGAACAAAAATAGATATCCCATTTCTGTAAATGCTGCAGTGAAAATAAATGCTTGTGTAATAGTTTTTCTTAATAATTTTGCTTTTTACCACGTTTCTAAACAACTGATTCAATAACATACCAATGTAATGAACCATACTCGGATCAAACGATCAATGATTTGCAACACATCAAATGGCAACAATTCATAAAAACTACCAGTTATCATTATTAGCAATGGTCTAATAACTAATGTAATAAAAGTTTAAATGAACAACTTGGATGTGACATGTGATGGTGGTGCAATGACAAGTGGGGTCCTACAGCTGACAGATTCAGTGCCACTCAATGTCCCATGTGAGTCCATTCCGTAAATAGCATTCCCTTATGTTTCTAATGGTCTCTCTTGTGCCAGGCGTAGTGTGTATAGCAATCTTGTGATCACATTGGTGATACAGATGCTGTTTTATGGCAGTTAGTGCCCAGAGTTTTATGCTGCGTGGGAAGAGATTTGGTGTGCCCAAATTATTCCTCACTCCTTTTAAGTTCTGTTTCCTCAATGAATCTAATACGTCCATTGGCCTGCTGTGCTTCCAGAAGAGTAGTTTGGGTACTTTGCCAAGTCATCATCTGTTGTAAAGAATAGTGACAAGTTTCAGACAGTGGCCTGGGTTCAGGGGTTAAGATTACAGCATCTTTGTCCAGGCTGGCTTATTCTTGCCTGTTCCGGTAGCACTCGAGATTTGGGAAAGTCAGTTAACTGACGGTGATGTATTTCTGTTCATCCAAGTAGATCCAATGGAATTTGAAATTTTTTGCTTAGTGTTGGGACTCAGCAAGGGCAGACCAAGGAGCTTGATTTCCCACAACTGGTTTCCTGTCAGGAATTCTGCTTCTAGTGTCTCAGTGAGCATTTAGAGAAGGAGTGCATTAAGACCTGCCAGCAATTAATGGTCTTGTAGGCAGGATGCATACGCTTGGTTGGTTGTGACTGCCATGTCCATATTGGCTTGAATTTTGCACTCTTTCAAGAAATCTGAACGTGGGATGGCTGCTAGGAGGTCATTACTATGGTCAGCATTCTGATCACTTGGCCCTCACTTCTAGGACAGTGCATGTCGACAGTTTTATCCTTATGTCTTCTTCAGAGGCAGCTCAAGTATTTTTCTGGAAGGTGATGGCTTGAATAGCATTGTGACAGGCAGTCCCTGGACAGTATCTATATTTGGGTGCTCCAGGCTCTGCCCATCTTTCTCATCATTAGTTAAAGTTATCAGAGTAGGAGTGGCAGGTAACCATGATAACACACTGAGATAAGGTTTGCATAGTCAATACTGCTGCACTTCTTGATCCTTTTAACCTATTCCCCCAGGTAGGCAGGTTTTGGTGCCAGCAAGATGCACAGATGAGGCAAAGTAGCTTCACCAAGTGAAAGAGGCTGTCTAGCATACGGAGATCAGAATGCAACCACCAAATCAGCTGAATGTTTCTGAGGATACTTCTTCGCCTTGCTGAGAACAGCAAGGCTACATTCATTAGTGAAATGGGCTTGAAGCTATCTGCAGACAGCATAAGGTTAGTGAAGAATTGTACACATTTCACCAATCATGTGTATCATCTCTTATATGTCAAGAGGAATACTGATGACAAATGGTGGTAGGGTACCCCTGTTCCTTTCATGGCATGAGGAACCTGGCTGAGTTATAGTGCTCTTCCCTTCCAAATTAAGGAAGTAGTGGCTGGTGACTGGAATGGGTCCTGGTACTTGAGCATTCCTTGCTCATGAAAGTGGTGTTGAGCTGCTTACTTGTGGCAGCAGCTTTGCAACTTGGGCAGTGGAAGATGTCAGTCAATTTTTACTGCATGGCTTGACTTTCCAGCCAAAGTAGCACTAGCTTCAAAGACTAAATAAAAGCAGTCTTCTCAGCAAACCCGGTAAACACATTTCCAATGTATCTGTATTGTTGGCACACCTTTTGTACCTAATAGCAGTTGGCACATTGATACTCTGTCTTGGGTGGTAAGATGAGCAAGATCTAACATAAGTTAAATCTTGCTCATCCCTGCATATCAGGCAGAGGCAATGGAAGAGGTATCTACAGAGACATCTAGATTATGCCATCAACAATCATGCAGGACTGCACCAGTTCAATTTTGGAGGTGTCTGGTCAGAATGGTCAGTATTCTTATTGGTTGGGTCCCAATGAGTTTTAGACTCCCATAAATACACAGGATAGGGGAGGGGTAATGTTTCTGGTGTGACATTCTCAATTGTGACAGCAGCATGTCGCACAATGTTCAGCACTAGGAATTAAGAGTTTCCCTCTCTTTTAAGGAAGAGAGGGTTTATGGTGAGGCTATCCTTCCTTGCTACCGACTGTATGTCTAGCACATGTCACATAATATGGGTTTTCTTTTGATGTTGTATTTAAATTATATAGAAGCTAGTTGTAAAGGCAACTTAACTTCCTCGGGTTACTCTCACTTAGGCAGTCACCATTTGCCTTGTGGACTTAGTTGATGTTAAATGGCGTGGCTTCAGGTTTTATCATTTCCAGAGAACAGGTTGGGATGATGATAGCCTGATATTCTCATCTATTCTTCTGATTGTCTCTCCAAAAGGAAAATAAAATAGTTAAGAGGATAAGGAATATGCCAGAAATTAAGAGTTTTTGACTACTTTCTTCAGGTAGTAAAAAGATTATCTGCCTTCTTCAAGCCAAAATACAGGACATCTGCATTCTTTAGGCTGTAACTTAAGGATATTTGGCCTTGCTATGAAGTTTGTCTGCCTTCTTCAGTTGGTGATGAAGTGATACAAATGTCAGCCTTCTTCAGACAATGACAAGGTGAATTGGCCTTCTTTTTCTGACGACAGATTTTTTTTACCGTAAGGTGGTGATGGAAAGTTGGTGATAGAAGAAAAGTAGACTTCCTTCAGATGGTGAAAGGTTGTTTGCCTTTTTTGTGCAATGCTAGGTTATCATCTCTCGCATAATGACTATTTACTGGCTTCCTTCAGGTGATGAGTAATTACTGATTGTCTTCAGGGGCTGACTAATTACATACTTCCTTCAGGTGGTAATGGAAGGAGAGAGTCAACCTTCTTCAGGCAGCAGCATGGTGACTGGCATTCTTTAAGCTGTGATGAGTTGTTGACCTCCTTAATGCAGTGACAGTATTGTTTTCAGACTGTGACAGAAGGAGAGTGTGTACTTAAACCCTGTCCTACTAAAAAAAAAATACATTTTCATACACCTGGTCACTTGACACATTTGCAGTCTTCTTAAGGTTTTGAGAACACAATTTCTCGACCATTATTTTTATCAAGTCAATTCTCTCTTTATTTGTTGCAGTGTAATGCAAGACACACTTGTAGCTCTGATTGTTGTCAGCTAAGCTGTCCCATGCAGATAGTAATTTTTTTCACATTAGCATCCATAAAATTAACTGTAGTACCAGTTTTTCACACTAAGTTTGACAACACTATGTTCAGATGACATCAAACTTTTAGACTAACACTCTGGGAGTTGTATACATAGTAGTTTAAGTTTCCACACTCACCACACCTATCTGACTCAATTTCCCGCACAATGCACTATCTTTCCAGACTTCTGTCTTTCCCTGTTCCTCCCTTCCGTCTTGCCACTACTCTCTTTAAGTAATGTTGCTCAAATCCATAAGAATTTTTTCATTTTCTGTTGTACCAAGTACAAAAACACTGTCATCTGAAAATTTTTTGAATTACAATTATACAGAGCATACAAATTGTTNTCTGTTGTACCAAGTACAAAAACACTGTCATCTGAAAATTTTTTGAATTACAATTATACAGAGCATACAAATTGTTAAACATGTATTTAAATTTTGGGAAACATTCTAATACACAAATGCCACAAGCTCTTATTTAGTATTCACATCTCAAGTACAAGGCAAAAGTCTCTCATTACAAGTTATTTCAAACTACTCTGAAAATTCTTCTAATTGTTAATGCCAAAATAATAAACGAAACAAAGCTTGTTAGTAGAGCCATGCATTTTGAATGTGTATTGCACAGCAGTAGTCAGCGTTAGTTTTTAAATAGCATTTTTTTAATGTTTTAATTTAAAGTATGCACCTAGTGTTTTTCCTTTTGGAATTACAGCAAAATGTATTTTTATTTAGAAATATGTACATGTCTGTGTCTACAATTCAACAGCAACAATTAAATTAATTTAAATTTGTGNTATGTACATGTCTGTGTCTACAATTCAACAGCAACAATTAAATTAATTTAAATTTGTGCAAATTAAAAATAATTCAACACACTTAACACAGTGGACTGGGTCGTAAAGAAATGAAAATGGATGTTAAAAATGAGTTCATTGAAGTCAGCTTTCACATGATGAAACAAAACTTGAGTTATAATACTAAGAAATTTTACAAAATTCACAACTGCAAGTTTTTGGTGCTTGTGGTAGAACTATTAGATTAACATTAAATAAAATTTATACTATATGAAAAACACGTATGCTATAATTTTTTCTCACAGTCTTAAATAATTCCTTTTGCTATGTTTAGTTGTACAGTAATTTGTATTGCAGAGTACAAATTTAGTAACCATTGGATTTAACAAAAAAAAAAAAANCTATGTTTAGTTGTACAGTAATTTGTATTGCAGAGTACAAATTTAGTAACCATTGGATTTAACAAAAAAAAAAAAAACTTTTGAGTTTTTATGAACATAAAATTTACAAATACTAACTATTTAAATTTACTTTCAAGTTTNAAAAAAAAAAAAACTTTTGAGTTTTTATGAACATAAAATTTACAAATACTAACTATTTAAATTTACTTTCAAGTTTCCAAGTAAAAACTCAAGTTTTTCAAACAACAATGGAAATGTCTGATTAGCCTAGGTGTTGAAGTGTGTCAAGATGTGCATTGATAGCAGAAAAAGCTAACAGGCTGCAGAATGAATGAATACATAAGCTGGAACCAGCTTGCGAAGAGTTGTCAGCATGAATCACACAATTCTGGCTGTCTGGGTGCACTTAATTGTTATCACCTTACACAATATCAGCAGTTACGGATTGATTAACTTGGTGGTTCTGGACTCATTGCAGGCTATGTGGAAGTTGTATGTAAAATAAAAGATGTCCCAAGTTAAATTAGCCCAGTTCCAAAAGTATGTAAATGGAAGGAAAGACATGACCTGTAACAGATGTCAATAGTAATGCAGTATTTCATTGTAACGCGATACACCTCTAAGAAATGTATGTTAGCAACACCAGTCCTACCCACCCAGATGCACAAACACATTCCTTTATTTCCCTGCAAAAGCAGGCTTCACTTGAGTAGAGAACAGGTGCTAGAGAGGTATATATATTGTGTATATATATTTGGGGTTTTGGTTATTTTCCCCTGGTTTCTCTGTCATTACCGATTTCCTGTTTTCTTTTTCAGTTCATTGGACACTGTCTACCAGAATCTGTGCAAGAACGATAATCGTTGGTACACATGCAATTGTATTACTGTTCCTTTGTTCGTGCCTTCATAATTTGTCCGACCAAATAAAGAAAATATAAAATCAAATCAAATCAATATATATTGTCAACATAATCGCTTTCAGCACCTCCAACAATCAGTATTCTGCATGCTCCTTTACACACTTCAGTCACATAGATGCAGGCTACTTTAACATGGGACAGTCTTTATCACTGCATAACATGGACACCCATGTGTGAAGGCACGCGGCTACTAGGAAAAAGTTTTCTACGCTTTTTACCACTGTTATTTGATATACATAATTTGCAAATTGTTATTATTAATCTGCGTGCTTAACTTCCTCCATCGTTAAATCATACTAGTGACTTATTTTTAGCTTGCAGCATAAACTACAGCAATTTATATCTTTGTCACGGATGCTGCTAAATAATTACATCATAAAAAGGAGACAGAATACACAAGTACTCATAGGGTGGTACTCGTGGACAGACACACACAAAAGTTGTACAAACACACTTTCCTCACAGATGCACAGTCGCGACATTTCGCTGGCTAGGCCAGCTTCTTCAGGTGGCGAGTGGTGGTACATTGCAGTCTGTTGAGCGGTGGCTGGCAAACAGTGAACCTAGCAGCTAGGAGGTGAAAAGTGGTNGAGTGGTGGTACATTGCAGTCTGTTGAGCGGTGGCTGGCAAACAGTGAACCTAGCAGCTAGGAGGTGAAAAGTGGTGGAGGAGTTATCTTTTGTTTAGGCCAGGCGTCTGCCTGAATTTGGTGACCTCGTGTTGGGCCAGTTCCCAGCGTTGCAGTTCAGCACTATTACACGAAGGTGGTGTAACAAGAGTCAAAGTTTTGTTTGTGAGATACTGCATGCGCTATAACTGGCTACTCCTGTAAATTTACATCCACCCCAGCTATGGCTTGTTTGGTGTCTGCTCTGTGNGTGTAACAAGAGTCAAAGTTTTGTTTGTGAGATACTGCATGCGCTATAACTGGCTACTCCTGTAAATTTACATCCACCCCAGCTATGGCTTGTTTGGTGTCTGCTCTGTGGCCATTCAGTTTCTAGGAGTGTTGGTAGTGAGGCCAATGTACTCTGCATTGCTGTGAACGTACTGTAGCTGGTAGATGAGATTTCCTGTCGCACAGTGCGACAGGTTAATTGGCGACCACAGCTCACAGACTGCAGTGTGCCACCACTCGCCGCCTGAAGAAGCTGGCCTGGCCAGCGAAATGTTGCAACTGCACATCCGCGTGGAAAATGTGCTCATCAAACTTTTGTGTGTGTGTGTGTGTCTATCCGGGAGTACCACCCTGTGAGTACTTCAGGTATTCTGAATCATTATTATAATGTAATTATGTGGTAGCCTAGTGGCATATTCCCGCCATCATTTACTCTTCATGCCTAAGATGAGAATCACTGTTGCACAGTATTTCTATTTTTTTTGGCAGTCTGCAATACAAATGAGCTGGTAAAACATGCTTGCTTCGTTAAATGCAATATTTTTGGCTGTGTAGTTGGCTGCTAAGTGTAATACAAAATTTTTAAATGTACTTAAAACTTTAAGGTGACCAAATGATTAACTAAAGTTGCAGTTATGCATTCCATATTTACATAAAATTCAGTGTATAAAATCTGTCTACTGCTGATAGTGTAAACTGTTGCAAATTCCATGCACCATGCTCAAATACCAAAAATGTAAAAGAATATAACATCTTATTAATTTTACATAATTTTGAAAGACTTTGCAAGCTGAGTTGAGTATGACCTAGGTGCAACAGTGCAATAAAAAGTGTTGTTCATACGAAGAAATCTGCAGTGTGCAAGGAAAATAAGACTATAGGACAGCAGAGAATGCTAATGTTGTCGCAGACCAAAATAATTTTCCACTCTTTACTGCGCAAAAAAAAAAANCTATAGGACAGCAGAGAATGCTAATGTTGTCGCAGACCAAAATAATTTTCCACTCTTTACTGCGCAAAAAAAAAAAACTTTTTCCTGTTGGTAAAATTGTGAAAATAAATTACAGTAGTATAAAACTGAATTCATGAGAGCCNAAAAAAAAAAACTTTTTCCTGTTGGTAAAATTGTGAAAATAAATTACAGTAGTATAAAACTGAATTCATGAGAGCCTGAAAGCAATTTAGCTTCCATAGAAAAAGGCCTTATAAGAGTCACTGATTAAACATTACAGTAAAATTTCTTCAAACTTCCAATGTCATATTTGCACTGTTTCAAAGAGCCACAACCAATTTTTTTCTAAAAGAATAAGTTTATTTTGGATGAAAAGGAACTGTTTATTTATATAAATATATGTTATTAGCTTATTAGTACTGTTTGACCTATCCAGAAAAAGGTTCTCAACAATTGTGTTACAACAAAAAATGCAGAACAAACCAAAATACTGCTCTCAGAATCACTAAAAAGTTGTCATAGTTGAAAGAATTTTGTAAAATTACTCTGCAAATAAAATGAGATGCTGCTAAAACTAACTTTTTATGATATTTACGGTTTCGACAGAATAAGTTCTGTAGTAGCAATACTCATAACAGAGGTTTGCTCCAGTAATCCAAAATTTCATAAAACATGCAGCATTTATACAATTGAAAATCCCTACTAGCCTTAATTTTAACAAGCATTTGTGGCTGTGAAATAACGATGTATATAACAAATTATTTCAGGGGCTGAAATTCAATGTTCTTGCAAATTCCCAATTANGTGGCTGTGAAATAACGATGTATATAACAAATTATTTCAGGGGCTGAAATTCAATGTTCTTGCAAATTCCCAATTAACATTAAAGCCACTTTTCATAAACAAAAAAAAAACCTATTAATATATATATTTACTTAAAATCAATAAATATTAGTTAAAAATTTAAACTCAGATGGTTTTGCTAACATGGTGTAAATGTAACAAACAAATGTTTGAAGGTCAGGAATTCTGGAAAAGTGTTTTATGGAAACTCATTGTGTTGTTCTTACAAGTTTTTTCAACCAAACTAATTTTATGAAGGAATAAAAACATGGCCTAACAGAGTAACAAATTCAAACACTTGAGATGGTTATTCAAGAAGCCAAGATAAGCAATAAACTATTCTGAAAAGAAAAAAAAAACCAAATGTCATGTTTCATACCAACTTGTTACTTGACCTTCAGGAAACAAACAACCTTCATGTACATTGTTAAAAGCAGCACAGTTGAAGAGGAAAGACTGAGAGATGGTCTGGTGTATGCACAAACAGTGGCATCCAGTGTCAGGTTGAACCCCAGTGCTAACAACGCCAAACAATTCCCCAATGTGTTCATGCTCATCGCTGAACTGAATTTTTACATACCTACTGCGTAATATTCAGTGGAGCTGTCTGGCATGCTCATAGGCATAGCTGGAGTGGAACAAGGAGCGGTATTTGCCCCACCTTGCCGCACAGGAAAATTAAGGGCATTTCCCTGTGTACTATACGTTCACCACAAGTGACGAACTGCTGCAGAACACAGATGTGGTGCACGGGAAGATGTACAAATATAATACTATTTTTTGAAGAGCGAAAGCTTGATTCTGCTACTGACGTACCTTTAAAATGAACTCCTACTACGTACTACCAACCAGTGACCGTCAGGACAATACTGCACAATCTGAAATCACAACTGCACCATCATTAGAAAGTGGCAGGTGATGGAAAGGCTGATTTTGCTGCCTAATGTGAATTCCACCATTAGTATCTTCAGCAATGCACTGTTCAATTAGACTTGCTCAGATTTGTTGTGTTCGGTGATGAGGCCTCTTTCACACAGAAGAGATTTTCCATAAACCATGAACGACACCTGTGGGCTATAAGGAATCTGCAAACAATGCAATTTAAGATCATCACGAGCAAAATCATTCAGCATCATCTTGTTGGATGGTACCTCNGTGGCTGTGAAATAACGATGTATATAACAAATTATTTCAGGGGCTGAAATTCAATGTTCTTGCAAATTCCCAATTAGCATTAAAGCCACTTTTCATAAACAAAAAAAAATCCATATTAATATATATTTATTTACTTAAAATCAATAAATATTAGTTAAAAATTTAAACTCAGATGGTTTTGCTAACATGGTGTAAATGTGACAAACAAATGTTTGAAGGTCACGAATTCTGTAAAAGTGTTTTATGGAAACTCACTGTGTTGTTCTTACAAGTTTTTTCAACCAAACTAATTTTATGAAGGAATAAAAACATGGCCTAACAGAGTAACAAATTCAAACACTTGAGATAGTTATTCAAGAAGCCAAGATAAGCAATAAACTATTCTAAAAGAAAAAAAAAACCAAATGTCATGTTTCATACCAACTTGTTACTTGACCTTGAGGAAACAAACCTTCATGTACATTGTTAAAAGTAGCACAGTTGAAGAGGAAAGACTGAGAGATGGTCTGGTGTATGCACAAACAGTGGCATCAAGTGTCAGGTTGAATCCCAGTGCTAACAACGCCAAACAATTCCCCAATGTGTTCATGCTCATCGCTGAACTGAATTTTTAGATACCTACTGCGTAATATTCAGCGGAGCTGTCTGGCATGCTCATAGGCATAGCTAGAGTGGAACAAGGAGCGGTATTTGCCCCACCTTGCCGCACAGGAAAATTAAGGGCATTTCCCTGTGCACTATACGTTCACCACAAGTGACGAACTGCTGCAGAACACAGATGTGGTGCACGGGAAGATGTACAAATATAATACTATTTTTTGAAGAGCGAAAGCTTGATTCTGCTACTGACGTACCTTTAAAATGAACTCCTACTACGTACTACCAACCAGTGACCGTCAGGACAATACTGCACAATCTGAAATCACAACTGCACCATCATTAGAAAGNACTACGTACTACCAACCAGTGACCGTCAGGACAATACTGCACAATCTGAAATCACAACTGCACCATCATTAGAAAGCGGCAGGTGATGGAAAGGCTGATTTTGCTGCCTAATGTGAATTCCACCATTAGTATCTTCAGCAATGCACTGTTCAATTAGACTTGCTCAGATTTGTTGTGTTCGGTGATGAGGCCTCTTTCACACAGAAGAGCTTTTCCATAAACCATGAACGACACCTGTGGGCTATAGGAATCTGCAAACAATGCAATTTAAGATCATCACGAGCAAAATCATTCAGCATCATCTTGTTGGATGGTACCTCTNAGGAATCTGCAAACAATGCAATTTAAGATCATCACGAGCAAAATCATTCAGCATCATCTTGTTGGATGGTACCTCTTGCCTTCCTATTTGACCAGACACACTTGACCTTCACTTCCACTAGAGTGAGTGAGTGAAGAGATTTGGGCGGCTCTTAACATCGAGGTCTTGAGAGCAGAACCTCCAATAGATAATATGCACGTGTGATTGTTTACCCACAAAAGAACATAGCTACAATTGAGCACAGCAAACGACGACTTTTCTTACGAAGTCCAGGACTTCACTAGCCACTGAATTTGTCCTTGTGACCTCAATACTTTATCANAAACGACGACTTTTCTTACGAAGTCCAGGACTTCACTAGCCACTGAATTTGTCCTTGTGACCTCAATACTTTATCACTAACATCAATGCACTTGATCACTCTGGGTTTTTTGTTCTGAAGACACATCAAAAGTCATCTGCGTGAAACCGTAGGAAAAAAAAATTACTTGCAACACAAACTTCAACAACACTTGCTACATTATCCAGGACTCCACAGATATCTTTAGAAAGGTATAGCAGAATCATCTGCAAGTCTAAAATATTCCATACCTCATTCTGCGTGTCCTGGGATCCCANAAACGACGACTTTTCTTACGAAGTCCAGGACTTCACTAGCCACTGAATTTGTCCTTGTGACCTCAATACTTTATCATTAACATCAATGCACTTGATCACTCTGGGTTTTTTTGTTCTGAAGACACATCAAAAGTCATCTGCGTGAAACCGTAGGAAAAAAAAATTACTTGCAACACAAACTTCAACAACACTTGCTACATTATCCAGGACTCCACAGATAACTTTAGAAAGGTATAGCAGAATCATCTGCAAGTCTAAAATATTCCATACCTCATTCTGCGTGTCCTGGGATCCCANACTTTAGAAAGGTATAGCAGAATCATCTGCAAGTCTAAAATATTCCATACCTCATTCTGCGTGTCCTGGGATCCCAGTAAATACCGTAAGTTCAAACCAATTTTTCTATAACAAGTTATAACCAATCTCACAAAATAATGAAGTAATTAGTTTTTATACTACACAGCAAAGTTACAAGAAAATAAAAAGCTGTTCAAAACATTTTTAGTAAAAAAATTGTTAAAAAAAATGCAAGTCTAAAAAAAATTATATTGTGTAACCATTAAAATATTACCATATAAAATTGTTGTAAATGTGCATTGTGCATCAGCAGCTCAAGTGTTCTCTACATGCTGCAGCATGTTTTGTTTCCTTTTTTTTGGTGTTCAGTTTAAAAAATGGCACTATGGTTGCATAGGTGTCTTGTAGAGGCAGATAAGATGGGTTAAAAATAAATGTTTAGAAGCAGCCAAGTGTTAATATTTTAACAGCAAATTCCAGGAAAGTATAATAAATGAGTTCTGTTATTACCACAGCACAAATAACATGACTTATAACTCTGGGGTGATTTTTGTAACAAAAGCTCAATTCATAAAAAAAAAAAATAATTCACCTAGAAGGTATTTAGTTCTAAGATTATATCTTTCATATATTCTGCAAAGTTTGTGTAAGCGATTGTAATTTTTATTTCTTTCAAGCAGAAGTTTAAGTTCTTCGCAGCTACTCATACACATTTTCTGTTACTTTTCAATTCACACACTATCTAATCACTTCATGTAACCATGAAAATAAATGGCTGTTTTCAACCATATTGTAATTGAACTTTATGGGCCGTATTCAGAAGCAAATCGTTAAACCATGTCAAAAGACTCAATACTTTCTCTCCCTCATATAACTTGGCAAGATTTTGACAGTATGATGAAAGTAGACCCAATGTTTACTTTTCGTTTATGTATCCTTTTGCCATCAGCTGGTGTGTCAAGTGGTGGCTGTATATTTTATTAACACGCTGTCAGCTAATCCACTTGCCATTGTAACGCTAAACCAATTTTAAGGTATTTATAAACTGATATCTGTCTAAAAAATTAGTAGGTTATAGAAGTAAAAACAGAAAACCTTGCAAAAAATAAAATACTTGTTAACTATTTTTAACTTTATTACAACAGAGAATTTGGTTTAACATTTGTGAGACAGTAATTGTAGTTCTTATCACACTTTGGAAGGTACGGCTAATATGTTAAGACTGGAAATAAAAGTAATTCGGGAACTTGCTTAACAATGCACTTTCATTAGTCAACAAACAACTCACCAATGACTTTTAAAAAGCAGTTATTCTGCTGTTACTGATACTAAACAGCTTGAGTTGGAAATATGTGGCGCGGAATAACAAATCTACCCACGCGCATCCCACTTTCTTCGTTTTATTAATACAGTATAGTAATAACATGCTAACAAAAAGGATGTGTTAACAGGAAGAGAAGAACATAGCATGTAATGGATGTAGGCGTAATGATTACCGCCACAATAGAAATTACTAGTAATCAAAATCACTGTACACGGAAATACATATGTTACTTTAAAAATTATACAGAGTTTGCGGAAAAATAAAACCATTGGTATCCGTTCTTAAATTTGTTATTTTACACAAAAAAGCTATTTTTTTCTGACTGGTAGTGTTTCGGGAGCTCACTAACAGATGGTGTGGTAGGGGGTGTTATGAGCTGAACGTGTTCATCAACAGGTAGCAGCACATTGGCCTCTTGATCCCATCATTTCAAAAGTTCACTTTTCTTCTATTACTGACTCAAAATGACATGAGTTTAAAACATAATTCGTCAAATTATTTCAAAAAATAATTTATTAATACTCTGCAATATTTCTGTGGCTTTTGGAATTATTATTAAGCATGTATAGATGGCATGGTGAGTAAGGATACAATGTAAAAAGAACTCCCAATGTATAAAGTTGCATTTCATTTGAATACGGACCATTTTAATGTGCATTTCATTTTGAACACTTACACATTACTATTTTAGCACAAAGTTTAGTTTGTAACACTGTGACCACGTAAAATAAAATGTATTAATTAATCCAGGAACTCTTTCTTTTCCGTGTATTTTCTGCTTGTCTGATATGCGTCGCAATGCAGTCAGAATAGCCAACGTAATATTCATTTTCATTCGTTCATGCATCAGCTGATACAAGATTTTGTAAATGGCACGTTGTTTGTTTTGTATACAAGTTGCCACTCACTGACTGTCAAGATCTTGCCAAATTATATAAGACAGATAGTAGTCATGGTTTAAACAGTCCAGGTCTAAACCTATGATTATGGTTGACTAACATTTTGTTATAAGAAGCAACTTTCCAACAACTTTAGTCCATGTTTAACCCATGGCTAACTAGTCACAGTTTCAGCTTTGGTAAAGGCTTGGCAACATCGCAAAACTGTCTGTTGTCATGGCTATTAGGTGTTGTTTTCATTTTCACATTATTTAGTATATAATATGTGTACATATCTCTTTATGGGTTTATGTTTTGTATAATTTGTTGGAATTATTGAAGGCTAATATTGAGGCATGATGCTCTTTAATAAGTAAATATAAACACGACTTCGCCTCATCTGCAAACGGAATTATGTAACCCACGCAGGGCGTGAACCTCAAACAACTTGTACCCAGAGTCTACCCGCACACCCCTAGATGCGAAGACACTCAAGGAAAAAGGCAGACAAGTTAGTTTGCCTTGTTATCAAATGTCACGCCAACCCCTCTCGTGTGATAGAAGCCAGTCTAGTGCGCCAGTTAAGCGTCTAAGCTCACACCGCAGATGCAACCCCGCATGACAGAGACGCCTGCTTTCGCCACGGACCAAGAGATGGCACTAGAGAGCGCAGCTCTGCCCACGGAAGGAGGAGCTCACCCCGCCACCCCTGCTCCTCAGAGAACCCGCTGGCATGTAGAATATACCTCCGTGCACAGCCACAGAACGGCAGTTCATTCTCAGCAGCTTGCTCCACCACTTGTAGAGCTGGAGCTCTCTGCTAACACCAACGTCTTTCGGACCTACCAGACATTCTTCAAGACCTGCACCAGAAGCCTCCAAAAAAGTCAACACCCCTTTTCTACACCCACTACACTTCTGGTAGTGGTACCAGAGTCCCTTCTGGACAACAAGCATTAAGTTAGTTAGGTTAAGCCAGTTTAGTAGCAACCTCCTGGTTTGCATAGGTTAACTTCTGTTACAGTGCTTGGTAAATTAGGAGTTAGTACGGGCCACCGTGTTATTCCTCTAGGAGTAAACACGTCTTCTATTAACTTCCGACTACTCATTGCTAAGAGTGATTCTAACTCCAACTTCCAAAGACATCATCCCACAAGGGAAGAGCAGGAGACCGCAGCATTCCCAACCTATTTTCCAAAACTAGTATAGGACTGCGGGCTCCCTTAACCGAGTGCACGTACGTCAAAACAATATACATTAGACGGCCACTCATACTGTGCACCTGGTGTGCAGTATAATAGAGCCCAACCATTAGGTCACAACCACAAGGCTGTTTGTTAGTCAGTCCAGTGCATTCACTCATCCACGCGCTGAACTGTTGCCGGAAAGTGTGGGAAACTGAGTCTGGAGGTCTGGCCCCTTTAGTCCACACCCACGTCGTTGTCGGACTCCCGGAGTAAGCCCACAGCTGTAACCACCGCGCTGAACTGTGGCTGGTTAGAGTACTCGGGTACAACTCTGGTTGGCTCGGCCTCGGCTTGGCTCAACCCATTGTTAGGGCACTTCATCGCCTGCTCCTCTCTAGCGTGGCCGACCGTAGAACCTACCTACATGCCTTACACCCATAGGAGTGGTACGAGGTTGAGTATTAGAAAGGCAGCTACCAACTCCAAGCTTAACTTGGGCTGTAGCCCCGCCCCAACTGCACTTTGCAGCATGACCTCCTGGGAACGAGCTCAAGCCTCCAGACAGCTGAAGAGGCCTCACCACCCAGCTCCCTCCCCCTCCTTATTTCAGCCCCCATTCAAGACTGCAGGAGAACCACATCCCGTCGTCGTCGCCCTCCACCAAGGACTCAACGTACCGCTTGGTCTCCCAAACCCGTGGTGCCTCCTCAGCCAAGCCAGCAGCCCTCCTCTGGCCTCTACCTGCATCACCCGCCGCAGCACCACCATCGCCCCGAGCCTGGGCACGAAATCCAACAGAAGCTAACACGAGCTGAAGCAGAGCCAGGAGCTACCCCGGGCGACACCCGTCAAAGGTAAATCAGTTACGGTGTGCAGGCCGATAATACATAAGGTCATTCGGCACACCCCAGACTTTGTACCAAGCCGCCAAACCATGTGCCCCAGATTGTATACCAGCCAGGCTCCAGTGAACAAACCATAAGTCAATCAGGACAGTCAGCCGTGTCTCTGATCGACACACCTAAAACTAACCCTACCGTGACGTCCCCATCAATCACAGATGTCACGCCTCAGTATGAATATAGTAATAAGATCAGAGAACTAGGATAGAAAGACAGAAAGAAAATTCTTTTTGATTGAATTCAAGAATGAATATTAGTAAACGAAAATAAATATGCATATAATTATATAATATACAAATGACCCATATCTGATTATTTCTACAGGTTACTTTTAAGATATAAAATTTTTCAGAAAAATATTATATTAATTTTACATGAAAACAAGATCTTGGAACTATCTAATATTTGTACATTTAATCCAGTTTAAAATCAAGTTGGTAGATAGACAAGAAGTCATTTTCGTACCCATGCTTCTAAACGAACACCAAAAACTGTCACAAAATTGTACATACAAACAATACTTTTTTGTAAATATTGTTATTTATTTTCCTGGTTTCAACAAACGTGTGAATTAATATTCAAATTGATATTCTGTTAACTAAAAACAAAAACACAGGCACGATTGTTAACGTAGTCATAACTGTTATTTACTCAATAATATCAATATCACAAACTAAAATTTGTTCCCGTCATGTTTGTTATAAGCTTAGTCACACGTTAAACTACCTTTTCTCTTGTTTAAGTTAGACTATTTCTAGCTAAACACTAACTAAACTAGACACCTATAATATTGCCTCCTAAATACGAAAAAGTGGTGACGGTTGACTAACTATAGCAATATAAACCATAACTATAGTTTAGGTAATGTTTAACTCAGCACTGAATACGGCCCTATATCGTTGTAATATAAATACCTAAAAAAATTACATATATTAACACTTGCACCAATAAATATTCATTAATGGAAAAATAATTTCAATCTCTAGATTTCTTAACAAGAAAATGTGGAATATTTTGTGTCCCAGGATGTAGAAAAAGACAAGAAAAGTGGAGAAGCAGTAAAGCACAAATGCTTCAGAACCTATTTAGTTAGAGTTAATTTATGAATTACTGAAGTACCGTGCACAAAGCATGCAATATGTCATATTTAATAGTCTTGCCACATACTAGTGTGTTATTAAGATAAAGTGTAAGAGCCCATGATGAAACAAACATGCTTGAAAATTTCAACAGCAAATTTGCTTCAGCACGCAGATGTGAAAGGAACGAGACAGAGCGCAGGTTAACATCACAGAAGCAGGGTTCGAAATAATGTTCCACTCAACATTCAGAAAAATAACATATCAAAGCAAAATAAATCATAATATCCGGGCAAACACAAGTACAAGGTTTAACATAAACACAGTGAAAAGCTATGCATGCCCTATAAACTTAAGGAGCACGGCAAACCACAATATTAAAAACATGTTTTCTGAACTTGCTGCACAGGACAAAATTTCACAGAAGCTGTGTTGATTGTACAGATTAAAAATAAGTGTGAAATTATACCCAGATTATGGTGACTAAATTCTGGCACAGCTGCGATAAAACTTCCAGAGGACTTCAAACTGTTTGCTACGCTCCGCCCAATAAAGTTAGTTAAACCACTGTCATATTGTATTCATGCAAGTCTGCTAACTCTAAAGCGTATGGAACACCATCCTTTTCGAACCATGCTTGTGCACTGCTCATCCACGCTAAGGGTCCTGCAGGAAGTTTTATGGTTATATCAAAGCAACACTACAGAAATAACCAACACCAAAGCAGATGCAGAAGTATGCAAAAACAGTTTAACTAAATTTATTGGGCACTGAAAAAAAAAAAAAAAACACTTTGCAATTACACTTTGATCACTCAATAATAATTCTTCATAAAATTGCTGAAAGAAAAAAAAAAACAATGCAAATACTGAGCACTCAATCAGGCAATTGCAATATAAACCAAAACACTTCAAAAATAAAAATAGCAGCAAGCTGTTAGACAATTAATCACTTTCCAACTACACACAATACAAGCAATTGTGGAACACTTTCACAGGTGGAGCCATTCTGATTCTAAAGTAATCTATTGTCACTGTGATGGGAAAAGCAAGATTATTGATATTAACCCTGCTATATTTTTTTTTTGTTTTCTATCAGCTTGAAAGAAAAAGTCACAAACTATCACAAATCATATTATGGTACCATTAACTACCTGAACACTAGTGATGATTCAAAACAATATTGCTTTAAAACATTGAAAGTTAGCTTTCATATCGATTCCAGTTGTCAGGAAAATTGTACCTTACAAAAAAACTTTAGAAAACACAAGCGAGATATGTTACTGACAACTCAGTTACATTTACTAAGACATTCACAATAAAATAAAAAAATGTGAAAGATGCTAAAATTGTTATCACAATCAAAATTAACATCCCATGTGAAAAATAGACTTTATACATTCAACACTGTATTTATGTAATATGTACCATATAGTGGTAGCATATACCAAGTTTTCATATTATGCTTACAGTCATACACAACTTTTCCAGCAGAAAGTTGACATCTCTTTAAAAATTATTTAAATACTTTTGTGTCAGTGAACAAAATACAACATACAATTTTGTTGTGAGAACAGCTGATAGAATAAAAGCAAAGATTTTACTGTACCTACCCTGCACCTAAGTGAATCTATTAAATACAGGCAATTTCAAATGACATTCCATCACAATTTACTCCACAGAACATCTGCTTACCCCCTCATTCTCTAATAGCTACCACACTGAATTAACAGCATTATTCATTACTCACAACTTCTGTAACACTAATGCATCAAAATAATACTAAATAATACAACAATAAAAATAAGCATGTGTAATATGTTTTTGTTAGCAAACTCATAAACTTGATAAGAATTCATATTTTGTACATTTCAGCGCTGTGCTGGCAAAATAATTTTTTTTTAATATTGAAGAAAAAATTAAATTTAAATATCTTGCTCTAATACTTTTTTTAATAGCCTAAAATAATATTTTTGTACACAGATCACTACTGATGTACAAAAAAAGTGGAACTGGACTCGAGAGCAATAGTCAGATGGCAACTGTATGATCTTACAACACATATCTGTGTGCCATAGTTAGTACAACAGGATTCTCCACTCAAGAGGAATGTCTCCTGTTTCCAACAGAAGATAATGAATGACTAGCATCATCGCAAGTAACCATGTTCAATGTGTCCTGCCACAATTTTATGTTTTACTACTCCACGTCACCACTTCAGGACCACGATAGTACTGAGAGTGCAAAAGGCAAAATAAAGCCAGCTAGCATAACATACACGTGTCTCATTTGTACGTAAAAAGGCCAAGTCTTGAGGATAAGAATCACCCCTGATTGGTAGCTACTGTCATTAAGCAACACTTAAGTCTGATTCTGAAATCCTATAATTTATTATTTAGACTACCTATTTACTAAACAATGATCTATTGTATACAGTTCACTGGTAACTCATCTCACCTATATAGGCATTGCTCCACTTATAAGAATAAATTTCACCACATATACAATATTTATTAAATAACTTTAACTTCACTACATATACAAATGTTATTTATTATTTAAACTTCACTACAGACATAAATTTTACTCATTATTTTTATATTTTGTACTTTTGATTATTAATAATACTTTATGAATATAAAAAGTGACTAGAATTTTTAATACATTTTTATGTATAACTGGCAAAAAACAAACAATTATTTGCTGGTAACTTCACTCGAAATGTTTGGAAATGGGGTTTGTAAAATATCTATTTTAAAAACTACATACTACCAAATATGTTTCTGTACAATCATTTTAAACAATACATCTATCAAAACAAATCTGGTAACTGACTGGTCTCAAAATATATCATACCAGCATGACTTAAAATTTCCCTCAGAATTTTATAAATTGAGTACAGTACGGCATTTGTACTAATGCTGAACAGTTACTTAAAGAGTAAATTAAAGTGGTTTGAACTGCTAACTGTAATGTGACATCAGCTGCTAACAGATCAAAGAAATGTAAGCCAATGTACACAGAATGGTTACTTGACATTTCTGTATCTTTATGGTACAATTTGAGATCAAAGCAAACAATTTGAACAGTTGCATTATTTACACAGGCGTGCACACAGTGTGTGCCCACGCACACCCTAACAACCGGAAAAATGTTCCTACTTTATATTTTTATTTCTATATGAAACATTACTTACGTCTTACGATAATCTCGACATGCGTAGTGACTACATATGTGTTTGTAATGTACACTGATCACTACAGTATTTTAAAGGTTGTTCTTTTCAAACCTGAATTTGGTTTTCAAAGGTTTAGTCCATACATTGAATGTTCTTGTTTTCTCAAAGTATTTTATTTTGAAATTTCTTTCAATAAAACTAATGTAACATTTTTAAGTTATACAAGTAAAAAATTATTGAAGTTATATTTATCAACTGATAAATTTCACTTTCCAAATGTAATAAAAATCAGCATCACACAATTGAGTTTTACACAAATATTTTAAGGAAATGATTGTGAAATGTTATTTTCTTATAAAATTATATTATGGCACAACTTTCACTACTTTAAACTTTAAAATCAAAAATTTATGGGGAGAATGTTCTGGATCCCTACTTTATAGGTGGTCATCAGCAAATCCCTTTGTGGCACACTCCAATAATTAAAGGCTGTGTATGTCTATGATTATTTATTTACTTGTATATCATACTGTGTTTCAATTTAATGTGAACTTATAAAGAATATAGGGTATTCTTATAAAGTGTAGAAAAAATAAAGCCAGTTATTACTAGTTGGTAGAAAAATGAATTTTTCCTGTAGAGCAGTAATGCAGGGAATTCTTATATTCAAGATTGTCCTATATTTGGGTAGGTAAACATCGTACATTCAACTCTTGATTATTCAGGGGCATATCATCCGCTTTTCAGCTTAGGCAGGCTGTATTTCCTTTTTATTAACACTTTTTACCATATAGGCCTACACACAATAATCTTAGTAACACTTGTTTTTACATTTCAGTGACAGTGTCCTTGTGAGTCGAACTTGCGTTTGGTGGTTTTGTTATGCAACACATGTGGAGAGAACAAAGTAGGGGATAGGCCTAAATACAATAATCTTAGTAACACTTCATTTTGTGTACCAATGATGGCATTATAAATGTGCCAGTACGAGCCACGCTCATGTTGGGCAGTCCCTTTCAAGTGACATGTGAGGCGTAGGAGAAGAAGGGTGGTTGGTGGTGAGAGTTGTTTGTGCAATAAGAAAGAAAACAATTTCAAGGACAGCTGCCAGTTGACATGTTCAGTGTTCACTCATTCTCAGTTTCAAAGTGTAGTGAAAATATTTACGTATGTAGTTTCTGTTGGTTTTCTAAATGTCAGTTTGTTTACGTGGTGTTATTTTTTCACTGTTGTGTTTTATTAAGTACCCAGCCATCATCACTAAAACTTCCTATTTTCATACAGAAATGTTGTTCTGAATCAGTTGGCGTTCACTACATTTTAATCACAAAATGTTTACCAATTACTAAAATGATTTTTACATTCCATCAATACATGTCTTGTTTTCCTGAGACAGTATGCTTCAAAAATGGCTTAGTGTGTTTAAAGATAACTGCCTTTGTATGCAAAATTGCTTTTGCTCCCGGTGTTTTATTTGTGGTGAATTGCTGTAGTTTCTCATAATTATTTTGCATTATCAGTGACTGTACATATATTGCTAGAGAATAATTTTTAAGTAAAGACCTCCACCTGCTAAAATATTAGCATTTCATTGGCGTAAAAAGTCTTATTTCCCAGTAGGGAAGGCAAACACGGGACTAAATTGTGCACTGTGTTAGGCCTATCCATGATGCCGCTCTCCAGTTTTTCGTTAAATTTTACTTACTTACTGGTTGTTTATGCATAACAGGTATAATTTTTCTCAGAGTACATCATCCCATTAAGAAAATTTTATCTTTCATCAATAAATGTCTACTTTTTCATAACAGACATGAGTTTTGACACAATTCCTACATTTTAAATGTACGCCTAGTGAATCTATTTTTGTGTTAACTATGATTTCAATTTACAGTGCCCTTCCTCCCCTCCATTACCTCAATTAATTGAGAGTTGTCTGCCTGCATTACACCTACAGATTAATTTCACACAGAAATAATTTAATTTTTGTTCCTGTATGCCTAACTTTGGTTTGATATACAGCTACAAAATAAATAATGGTTAACTATTTTGTTGTAAAAAAAAACTGTTGTAAAAATGACAGATACTGGTTAATATTGAGCAAAAACATGTTTGTCTGTTGCCAGAATTATGTGTTTAAAGACTCAGCTCAGCACTACTTGCCAATTTTGTCACACGAATAAAGAACCAGCCATAAAAATATAAAAATGTAACCTTTTTGCTATACATCATGAATGCATTCTGTTTACAGAGTTTTGCTATTTGCGGCTGTAATATGTTAGCTGTCAAGTACGCAAGATATAAACAATGCTAATTCAGAATACTGAGCATAACTTAAATGAGAACAAGAAAATTAATATTCAGAATTCAATCACACATTACATCAGAGAATGTAAATTTGTCAGAGAACTTTTAAACCTACAGTTTAATATTTGTACCTGCGCACAGACAGGTACATTTCATCAATGCTTCAATGGTATTAGTAACTTGTTTGAGGATGGTTTCAAGAACTTAAGGCTTAAGTTTTTTTAAATAAGTATTAGTTGTTTCAGGTCTTCTTCCCACATTTATTTATTACTTGCTATGTATGAGAAGCTAACTCTTGTATATTTTTTGTTGCTAAGGGACGAAGAATAAACTTGAGAGCCAGTTGGCTGATTCAATATATTAAAACTAGTGACAAGATGAATAGTGATAAAACAGAACACCAAAATTCATGTTAAAAAACCATGTAACACCAAAATTTATGTTAGGGCACTACATAAAACTAACATATTTTGAATATTTTTGTAAGATAATGAGTAATACTAGAATGTCTAGAAACGTCGAGGTTTGTACCATAAAATACATTAATTAATACCTAAAATGTAATTATACATCTTTGTTATTTTATTTTAAATAAAGCTTACTGTTGTTTACTGTAAAACCCTTTTAAGAAGTTCCCTTCTGAAAAGAGTTTTCCTGATTAATAAGTTTACTTAATTTTGCACCTGGTCTATAAACACCAAGCAAGTTGGTCCCTGTTACAGTGTTTTCCTGCTTAAAATGCTTACATTTTCAGTCCTTTTAGATGCTTGTTACTACATACAGTTCTTTAAAGGCTGCATATTACAAATTTAACATGAATACATGTATAAACATGACTTTTGTTAACTATGAGGAGCATTTACAAAAATTAAAATAGCAATGAAACCTAACATTTTTAAAACTAAATTGAGCTAAAAATAAAACCACAAAACCTTGTCCCCTAATTATAACTCTATAGCAGCCAGAGTGGACTGCACAAATCCAAAAGATGACGCGAGGAGAAAATTCAATAAGCACCACAGCTCCACATGAATACTGTCATGTTTCCTGCTCTTTCTCTGCAAAGCTATGCCACCTTGGGATGAAATTTGGCTCGAGAGAGTTGACTGGCCCAGTGACAGAGTTCCAACTTCACCATCACTGCATTCAAGTGTGTTTTGGTAGGTCTGGGCATGAAGCATACATGTTTTAATGTTAAATTAACTAAAAATATGTATGTCAATTGAAATATACGGGCTTTTGAAAGCCCACATAGAAAAACTTAAAAAGGGCAATCCTAGATAATGGTTTCTGCTAATTTTTGTAAATAATTATTTTGCAATATTGGTGAATTTATTTTGTATAACATCTTGCGCCACAATAACATACAAAAATTTAATATGGAAGAAACAGCTCTGCAGGAATACATCACTCTGGTAAAATGTTTGCTATCATAGTTACTTAACACAATTCTGTAGTATTGCTCTTTATTTGTTTTATCTCTATTAGCTTCCAAAAAATTCTAAAATAAAATTATGGTGTTAATTAATGTTCCATTCCCCCTTAATGCATAGTTTTGTGTTAAGCCTTTGTAAAGTGTTATTGTGTATTTTGGGGGAGGGCATACAACCCCCATTCATAACAACTTGTTACCCAAATCCCTTTCCTGAATGCTGCAATGCTGTCAGCACTTTCTCCCAGCCTTTTAAGTGACAGAAACTACTGTGCAGTTGCCACCTTGCATGTGCCCAGGCCACTGACATTATAGCGCCATAAGATAAACTCTACCACATGTCAGTGATGATGCTACCACCTTCAGGAATTCCCCTTCCCACCATACAGATAGAGGGAGACTTGGTGCATATTTCTCCCACTGCCTCCACCCCTCCCACCAAGTGCGGCACTGTTTTACCTTCAGTGCTGTGGCATGAAACTATCAGGAACTTGGCCATCTCAAGATATCAAGGAACGTCTGTCGTGTTACGGAATTCCGCTTTCTAATTTTTGTGAGCTTGGAAGGCCATTGGACTGCTTCCCCTAGTTATGTAACATTTTTTTAAATTGGTACCTATTTCTCTATGAACCAAGTTTAATAACATGAAGAAATGTATTCTATAAGGGCTTCAGAGATCTTTTGTGTGGGTTGCTATTTAAATGATTTACTATGGGCTATATTTGACCCAGAAATCTGATGTATGGTAAATTGGTTTCATGTGAGAGGTGCATAAATATTCAACTTACAAAATTGAAATTTTAGTATATTAGCCTTGGAACCATTTCAAATTTACTTACATTGCTCGCAATTTCTTATGATTCTAATACTATCTCAGAGGTCCTGCAGTAAGGTAAAGGCACCCACATTAGCACTCAGAAGCTTCACATAGTTATCAATATTTGCAAATTAATTTAAACTTAATTGTGAATAAACTATTAACTTGTAAAACACAATTTCTGAGTATGTAATTTTGCAAACCTAGCTTGATAATTATCCCCTTCAAAGTCGGTTCAATAGTATCTTTAAATTCTTGCTTCAAACTGGAGCTCGGATTAAATGATATTGTAGTGCATGCCTCATACTTTACCGCGTATGGACAACCTGCAGCCTGTCACCAGGGCCGTGTCCAAGCATCGACTGAACGCTAGTATGAAACTTCATCCAACAACCTGCCCTCGTAGCTAGTTAAAGGCATATTTAGTATGACGTACAGTCTTATTTCAGTTCCAAACCAAACACCATAATCCAACTCCAGAATGCCACACTAAAACATATTTTTCTGACATCAGTGTTACAGTTTTATACTTTTTAGTAACAATAGTAAGACTTCCACCTTAGCAATCAACANAATCCACAATGCCACACTAAAACATATTTTTCTGACATCAGTGTTACAGTTTTATACTTTTTAGTAACAATAGTAAGACTTCCNACTCCAGAATGCCACACTAAAACATATTTTTCTGACATCAGTGTTACAGTTTTATACTTTTTAGTAACAATAGTAAGACTTCCACCTTAGCAATCAACAATATTTTAACTGCAACAATTTGAGACTGTGGGTCCCCTATCTGCTCTGAAAATCATCACATACCCTTTAAAATGATTTCTTCAGATAAATCAGAGTCAAATAGCTGAACTGTGATATGAACATACATATTGACTAAGTACGCTATGTTGGTAGTTGTGCTAGCACATAAGGACATAATCCTCATGCTGGATACATAATGAATTTTAAGCTAAATTATAAGTATAGCAGAAATCACGATAGTTGTATATAAACAAATCTATGGTCCATCATCATCACTCATAGGGCAATTTGTAAGCACCAACCACAACTACCTCCGCTTCCAGTAGCACAAAGCTGAGTCCTTTGAAAATATATGTTTTCTTATACNCTGAGTCCTTTGAAAATATATGTTTTCTTATACAAGTATTATTACTATAAATGTCTAAATTTCATCACATTAAACTATGATACACATTAAGCAGGCTGGCCACAGCACATGTGGGTACACAAGTAATTACTTAACTATCTCATCAAAACCAATACTGACTTTCTGCCAAAACTTGGTTATTTACTCGATTATATAAGGACATATGCATACTAAAGGTATTAAGTTAGGGGATGCTGGCAACATGAATGTGAGAGTAAAACACAACTTCTGAAAAATCTGCAAATTACATGCCTGAAGTTAGTTGAATTCATACAAAATTATTACTTAAAATCTAGGTTAATGAACAGAATAAGCTTATGATAATCATACAAGGAACAGTATTCTTTTAAAATATGATCTACTTAGAAACATTTCTAGAAACATTTAAGAATGTAATAAACGTAGACTATAATAGTATGTATTTCCTTGTGTGTAAAATCACCATGAAACTAGCAACAACAATACTACATTGGTAATTTTCAATAATTTGTATGCAATTTTTAATATTATGGAAGCCTGTAAAATACATTGAATTTATTAAATTTTAAACATCTTGAAAGAAGTACATTAATAATGAGCATAATTTTGATATAACTATCGTGTAATGCACTGCATTACTGAAACATGTACCTACATACAATGAGAATTTTAACACTATAATTCCTACCTCAATAGTATTACTTCACTATCCTAAAAGACTGTAACATTAAATAAATAGATTAAAACAATTTTATGGGGCATCATGCACAAACTATCTGTTTTCAAGAAGACATTGGAGATACTGAACAGATAATTTTCACCTGCTTGAATGCCACTTGCACTGATTTGACTCATGACAAGTTAATTNCATTGGAGATACTGAACAGATAATTTTCAACTGCTTGAATGCCACTTGCACTGATTTGACTCATGACAAGTTAATTAAAAACTATGCAAATCCAGTGTTAAGCTGGATAATGCAAGATGACAAGAACAATATGCTCCAACCTAATGATAACCNTAAAACTATGCAAATCCAGTGTTAAGCTGGATAATGCAAGATGACAAGAACAATATGCTCCAACCTAATGATAACCCAATATCTGAATATCCTTCTATTTTGAAAGTAACTTGTATCACACATATAGCTTTCGCTTGTTCACTACATGTAGGTGCTACCTTATCCCACAGTTTTTTATGGAGCTGGTTTCATTCAAAATTGTCAGCTCAAGAAAATTTTGGTAAAAATGAAAACTCCAGAAAAATTAATTTCATACCCACGCACAAAATAAAATACTGACATAAAATACAGGCTAAGACTTCCAATTTATGCCCAGTTGGCAATCCATAGTTTACAGGTGTATACTTGCAATTATTAATTGGTTTGATTTAACTTTCATTCATTAATAATGGAACTGAAGTTTAATTATTTATCTATATATGTATTAGGTATTGCTAGTCGCATAGTTACAAATGNTCATTAATAATGGAACTGAAGTTTAATTATTTATCTATATATGTATTAGGTATTGCTAGTCGCATAGTTACAAATGTAGTTATCTTTAACTTCCAATTGTCCACTATGAATAAACACTTTACATGTAATCTATTCATGCTGAAAGCTATTTACTAACCACAGACAGACTGTCACTGTAAAAAGAATGGTGTTTGTTGGAATAATTTCTTCTGAAATAGGAGCGGGTCCCTTGGCGGTGTAGTGGTCAGACTACTTGCCTCCCACCTGGGCTAACCAGGCTCGATTCCCGGCGGGGTCGCTCCCAGATTTTCGCATATGGGAATCGTGCTGGACAATGCTGCTGGTCGGCGGGTTTTCTCGGGGATCTCCTGTTTCCTCTGCACTTGCATTCTGGTGCTGCTCCACGCTCACCTCACTTCACCCTCATCTGCTCTCAAGACCTCTGTGTTAAAAGCTGCCCAAATCTCTCTCCAATGTCCATAAATTGGTACTTTCATCCACTTTGCTAACTTGTTAAATTAAGAACTTTACTGCAAACTGTGATGCACTTCCTTGCAGCTGCTGTTGATGTGATGGCGTGCTGATGCATGCAGTTACACTAAGCACTGTGTAAGCTGTCACTGCCTNGATGTGATGGCGTGCTGATGCATGCAGTTACACTAAGCACTGTGTAAGCTGTCACTGCCTTTATACGCTACTTAGGCCATATTGACAAGAGAGACGATGGACGAGAAATTAATTCTAAAGGTCACGTGGTGCAAGACTCAGCTGCCAAGAAACCCGTGCCAACCCTGCCACTGGAGGAAGATCTCTTGTTACCCCAAAAAAAGGTAATGACAAAGAAAAACCCTCAGCTGGTGACAAAAGTCACAAAAAATGAGACTGAGCATACCATGACGTAAAAGTGGTTTTACTTGATTGTTTTCGAAGTCTCTGTTACCATTTCTCAGCACTACTAGGTGAGGAGGAGTTACAGCAAATTTGTTTTTAGAATGGTGCAGTGTTGAATGACCTTTTCCGTGGCTGGTTGTTAGCTAACAGGCTTGACTAGACAGCACATGTAATTAAGTGTTGATAAACTGTCGCATGTAAATGCTATATTGTTTCAAGGAAGGATTTGGCCAACTGTATAGTAGTTGTTCACCTGTCTAAAAACCTTCTTAGTTCTATTTGTCTCTAAGTAACTTCTCTACCCAGTACAATACATCTCTTAAAGTATGACTGTATCACTGTCACTCCCTTTAATCCTACATATTTACAGCAATCATAATGTTCTATGCAATCTGATTAACCGCATTAAGGTAATCGCCCATCTGGAGCTGTATTTTCATTTGAGACTCGGAAGCATGGGAGCGATAAAAGTGCTCATTAAGTACGCCATTGTTGCTATGCGTAAGACTCTGAACTGGCATGCAGTGTTTTTATCATGCTACGAGTGCCTACTGGATTTTTAGTGATGAGCTCTTACCTTAATTTTATTGGTGGAAAGTGTGTAGCAAGTTTCAGTGCAGGCTCTTACCGTCGTTCAGTTTGTGTCAAGATATTATGTTTTAGGATACAGCATTCTGAAAAAGTCTTTTTAACTATGTTGGTGGGCTCCAAAATAATACTTATGGCATGCATGATATCTTGTAAATAACATTCAGTCTTCGTATGGGGTATGTGTTCTTTTTGTAGGTAAACATATGGGGGACACGTTACGTTTAACGGTTTTGTCAAAAAAACACGTTTTTCGAACATACCGCAACACAGTTCAAGTATCAGGTAGGTGACCGACTCAATGAACGGTTAGCTTCACAAAGGAGAGATTTATATTGATGTAATAAAATGTAAAAGACAGAATAATAAAAACACATATAGTTGAGTGATCCTGAAGGAAGAGAAAACTTGGAAGACTGAACAAGAGATATGGAAGGACAGGTTAAAATCAGTTAGACTTTTTTTACCACACAGCTTGTTGTGGGTGAAATCACCATTTTCGGTGTGTTTCAGTCATGCCACTACTGGAAGGAAAGTGAGTCTCGGCACTTGAGCATAGTAAGGCAGCAGGATACCACGAATGAACAAACACCAAACCTCATCACCATCGCCATGTTCTATGTCAACCCTGATATAATTTCTGACACCAGCCAGCGTTGAATCACACACACCAATTAAGGAAACTGCACCAACAACCTTGAAGGGCCTCCTTCCTATCACTTAGTGGGGACTAGCAGACTTTCCTGCTTCCACTACCGCAGCTGGTTACAACTCCAAATTAAGAGGCCATCTTGGTAGCCACCCATCACAGCTTTGATGCAAACCATCCCATGCAAAGCTGTTGAAAGTGGCATAGCCTTCACCCATGGCCCACAAGCCACCTATGTCACCAAGAGGCAAGCCACCATATCCAGTATCCTTCACAATCACCTTGCCATTACTTGGAGTTAATTCACCACCAGCCGCCAGTCGAGCACAACAAATAGACACATCCTTCGGATATACGACCAGCTACATCAAAGTTCCACTGGAAAACTGAACCAAGGTAGAACATAACACAGCGTGCAACAAATACGTGTCGCCTCACTGCCTGCCGCACGGGCCACACACAATTATGGTGTGCTACTGCTCTCCACCCAGCGTACTTGCTAGGAGATCCAGCGGAAGTTTCCGAGAGGATGGCACTGCTCTCAGCATCTTGTGGTCTCACTAGCAATAGCCACGTGGAGGAGACCAGTAAATTAGACATCCCCTCTATCTCCAGGTTACACTGAGTGTGGCTAGCAGATGTGATTACTCTCTGAATTCATTCCAAATTCTGAACCATCAGCCAATGCATCGTGCTTTTCCAGCTACCCTGAACAAGATCAGATTTCGCACAACACGAAAACAGACGTGAGATCCCCAACTTGCCATCATGCTTGTCGTCAATACTATAGAACATGTCATGAGCCAAAAATAATTTTACTAAGCCTACAAACATGACTCAAGGTACATACAATACGACTAACATTTATACAAAATTACATGTTTCTAAGCACACACGCATTCATTGGTATGTGTGTGTGCTTAGAAACATGTCAACACATTCATCTGAAATTATTTCAGTAGCACATACAAATTTTAGGCAGGTAGTATGCTCTTCAAAAATTTACACGCAACACACTTAAACACACTTTGGTAATATGTATACATATTTTTTAAGGGTAAAGCAGAAAATTAATTTAAATTTAATTTTTTTTACACAGCATTGCAAAAAATAAAAGAATCACTAAGAGGAGAAGTTTTATCATAGCCTGATAATGAAAAAATACTAACTGAAAGGTTTTTAACTTCAAAAATTAGTATTTTCATTTACCATACAGCCTTATTTGAAAAAATGTAATGTTACTTTCCAAATAAAAAAAATATTAAGCAAGGAAATTCACATCACTGAAACTCAGTGGTCAATCAAAAACTTCAACCTTGTTAAATTGATAGAAGCTAAAATGTGGTTAAAATTCAGGTACTTCCAATTATGAGTTAATACTGGTGTTTTCTACTACAAGTAAGCAAAACAATTGCAACAGCTATATTTCAAAAGATTCAGATATCTTCAAATTACACTTCACTAACTATTGGAAAACATTTCCTTCCAAGGGTTTTGGAAATGAGTTCACATCTTAAATTCTAAAGTATTACATATGTATGCTATTAGTTAAGGTTGTGGAATTTCCATCCACTTGAATATATGTATTTTAACCCGTTTGCCACCTTTTGACTGCTCTAAACAGTACTTCTACTCTATTAATACCAAACATTGAAAGCTGTGAGTTTGCGTGAACAAACTGTAATGAGTTGAGCTTCCTCGTAAAAGTTTCTTATCCTCATATTGTGAAGCATACTAGTTACTAGAGCATAATGATGGTAAAAATTGTAGTCTAGAGAAATAAACAGCTATAGCAAAAATACTTAAAAATTACCTCATACACATTTAAATCTACAGTAAAGGTATGTAGAAACAACAATCCATATTTTCTGTACTTTAAAAGAGGCAGCAGTTATTTGTGCCTTAAACCCACAAGAAAACTGAAGTATGTACCCAAAACCACATCAGACTTGATCAGATACAGCCTCATGAAATACCAGCACTGCTGTCTCCTGGAACTGAATGTGGACAACCTGTGCAGCAACCCACCATCTTGCAGAGCCAACATGATTGACAGCAGGAAACATTTACAGTTTCAAAATTAAACCAGAATTACTGACTGGTTGCTGCATCTATCACTACAGCTGACCAATATTTCTATGCCAAAAGGAATGGTTCAAATATTAGTCAAAGGTAAAGAAGAGAAATTGTGCATGCTTTCAGAGCAACTGCACAGTACCTGTAAGTTTGGCGGGAAGTCGCCAGCAGGCAGACCCAAGCTCCTGACCGTAGGTGACAAACGTAGGTTTCAGAGTCTGCTCCCATATTACGCAGGAAGGTGGGAAGTCACCATAGATCCACTATCACGCAAAGATAGAACTCTCTTTACATGTCGACTGCTGACCTTCTGCAAGTGGGTAACTGAGCGGAAAGTCACCGGCAGACCTAAACACCCATAGAAAGGTGGCAACAGCCAAGTGAGAACCTCCACTCCAAGGAGATGGAGGTCCCAAACAGAGTTGTATAGGTTTCAGGGGTTCGGCACATACCTGCTCCTGAAGAGTATAGGCGGAATGGGTTGAAAGTAGAAATTAGCAGGTCCTAGGTGCAGAAAGAAAGTGCGTGGAAAGGAAAACACAACCAGCTTAGTTTATGCCTGTTAATTGTTAAAGCAATAAACATACATAAGCCAGCCTGTACTCTGACTGTGGTCTGAGGGGCCGACCTAGGATGCCAACTAAGGTGCAGTCCCTAGTCACGGTAGACGCGGTGGTATGGGAGGCGAGGGTAACCCCAAGTCAACAAGTACTTCGACACGTACTCACTGAATGCGAGGTGAACTGTAGAAACAGCTGTTTGGCTTGTCCAAAGACGTAGCTGGTTGACAGCGAGAGAATACTACTGACGGGCAGCGATACGTCTAGAGCAAGATGCTATAGCGGTGTTGGAGCACATCCACACAGAGTGATGTTCTCCTAGAGAGTTGCGCAAGCCAGCTAGTTGTTGAAGTACTCTGGACGTGGCCGGGCACAGTGACGTTCTGCTAGAGAGCTGCACGAGTCAGCCTCGGACTGAGGACTGCGAATTATATATATACATATACACCCGGGCCACAGGGCCAGCGTGGGGNGAGATGTGAAGCAAAGAGAAGGCGGCGAGGATGGCGACTCGCTTCCCCTTAACTGCCTGGCCGGAGGGGAAGGCAGGCCCTCTGCGTCGAGCAGGTTGCGGGCTGACAGGAAGCAATGCGGCACTTCTGTAACCTCGTGCGATGCGCTCTATGGAGTGTAGCGGCTACGTCTCTTCTTAGACGCGGCCACGGCTGTGGCGGAGGCTAGAGGAGAATGTGACGTCGCCCGTGGAGTGTCAACATTTTATCAGTTCCAACATTTCTGCACCCCAGAGCGAAATAAGACATTGTGTTGTTTCCAAAATAAATTTCAAATTTTCTGAAGATGATGCCAATAAATTCTCAAAGAACATAAAAACTAAAAATTAATATTTTACCTACTGACAAATTTTCTTTAAGCTTTCTAACTTTTCCAAATATTCTAAGCAACTGCACATTTATTTTCCAAAAGATTAACTTCAAACTCACCCAAAAATTGAACTCAATATATCTCAGAATATGGCAAATTTTCATTCCGTAACAACGGTATTTACCTTCTTCTTGGAAGCTCACCATAAAAAACTTCTACACGCATATACAACTCTGCAATATTGCATAAATATGCTATATACAAAATTATATCACTTATTTTTAAGAAAAAAGTAACTAGCCCACTATTAGCAATTATTACTTACAAACTAGCATATCTAATCAACAACTTCAAGGTGATACAACCCTCAATTTATATCACAAACTCTACAAACATTCTTTTTTTAAATAATCCCAGAACACAGTGAAACACACTTTTATTTGCAGATGAACCTTAGAAATGTCAAATAATGACAAACTGATAGCCTCAAATTCAAACATAAGCAAGGAAGACAGTTGTGGCAATACTGAAGATTCTAAACACCTGATGATATCTGTTGTGATGTATTCACATTATGCATACACAAATATTAAGCAGGTAATGAATGACTCCACAGACAGAAAGTCAATGAACAAGCAAGTCTGAGATTGACTGTAGTTGAAGACTGGCAAAAGGTACAAAAGGGTGAGAAAAAAAAATAGAAGAATATCTTGTGACTTAAAATTTATTCTTTACTATTGTATGCCTGCAGTAATTCCACAGCAAATGTGGCTAACAAAAAAATAATATGAAAATATTTCAATCATCCTAAATTTTTTTGGGTTTACACATGTCAGCATGATAAAACATGGTCAATCAACTGCTGCCATAAGAATGAATGCAGCGGACAATACTGCAATTTATGTTCGATTTGCTTAGTAATTTTTCCTGCCAATAAAGGTGACTGACTCCCTTCCAAGTGAAGCAGCAGAAACAGCACTTTTACTGAACTCACTCTCAAGGAAGACCAAGAAAGAGGCAAAGATGAGAAGAAAACAAAGAAGGCTGGATGGAGGAAGGATAGATAATAGTGGCAATCTGGTAAACTTATCCAGCCTCATGTTGGATACAGCATATGACAATGCATATTTATAAACACGCGTAATTATTCTAAGATTTCCTGGTTAGCACAATAAACATTAGTCAGTCCCTTCAAAACTGATTTACAATGGATTTAATGTGCTTGAAGTTATCGTTGTATATTTCTGGTATTTCCTAAGGTTTCAAATTTCCAGCGAACCTTTAATGTGCAAATGATTCCTACAACCATAAAATCAATTACAAAACTATTGCTATGGGGTTGCATTAATTTCTATGAAGAACATGGATAAAAAAGTATTTTTCTTAGTCACAATGCTTTGAAACATCATAAACAAATTCATGTATGAGTGTAACCATTATTCTGATATAGTTCCCAATTGGACATGTCACGATATGACATTACTGTTCAAGGAGAACTGCAGACATTAGATTTCACACGAGTAAACTTAAGTGACAGAACTGTCTATACTTTAGCTGCAGATCATGATAATTTCTTTTCCTGCTGAGCAACTGCTACTGCTAACAAGTTACCTACAGGAATCGCAGGTCGACACACAATTACTGGAATAAGTCTAGCTATCATATGCCCTAACATGCCTCGTAAATATCACGAAAAGCTGGCGGCACAAAACAGAACTACGCATTGCTACAAGTCCAATACATAAATCTGCGTTATCAACATATAATACTATAAAAATACAATATTACATCACAAACATGTCAGATTTTTCATTTCCCAAAAAAGGAAATAAATCCAGTTTATGAAATAACTACATGAAAAGAATGAAAGACTTCTCCTTTCTCATAGACAAAAGGAGCCTATTCTTTTTATAAGCAAAAAATAAAACTATGGGGGAAAATGGTTCATGCTATTTTAGTAGAGCATTTCTTGTTGCAGTATATATGTATACAAATGAATTGCAATAAATTTAATTTCAGCATAAAATTCTGATTTCCTAATCTAATTTACTGACATTTGTACATCAAAAAGTCCAAGTTTTATCTCCTTGAGAATGGTTAAAACACTCTAATGTGTATATCCAAATGCCTAAACTTACCATGTCACCTGTTTATTAACTTGGTCAGATTAGGAAGTATGTCTCTTCCTATCTTGAAAACACTTTTGAAAAGCTATGACAGTAGTTCTAAGATGGCCCACCACACCTGAACACATCAGTGACATTCAATCACCATATCTGCAGAGTTTACTGTCCAATACCTATCACTTCTTTTGACTACACCTAATTGTTTTATTTTTATTTATGTTGATTTATTTTCATCCTATGCATAATTCCATTAAGGGTTGAGTAGCATCCATTTGTCTACAAGATGAAACCCCTCGGCTGTGAATTATTTTAATTCACCAGGCTGCTTTTCAGTAAGACTTTCCTCATATTTGCTGAAAAAAGTAAGAGTTCATACGACTGTGGATGGCTTCAGGCCAATTATAACATATCTGTGACTTACCCAGGCTCCAAACTCAAACCTCGTGGTTCAAAAGCACTTTAGCAACTTCTGCCACAGATATCACGTTTTGTGGCTCAAATGGCAGAGATTTTGAGGGCCTTTGATGGTATGTTATTTAGAACCAATGTGCCTAAGAGTTTAAGAAACTTCAGTCATGCACAAACTTTCGGAAGATCAAATGCAAATTCTATTTAACACAAGGCTACACAGGAAGCATAGCTAATCATTCCATGCACGAATGAAAAGTCAGGTTTGTCTCTAGACTTGGGCATGTCATTTGTTGAAGCTCTGTCTGGGCTGGCATGGAGATTTCCTATTCTTACAACCACACATTTCTTGCAAAAAAAAAAAAAAAAAAAATTTTTTGACTGTATTTCTTATTACAGCGGAACCCCTGTTTTACGCTGTTGCTGTCTTCCCTGTACGATACTTCCAAAGGCTAGATATCAGTTATTGATATGTGTAGATAAGAGAGTTCATAAGTGTATTTGTTTGCTGACATATTTCTCACGTACTTGCATATATCCCAGTAAAAATAAATAGAACTTTGTAGTAATCAATGAAAATGGCTACAATACTTGCAGAGACTGTATACATTTGGTCTTGGCAAAATAGGCAAAAAAATTTGTTAGGTACAGTAATTGGTTTACTCCTAATTTCCTTGCATTCTGTGGCCTTATTTTGCACCTGCAGGGAGACTGTAACTGTTTCACTCACATGCAACATTTAACAACAGCTGCAAGCTAACAAATAAAACTAAAGAGATTACTACTTTCACAAAAGATGCCACTTAATGACAATAAAATCAGTATACAGGAGCTAACAAATAAAAGTTGAGATGTTAAACTATAATCATCTTAAATAGCATTATTCCTGTTATCTAAGGGAATGTAAGTGACAATTCAACATGATAAGAGAATGCATGCTTTCTACACAATAACTATTTACTTACCATACATTACCATGCATGAATACCAAATAATGAATGGCATTAATTTCTAAGATCACCTAACATTAAAAAAATGCAAAAAATAAATAAATCTTTTTAAAATATATATCTGGGAGAGCTGAACTGTACTACTCATCAACAAAAGACAAACATTTTGAACATGCTGTGTTTTGTTGCGAGAAGATATGAATTGCTCAAGGTATAATTAAATATGAAACATTGTAACTAACTGATATAATAGTGCAAGTGTGTTATACAGAGTTATAATACACAGAGTTAACTCAACCTGTCTACGTAAATAATATACCAATATATCATAACCACCCTCCCTCCAACGTAAAATTTTTTAAAAATTATTACTTACATGGTTGCATTAAGATTGGAAATAATTGCCCCATATTCACAGTAACAGTTAGGCCTATGTTAGCTGCTATAGTCAATGTTGACTGTAACAACAGCCAGTCAAACAAGTGCAATGATGTAGTTTCATTTTGTTTAACTTAAAAGTTATGACTCACGTGGAACAGTTCAGAATGATATTGCACAGTGTTTCTCACTACCAGCACAATGTGTGTTTCATAATAATCATAATGACACAACAGCACTACATTTATGTTAGCTACTAATGACATCCGTGCTCACAATTAATGTTGTTTAAGTTGTCAAAAAAAATTTGTTTGACCATTCTGCCTACCATAACTTTAACTACAGTACTGTTAACGTGTCACATACTTAACACAATTGGGGAAAAGAATGTGGGATTTGAAGAAGTAAACTGAAGTTATACTCGGATAACAAAACTTACTCCATCGGTAACAATTCAAATGGCACCGAAAATTAAAGTAACCTTCACCAACTTGAAGAATGACTATCACCCACCAATCCCCGGGCCAAAGTATAAACCTCTTATACTTCCAAACTACTTCCGAACTTAGAGGGGGTTGGAAGATAGGGTTGAATCATTCCCCATTTTGGATTTGCAGTTGCATGCAAGATTAACAAAATGTTATACATAAAAAGTAAGCACGAAAATGATAAAATGTGCTCTTTTTATAATTTCAATTATTTATGTCCGCACTGTTATCCCAACAGTGTAAATGCAAATTCCTAGTATTTTTGTGAACAGTGAACTTTATCCCTGAATTTAACAAAGTTCTTATGGACAAAAAATACCTACATATTACAATGTTGGTTATATCCCTAAGAATGAAATAATAGCAGAAATTACACTGTTTCTAATTTTTGTAAACCCATACCATGAAATTGTTTGAACCCAGTAAAATGTACATATATAAAATTTTTTTGGCATTTTGTGATATTTCATATTTAATTTTATACTAAATGCATTACTAAGTTTCCATTCCATATTTCAAATTTTTATGAGAAACAATTACTTCACTGTAAAAATACTCCTGACTTCCACTTTGGCATCATGTTTCATACGTTACCTTACTGTATAATTCTAGGGAGCGCAATCACTAATTTTAAACTATTACGCCATCTAATATTTTCATAATGTACTGTAGGAGTTTTCATTAAATATCTACAACTGCTACCTGCAGTAGAATTCATAAAAATGTGCATGGATCTCATTATTCTTTTAAGAAATAAAACCTATGTTGTCCTAAATAGCTATGTAACTACATTAAAAGCTATCAAAGATTTTGGGGTAAAAGATGTTATTATTGCATGCAAAATATGAAAACTATACTTTGTAGAAAAACACTAAATTTGCTTAAGATATTTTTATCCTTCAGTGTCCACAACTTCCTGAAAAAACATAGATCACATTACAAATTGAGCTAACTTCAGTCCAACTAAAAAAATCTGCATTTGCAGTTATATCACATTGGAAATATTTACTGAGAGTTCACGTAATATTTTTTTTTTTTGTCAAACATTTAAGACAGACAAAACTTTTCAGCAAATATTGGCTTTCCTAATCTACTTTCCACATCCATACACGACTTCGCCCCATCTTCACGTGTCATCACGTCACCCCACGCAAGGTTTGAACCATGAACGACTTCTACCAGAGCCTACCAGCACGCCTCTAGACTCACAGACAAAGGCAGCCAAGTTAGTTTGCTTTATTATCAGACATCACGCTACATGTGCCAGAAGCCAGCCAAGCGGCCCAGCGCTGCGGCTGAGCTTACGCAGCCAACACAACCTTGCATAGCAGAGAGCCTGCTTCCACCACGGCTCAAGAGATGGTACTAGAGTATGGCTCCGCCTCCGGAGGGAGGAGCTATCCCCGCCACGTCAAAAGCAGGTGGATACATGTCCCTGCACCGCTGCAGAATGGCAGTTCATTCTCAGCAGTTCGCTCCACCACTTCCAGTACTGGAGCTCTCTGCTAACACCGACGTCTTCGCGATCTACCAAACGCTCTTCAAGACCTTCACCAGAAGCCTCTGAAGAAGTAAACACCCCTTTTATACACCCAATACCCTTCACGTAGTAGTACCGAGTCCCTTCTGAACAATAAGCACCAAGTTAGTTAGGGTTAGCCAATATAATAACTACCTAGCCACATCTGCTTTTTTAGTTCAGACCCAGGACCCCTTCAGGAAGTTAACCTACGCAAACTAGGTGTTGCGTAGGTTAACTTCCGTTACAGTTCTTGGTACAATAGTAGTTAGTATGGGCCACCGTGTTATTCCTCTCAGAGTAAACACATATTCTATTAACTTCTGAGTACTCATTGCTAAGGATGACTGTAACTCCCACTTCCATAGACCTATTTTCCGAACCTAGCGTAGGACTGCAGGCTCCCTTAACCGGATGCACGTACGTCAAAACAATACACATTAGACGGCCACCCATACTGTGGACCTGGTGTGCAGTATGGTAGAGCTCAACCATTAGGTCACAACTACAAGGCGGTTAGTCAGTCAGTCCAGTCCATTCACTCATCCACCGTGCTGAATTGTCACCGGAAAGAGTGAGAGACTGGGTCTGAAGGTCTGAACCTGAGGTCCATACCAACATCGTTGTCTGACTCCCGGGGTAAACCCACCGCTTTAACCACTGCGCTGAACTGTCGCCGGTTAGAGTACTCTGGTACGACTCTGGTTGGCTCGGCCTCGGCTTGGCTAAACACATAGTTAGGGTACTTCATCACCTGCTCCTCTCTAGCGTGGCCGACCGTAGAACCTACATGCATGCCTTACACCCATAGGAGTGGTACCAGGTTGAGTATTAGAAATGCAGCTACCAACTCCAAGCTTAACTTGGGCTGTAGCCCAGCCCCAACTGCACTTTGCAGCATAACCTCCTGGGAACGAGCTCAAGCCTCCAGACAGCTGAAGAGGCCTCACCACCCAGCTCCCTCCACCGCCATATTTCAGCCCCCATTCAAGACTGCCGGAGTACCACATCCCGTCGTCGTCACCCTCCGCCAAGGACTCGATGTACCACTGGTTCTCTCAAACTCAAGGTGCCACCTCAGCCAAGCCAGCAACCATCCTTGGGCTTCTTCCTGCATCATCTGCCACAGCACCACCTTCGCCCCGAGCCTGGGCACGAACTCCAGCAGGAGCCAACCTTAGCTGACGCAGAGCCAGGAGCTACCCCGGGTGATGCCCGTCAAAGGTAAACCAGTTGCGGTGTGCAGGCCGGTAATACGTAAGGTCATTTAGCACGCTCCAGACTTTGTACCTAGCCGCCAAACCACGTTCCCAGGTTGTATACCGGCTGGGCTCCAATGAACAAACCATAAGTCAATCTTGACAGCCAGCCATGTCTCTGACCGACACACATAAAACTAACCCTACCGTGACATCCCCATGAATCACAGACGTCACGCGTCAACTTTTTTGTTAAACACATTTAATTTTGGCATCAAGGAGACTGGTGATTTGAAACCCTAGTTGCAACCATATGTTTGACACTGCACATGATCTGAAATTTTCATTTTAATTTTGTGAAGTGCAACAGGCAATAACAGATATTTAACTGTGTATATACTTGTTTTCTTTCAGGGAAATGCAGTCAATGTTTATATGCAGTCATTATAAAATATAAATTGGCTAGTTACAAGTAATTACAAATACTGGAAATACCATACATATCCTCCGTGGAAATTTGAGGCAATAAACACATAAAACAGTGTAAGCATGTGCAACCTCCCCATAATAACAGTTTGAGTTTTTTATATTATGAACACTTACTCTGTGAAAATCAATCAAAATTATATTCTTTACATGAGCCTATGGATGGTGCTGACTATCATGCTAAAGGAATAAAAGTTTTTCATAAGGTCTTTAAAGCTACGAATTAAATGGAATGGTAGTGTATTAAAAATGAAATTAATTAGAACTAACCAATCCTAATATAGAACTTTTAGATGATCAACAGGATTGCTGCATGGCCCAGGATACATGAGTGCATCATAAGGGCCCAGAATAAATCTAGGATGAAAATAGTGTACGCAGAACTTTATTTCATTTCTTTCTATATGTAATAACGTCATTAGACATTTTTAACGGCACACGCGCAGTAATGAAAACCAAGTCAATCAAAAGGTACTCGTAAATTTTTATGTCTGACAAAGAAAAGCATTTGGTATATATACTAAAATATGGTATTGATTATTCTCTACATCATTACCTAATTGGTATCATGCAGTTGCAATTTTTATTTATATGAACATTATGGAAAAAGAGTTTTACGAGCTGATTTTTTTCAGATTACAAGTTCTGCAAACCCATATGGTCACAATAAAATGATTTCATTAAAATTTTTGTAAACCTATGCTGTCTAACTTGAGTCAACAACTATAAATTAAACTGTGTAAGGATGAACTAAATCATCAATTTAAATCCACTAAAAACACTGAAAAAAATTCTCTCCCTAGTTTACTCACAACCTTATCACAGAAGAGTTATACACATTTATGGTAACACATACTTAGTACACAGTATGTGAGAATAAATTGAACAATCTAACAGTTCAATATCTATCAATGAGCAGATAGTGAGTATTTATCTTACATTCTCCCTTAATTTCGTAATGCTTAGCACAATTTTTAACATTTAAGACAGAGAATTAAGTGTTTTGTCAATATTTCTGTGGCTACTAGAACGACATGATGGATGATTTTATGTTTGTCTTGGATTCCAAAATATTTAAAATAGTGATATTTTATTTTAAAGTTAACATTGATGACGAAAATGAACATCAAATTCAATTGAATAGAACATATAAAGTCAATGTTTTAGCTTTACGAAAGCTTTGCACTAATAAAAAAAAACAAAGTATGTATTTATAGTTAAGAAATTTTGTAAGCAATTTTCACAGAGCCATAAAAAATTATACTTTGTTGTAAGAGATGATTTATGTATTTGCATGAAAATTATATCCTGTATGATTTAAAAGTTTCTCATTTGTATTGATTACTTTCTGAGGAAAAATTACAGCACTCTACAACATTATCTTTTAGACAATTTTAATGCATACACCCTGAAAATGTGAAACTTAATCTGAAAAGAATTTTTTCAAGAAATTTTTTTGTTTCCAAGCCAGATGTGTACAGCGAGGGAGAGTGCACATGGAACACCTCACCACATGAGAGAGAACCGCTTTTTCTTGGGCACGTGGTTGACGGTGATTTTTTTCAGCATGGAGATGGAGGCACCCTTGCGTGGCTTGAAGAGGTTTACCTGCAGTCCGACCTTGATCTTCTTGGTGAGCGCACCCTGCGGGAAGACGGCCTGCACCTGGGGCACCACGCTCGAGGAGACCATGCCGCCCTCCGGCCCGATGGCGTGCACCTCCTGCCGGATGCGCGACACCACCGCAAAGTACTGGGGGAAGTCTGTGGTGAGGATGCGGGTCGTGCGGCCTGCATTCACTTCTTCCAGTGCATTCAGCTCTGTGCGGGGCAAACACAACATTTCAATCACAGATGGGTGAAACCCCAATTTCACATTAGAGTTGCATGAATGTTGAGTATACCAGAAATAATAACAAAAAGTAGAAAGGTTTATTTTAAAAATTAATTTTTTTCTGTGTATAGTTATGTTAATTTTCATTATTACATTACTAAAATAACTACATAAGAATGAACTTGATATGTTATAGAATTTCTAAGTTAAATTATACATAATCTCTTGGAGTTTTTTACAGTTTTCATTATTTCACTATGCAGATCACTCATATAACTTATTTTTGGGACGTATATAAAGGAAATATTTTTGGAAGTACATACTGTAACACCATATGAACCATAACTGTGCTATGCAAGTTCAATTTCATATTTTAAGTTGAGTTTAGTTGATTAAAGTATTAAGGTTTTCATCAAGAGGTAATTATGGCAAATCTCTTTAAAGAAATTCTTTACTTTTGTTTTAGTTTCACAACTTTTTACACCCAAATTTATTATTTATTTCTTTAAAAAAAAGTACATCCACATACCCTTATTTGACATGTTAAGCTGCATCATAAAACAAACACCATTCCAAACTATTTCTAAACAGTTGGACACATGCATAACAATTTATTCCAAAGTTCTTCATTTAGCACATGTGAAATCACTAAAACAGCTTGAAAACATGAGTAAGTAAAGGCAACAGACTACGTATATACATTATTGTTATTAATCTAAGGTTCAACAAAACAGTAAATATGAATTTGATTTATAATCTGAGTTCAACAGCAGAAGTTTGACACATCTTGAGTTTTTGAATTTTGACACACCTCTAAATTTCCTTCTTCCTACATGCAAAAAATAAAGGCAAAAATCAATGTTTTCTCAATTTTTTGAACAGAGGGTGTTACATTGGCCAGCTACACCTATTGTATCTTCTTGCCCACAACATTTCCTGACAGCTGTAATGAAAATTGGATATACTCCAGCTGTGTTACACTCAAAACTAGTCCACTGCCAACCAGAGCTTGTGTTCAAACCACACTCTCACCATATGTCTATATATTTCAATCACATACACAATTTAAAATGTTCAGTAGAAGGGACAGAAAGTGATTCCAAAGAAATATAAACAAAAAAGTGTGTGTGGATAATATTTAAAAAAAAAAACCAATTTCACTTTAGATTGATAAACTTCAGACAACAAAAAATAACAATTTAAGAGCTCTTGAAAAAAAAAAAAAAGCAGTAGTTGCAGACAACACTCTTCTGATTCGCTACATAACTACCAGAATGACATTTCTTATTTTATGATGTAATTTTAAAACCAATTCTTAACCATTAGCATGGCTGTTCATTACACTCTTATTAGCAGTTCATAATTTTCTGTTCAGAAAATTTTCTTACTATTGATCTCAAAGACTGACATTCATAAAACAAATTGCATTTCATTACAAAGTATTTATACAACATAGCACACACAAATTTTGCTGTATGAATCCCAGTACTGCATTGCTTAATGGTTAAGAGAGGTGAAATGTTATTCAGATACCCTGCCAGAAGCATGCCATGTATTGTACTGTGGTGAACTGTGAACTAGGCAATGGTAACAATACACATTTACATGTGGCACATACCTTCCCCTTCAAAGCTTTCATTGAGCACTTGCTGGACGGCTTCATCACTCGCTTCAAGAGTGTGCTCCCGCCACATTTCGCCGTTGTCTGAGCGCAAGATCACAATTTCCCGTTCCATACCTCGTAGAGACCCGAAGTGAGGAACTTCAATGATCACCGGCCTGCGAGAATATCACAAACATATTGATGATGATAACAATGATGTTGGTGATGATGATGATTCAGTGGATAACAGAATATTCATGGAAAGTTCTGGTGGTGGCAGGAATAATGTTTAGGTAGGCTGATGTGAATAATGATACTTGGATTGAGTCATCAGTAGAACCCCATTTTTACACCCCTTGATTTTACACTATCCAGTCTATCCTGTATTTGAACCCAATTTTTTTGGTTCCATACGATTATACAGCATAAATTACCTTCTTTTAAAATTTTCCTGCATATTACAATATTTTTTTCTGGTCCAATGATAAGTGCAGAAAAGGGTTTTTATTGTAATTCCCATTCCTTACATCATTATAATATCGCAAATTTTAAATTGAAAATAAATAATGTAAAAACTTAACAGAGATGCAAAGAACTTATGGTAGGTAAAACAATTTAAAATTTACTGGTAATGTATTTAATTAATGATGTCAGACCCTGTGCCTTGGTCTGATAAGACCACTGTGGTAAATGGTGCCAATGCATGTGTGGGAGTGCTGTGTGTGCATGCCAAACACAAGTGTGGAATGTGATGTGCATTCTTGTATATAGTAGTTTCTCTGTCTGACCATACCGGCATCTCTACCCATAGCTCAAGCCAGAAAGAAGTAAAGCGCTTAATCCGCACGAACTTCAACTTTGTTTATCCCTGATCAAGTATTTCTGTGTAAATTTTATGAAACCATTTTTTTTTTTTTTTTCCTGCAGCTGACTTCAACCTTTCTGTGTTCAGGATATCTGTAATTATTTACTTTCTGCCACAAGGTTTTTCCCTTTATGTATTCACCACTAGCCTGCACCTCAGGCTGTATCAGACACGGCTTCGTGTAACTTCGTTTTGCTTTCGCACTTTTTGTGGCTTAACCATATGTAATATGTACGTTTTGTACCAAGCGATGTATTTGCAACTTGTTTATGAGAGAATTAAATGGCAATGCTGATACATTGTGTTTCACTTGGACTTGTGCCAATTCCTGCACGCTGCCACCTCACTGTCTATTCATTCACATTTTTGGGGCAGCGACACCTTTGTAACGTGCCGCCATCTGAGACCTCATCATCTTATTAAAGAACTTTGCTTTCTAAATTTTTGTGAGCCTATAAACAGGCAGGAAGGAATGTGTGCCATCAGGCCAATTTCCATATGTAAATATTTGTTACGGGTCCCGATTACTCTATGCACCAAATGTAGGAGGTCTATAAGTAAAAAAATTTATTTCCTCTTGGAATGACTGAATAATTAATTACTTTATTAGGTTTATTGTGAGTGATGTATTAATATTATATTACTATACCAGAATTAAAGTTAATTAGAAGCATTTAAATACTATTTACCACATTGGTTATTTATTGTAAATCGAAATATCTCAGAGGTCCTGTTATTAAAATCATGTTTTATCATCTAGAGCTGTTGGCATAAAAGAAAATTACTTTATTCTATCTTTATTCAAAAGGTAGTGGTGCCTACATTAACACTCAGAAGCTTCACAAAATTATCCACAAAGCTACATTATTAAAATAAATTTTTAGAGTAAATATTTTTACTAACCCACCTTTGTAAATAATACTTTAAAAGCCAGTGCTGTGATGTCTTAATGTTCTCGTTTCAAACTGGAGTTGGAATTAAGTGACATCAAAATCTATTTACTCAAATTAGCTTGGTAAGCTCCATAGCCTACAACAAGGCAAGTAGGGTTTTCCTCGGGATTACCCGGCGTCAGGCCACATGGCAATTTCATGCCCTGGAAACTGAGTTTCGCTCTGCTGTGTGGCCGTGAGTGTAATTACAGCCTGGCATTCTGGGATTCAATATAACAAAGTTAGTGACTTTTCCTCAGACTGCTCCAATATCGCTTGGCTGCATCCAACACATCCCATTTGCAGATGTCAATAACATATTGCTATGCACTCATTCCAAATGGCAAATATTTACATATGATAGTTGTGAGCTTACAGAAGCTAATAGACTTTTCTATTTGTAATATTTGGCTTGCCTACCATAATTCACTAACCTANAAATAACTAAGTTAGTGACTTTTCCTCAGACTGCTCCAATATCGCTTGGCTGCATCCGACACATCCCATTTGCAGATGCCAATAACATATTGCTATGCACTCATTCCAAATGGCAAATATTTACATATGCTAGTTGTGAGCTTACAGAAGCTAATAGACTTTTCTATTTGTAATATTTGGCTTACCTACCATAATTCACTAACCTACTATAAAATTGGAAAGAAAGTCATGATTGTAAATTTTGATATNTACTATAAAATTGGAAAGAAAGTCATGATTGTAAATTTTGATATCATATATCTGACTGTTGAAAATATTAATTCATTTTAACGTTACAGCAGTAACAAAGGTACACAGTATCAATCCCAAGAATTTACATTAATACTCTTTATGTTGCTTAATTAAATGCAATAACTTCATTTTATGCATGCCAATAATTTCAGATACAAACCTGCAACCAACTTTTCTTTAAAACTGTAAGTTGAAAAGTATGAAAATGTTTGCAAACTGTACTTGCTACTCACCCTAGGAACTTGGCTCCCACTGGGCCCAGCTCAAGTATCCGGCTCGCTAGAGCCTCTCCTTCCATGAGGGGCGGAGGGTGGGTCAGTTTGTCCCTCTTGAGGTAGCGGCAGGTAACGCGAGTTGGCATGGCAGCCTTCCGAGGCGGCACAATCACTCGCACCCCTGAGTGCCTGCAGCCCCGCATTGCGCCCCCACGAGCATCCACGAGGAAACTGACAAGGAAGCTGAGAAAGAGACACAACAGACTTGTCACGCACTTCTGCAACATGTCTGGCTCATGACAATTGAGCACGAACTTCACATGTAATTAAAGCCTAAGATACACCATTCTAGGCTTTGCGCACACACACTTTGCATGAATGTGGACTGATAATGTGTCTGATGGGGTACATCCTTTATTATATAACCTATGACCTGAACTATTCTGCACTTTTTTAGTTATCCTGGAATTCCTGGCCAGATGCACAACACAATGTTGGCATGTTCATGTTCAGCATTACATTCTGGGCAGCTCTTAATTTCAAAAATTTTCTACGACATAATTCTTGGCCTCTACCTACACAAATCACTGTTCTACTCGTGCGCACACATTTTGAAAATACAACTGTTGAAACCATCACAGACAACAACTTTTGAATGTATCACTGAAGAAAGGTGATGTGTCTTTTTTTATATAACACATTATAGAAATTTTCATTGTGACAAAAATGGTGGTTTACTGTTTCATTAACAGTATTTCATTTTCTCCAAGTATGAATTTTCTTCTTGTATTGAAAGTAGACAATTTGAAGATGATGAGCCACTACATCAAAATTAACAAGAAAACCTTAAAAAAGAATTTAAGGAAATGAACAGAAGAGGCTAAAGGGAGAAACAACATACAGTAGTTTTCATGAGCAGTCAACTAAAAACAGAATACATTAAAATGAAATGGCATAATACAGAGTCCAGCCCAGTGCCAAAAAGAATAACTGTCCTATATTGTGTAGTTTTGTGTCCTGATATAAGTAAGTCATTATTTTATGTGAAGCACCTCAGCTTCACTATAAGTCAAGTTATACCCATTTCTGTGTGAGGTGTTTCCTCATGACATAAAAGGTCAGGGATGCTGGATCTAAATTAAGTAATACATGATGCTTGAATGAAGCTGCACAGATAGACACTCAAAAAAATTATAATAATAAGCCAAAAAACTGCACAGAAAATTACTGAAATAAAATAAGTACAAAGGAGACTCCAATGAATGCCAAACTAAGATATGACGATAAAAGTACATGAAAANTTACTGAAATAAAATAAGTACAAAGGAGACTCCAATGAATGCCAAACTAAGATATGACGATAAAAGTACATGAAAACGGAGAAAACCATTACTAAATAATGACTGAGAAATTATGGGCAGATGTGTGAAGATGGAGAATATTCAAGCTAACCCAGCTACACACTGGAAACAGTGCTGCGTTATTATCATAGTACACCATCATTTTGGAGGTACATATTATTTACTAACATTGACTGCAATGATAGTCACAATAATTTTCAGACAAAANTACACCATCATTTTGGAGGTACATATTATTTACTAACATTGACTGCAATGATAGTCACAATAATTTTCAGACAAAAATTACACCTGATTACCCGCTGCATTGAAAATCTTTTCAAATGCTGATACATTTGCTTGAAGACGAATATGTTTATCTTACATGCACTGTAGAAGGGATCAAAGTTAAATTTTTACAAATGAAACTACTTTCAGGTAATACTGCACAATATTTCATAAATAATAAAAGGTGTATTTTAAAATTTGTGTACAAAATAATTAAATTTGTTATGTACTGGTTTCAAACACATCAAACTTAGCTGAATAATAACATTCATGATAAATAAATTAACTCAATGACCAAAATAGCTGTAAATTTTGTAAGATCTGAAACAATATTTGGTCTTTCAGTCAACATACTAGACTTTTCAACACAACATCAACCGGTACAAATCAATCAGTACTGTCACTTACTTCTTCCATTGCAATTTCCTGATAGCATCCAGACAAAGGTGCAGGAAAAAAGAAACCAAACCAAGTTAATAGACTCAACATTAAAAATAAAAATAANGATAGCATCCAGACAAAGGTGCAGGAAAAAAGAAACCAAACCAAGTTAATAGACTCAACATTAAAAATAAAAATAACATAAATACTAGTTATTTTTTTTTGTATCAGAGAACATCATAGTAAAAAAATCATGACTGAAATAACATACCAAAGTCAATTTGTAATTTAAGGTTAATGTACATATTCTGCATAAAAATTACTTGCTAAGTAGTAAAGTTGTAGATATGATAATTTTATATGTAAGTTTATATACATATTAAATTACAAAATTAAATCATGACACTATGAGACATAAACTAAGCATAACTTACACAAAAAATATACATTATTTTCCTTTTATTTCATTTTTGTGCACATTTTTTCAAAATATTTCCCCTGGCACCCCAAAAATTTATATTGTGACCATTAAATCTTGATAGCGATAGCAAGTAAGAAGATAACACAAACACTGACATATCTCAATCGATCACACTGTTTACTTCCACTTTTGATTTTGGAATAGTATACATAAAGCTTCAAAATAGACAGTCACCAGAAATGGAAGTGTTGCAAAAAAATATACAGGAAGTAATTCTTTAACACACAGCAGCTGCACCATTTGTTTCTATGAATCAAACATCGAGAGAGAGGTGACACAGATGATCAAAAGATGAAATTATGGATGCAGATGTACTGTGTGGACAAGCCAAGTTACAAAGGGGAATCATTATTGTTTGTGGTGAACAATCCCAGCACCAAAATGTGCGCGAAAGCAACTACTGCATCTGTTCAATTTAGAAAGGCTGCAAACTATAGAACCTACCAATGAAACCCAATCAACAAGAGGTAGCTGTATGGTTTCTTAAACAACACATACAGCATCATGATTCAAAAAAGAAATTATTCTCTTTACCAATTGTGTTTGTTTCGTACTTGTTGGTACAGTAAACACCTGCAAAATCGCGTATGGGCAAAGGACCATCCACACAGTATCTGCCCACAGTTACCAACAGTGGTAGGGAATCATTAGTGATATGGGAGTGGGTTTCTAATTTCTAACTGTAACAGATTTATCCTTTTCAAATGTGTGTACACTGTTTTGAGCCGGACATCCTGCCAGAGTTACAAGAAGCAGGAAATGGACGTGATCCCAGCCCACAGTTCCGGTACTGTGAGAGTTCACAGAAGCATCTATGTTTCAATGGATGGTCACAGAGGTCCCACTGCCTGACCACCAAAGTGATCCCCCAACCTTAATTCCTTAGACTTTTTACTATGAAGTACCCTCGAGAATGTGCAAACCCTGAAGTCGCAGACCTTGGTCGAGTTTGAAGATCGCACTATGCTGATTGTAACACAGATGCTATGTTTACTTCNGAGAATGTGCAAACCCTGAAGTCGCAGACCTTGGTCGAGTTTGAAGATCGCACTATGCTGATTGTAACACAGATGCTATGTTTACTTCAATTGCGATACTTGCAGCCATTTTCACAATCACATGTGCAAAATTATTACGAGATTTTAGCACATCCCAGAAACTCAGCTGCTTTAAATGCACTTGCTGGGACAGGTGCACTTTCCAGTGGATGAATATCTCTGTTTCTTATCCCTTACCCTGCACTTGGCTGTACGGTTCCCAGTTCAATGTGGCCACAAAATCTATGCCTCCAAAATATGCAGTTATTTCTCCATGAGCTCGTCATAACTATTATTAAATTTTCCATAGTCCTACTAACAACNTTCTAATTTCTAACTGTAACAGATTTATCCTTTTCAAATGTGTGTACACTGTTTTGAGCCGGACATCCTGCCAGAGTTACAAGAAGTAGGAAATGGACGTGATCCCAGCATGACACTTTCCCAGCCCACAGTTCCGGTACTGTGAGAGTTCACAGAAGCATCTATGTTTCAATGGATGGTCACAGAGGTCCCACTGCCTGACCACCAAAGTGATCCCCCAACCTTAATTCCTTAGACTTTTTACTATGAAGTACCCTCGAGAATGTGCAAACCCTGAAGTCGCAGACCTTGGTGGAGTTTGAAGATCGCACTATGCTGATTGTAACAGATGCTATGTTTACTTCAATTGCGATACTTGCAGCCATTTTCACAATCACATGTGCAAAATTATTACGAGATTTTACCACATCCCAGAAACTCAGCTGCTTTAAATGCACTTGCTGGGACAGGTGCACTTTCCAGTGGATGAATATCTCTGTTTCTTATCCCTTACCCTGCACTTGGCTGTACGGTTCCCAGTTCAATGTGGCCACAAAATCTATACCTCCAAAATATGCAGTTATTTCTCCATGAGCTCGTCATAACTATTATTAAATTTTCCATAGTCCTACTAACAACATAAAGCTTCATGGCATAACCACCCCACAAGTTCTGACCACTTAGTTTGAACTATATTTCATGCTATCAGATTCTCTTTATAAGACATAAAAATTTCTAGTAGGGTCTTTGCCACCTTCCCTTAAACTTTAGTAATGACATTTCTTGAGCATCTAACATGACATACATACATACATCACTAGTGATGTGATGGGGCAGATTAGTTTTCTTGTTTCCCATACATTATTTACTTGCTATTTCACTACATCAATGGCAGTGAAAAGTTAGCCCTATCATACTCTGTGTTTCATTCATCAACTTACATATCTAAATGAAAGAATCAACTCCAGTCCTCACAGGTAATTATGAATTGCTAAGCTGCACTTCAGCAATGCCTGCTGGTGTTTTTTACACTAAAGTTCAAATTTATCCAAAACAATGTGTGTCCTTTCAAAACTTCGAACATCAACAACNTGATGTGATGGGGCAGATTAGTTTTCTTGTTTCCCATACATTATTTACTTGCTATTTCACTACATCAATGGCAGTGCAAAGTTAGCCCTATCATACTCTGTGTTTCATTCATCAACTTACATATCTAAATGAAAGTATCAACTCCAGTCCTCACAGGCAATTATGAATTGCTAAGCTGCACTTCAGCAATGCCTCCTGGTGTTTTTTACACTAAAGTTCAAATTTATCCAAAACAATGTGTGTCCTTTCAAAACTTCGAACATCAACAACAAAACCATCTCAAGCAGCCTGTGCAGTCTAAATAATGTTTGTCGTTCTCTAAGTATAACACAGTATAGCAGTTCTACATTCCTTCCATACTTGCTCCATTGTCACAGTGAAAGCTGCTAACTCACAAGCTCTATGATGGTCTGTTCTCCATGATAGGCAACACTGAGCGTTTACTCCGACTCCCACAATTTGACGTATGTGCTTCTTTCATAGTTAGCATATCCATTGTAATGGTCATCCAATGTCTTTAAGCACCATTTTGGTGGATACCCTAACGGTCCTACACTTTCCTATCTTCCCATTTTTTTCTCTTCTCTTCCCTCAATGCCTGGTGACAGCTTACCAATAGTGTTATCCACGACACTGTCTTGAGTTCAGTTTAGGGAAGCAGTGGTAGGCCTCCATGTAAGGCAGATGTAGCAGTGAGGAATGCACTGTCTCCAAGTCAATGACTGGCATGTGCAGGGGNTGCTCCATTGTCACAGTGAAAGCTGCTAACTCACAAGCTCTATGATGGTCTGTTCTCCATGATAGGCAACACTGAGTGTTTACTCCGACTCCCACAGTTTGACATATGTGCTTCTTCTTTCATAGTCAGCATATCCATTGTAATGGTCATCCAATGTCTTTAAGCACCATTTTGGTGGATGCCCTAACGGTCCTACACTTTCCTATCTTCCCATTTTTTTCTCTTCTCTTCCCTCAATGCCTGGTGACAGCTTACCAATAGTGTTATCCAAGACACTGTNTTTTTTCTCTTCTCTTCCCTCAATGCCTGGTGACAGCTTACCAATAGTGTTATCCACGACACTGTCTTGAGTTCAGTTTAGGGAAGCAGTGGTAGGCCTCCATGTAAGGCAGATGTAGCAGTGAGGAATGCACTGTCTCCAAGTCAATGACTGGCATGTGCAGGGGCATAGCCCAAAAAGGTGTAAGGCTGTAATAAAATATTGAAAGAAACTATTGTATGGATGATGACGAAAATAAATAATTCTTCTTTCTTAACAGAGCCCAGTGGGACCTCACTCGATCCTGTTTCCAGTGTGGTAGAGGTCTGGATAGGGTAAGGAGTAAGGGGCTGTCTATCTCCTCACATGCTGGGACACCTATTCTCTACTGGCATAGGCAACTGGAGTTGGGATGAATGGGCGAGTAACTGGCCTGTAATGGGTGTAAGGCTAATGCCCGGTGAGGCTTTAAAGTGTCCTCAAACCTTCTTGGAGCACTTTGTGCTCTGGGGTGGATGGGGCTACCACCATTCGCTCTGGCCGCTCACCATAGGTTGAGCGGTCAGTTTCTAACAACCTACATGTGCCATGGAAAATAAGTAGGAGCACGGCNCTGGAGTTGGGATGAATGGGCGAGTAACTGGCCTGTAATGGGTGTAAGGCTAATGCCCGGTGAGGCTTTAAAGTGTCCTCAAACCTTCTTGGAGCACTTTGTGCTCTGGGGTGGATGAGGCTACCTCCATTCGCTCTGGTCGCTCGCCATAGGTTGAGCGGTCAGCTTCTAACAACCTACTTGTGCCATGGAAAATAAGTAGGAGCACAGGCTGATCGGTTAGCCCCACCAAGAGGTTCTCTCTCTGGTGTCTGATCAAAGGGTTGGACTCATACTGGTAATGGTTAATTCTGTATGCTGGAGGAGGTCTGGAGAGATTCCCCTTCTCGAAGAAAGGCCGGCCGGTGAGCAGCACACTGCTCTGGTTGTGTCCCGGGGAGATAATAAGGGTATGGATAGAACCCTGGCCAGACCATACACTTAGTGCTAAGTAAGAGTGTTTCAGTACTTGTGGAAAGGTGGACCTTGCTATAATTGTGAATCAGGTTGGAGCTTTGGATCTGGTCAACTCAGGTGCTAAACTGGGACACCTGCATTGATTGAGCANGTAATTGTGAATCAGGTTGGAGCTTTGGATCTGGTCAACTCAGGTGCTAAACTGGGACACCTGCATTGATTGAGCATACCTCAATCCCTCACTCATTGGGGGGCTGTTATGCCCATAAATAGTGGCCTAACGGCTTGGTGCTTGAATGACGCTAAGCAGATAAACATGCGAGATTTCCGGTTGGGGATTGGGATTTCCATGTGAGTAGTGGCCTATGGACTCCATATCACCTGATCTGCTACTGCTTTTCAGCTGCTTTGTGTGGACCAAACGCTACTACTATCAGATGCTGTTATGGGAATGGGATAGGTAAGGCCTCAATTCCCATTAAAACAGTACGTGCATGTTCATATTGTTGAACTCTTCAAGTAGTATGCAACCAAAGATGTACGGTACATGAAATTTTCATCGACAAGGTTGCTACAAAATATTAGGATCAAATTTCCCTGACTTTTCCAGGTTTTCCAGCCAACAATAAATAGATTTAGTCTTTTTNGCTACAAAATATTAGGATCAAATTTCCCTGACTTTTCCAGGTTTTCCAGCCAACAATAAATAGATTTAGTCTTTTTCTGCATCCAATAAAATTATATCCACTCATAAACAGACATACTTAAATTAAATTCATGGAACTTGCAGTTTCCAAATGTCTCCTTACAAAGAGTACAATTTATTGTCCACTTGCAACTCTATTTCAAACACAATGCAAATTATTTTCAGTACGCATCAGTTTTAAGACCAATTCCTTGGATTTAAACACATAATCAGTGCACACTTTATACTAAAATTGTAATGGAAAATTAAAGGTGTTGACCATNATTCCTTGGATTTAAACACATAATCAGTGCACACTTTATACTAAAATTGTAATGGAAAATTAAAGGTGTTGACCATTATGTGAAAAAGAAGTTAGACAATTCCCAAAAATAAACATTAACAGCATTATTGATCATGTAATGTTAGTTCTGTTCTTGGCCAGCGCTCAACATCCATTCCTTGTAAACTGCATACCTTGTCAAATTGTTTCTTCAAGCATATGTCCAATATCTGAAAGTGAAATGTGTAACTAGTGCAGCATCCATTGTGCTCTTCTATCCTTTAATTTATTAGTTTTGTAGTTCAGCTGTTGCTGGGCTCAGTCAGGTTCGATCTTACATGCCTGGCGAGAGAGGAAACTGTTGCCTAGCAACTACTGCAGCATCTTCCCTCTCTCAGCCAGTATGTGTAGGGCCGATAGCTTCCATGCAGATTTTCCATTTTTCATTTGCATTGCACCCGAATAGTGCCAGACTTCCCAACTGAAATGAGGGTAAATAACTCTTTGGTAGGGGGTGGGGGGGAACTCGATTGCCCTCAGCTACCTTTGACTGTAATGCATCATTGCACAAACAACTTCAACTCATCTCCTCCCACTTTGTGGAAAGGATGACTGGCAGAGATCACTGTCCAGCCAAATTTGCTGAGGACGGGGTTTGACTAAGGGCACATCCCTTTATGTTCTGACACAGCTGGGGGGGTCTAAACAAGGACCGTGACTTTTAGGCAATAAACATTTTTTNGCACATCCCTTTATGTTCTGACACAGCTGGGGGGGTCTAAACAAGGACCGTGACTTTTAGGCAATAAACATTTTTTTACTCTATTCAGCAATTTAAAATTATGGTGCGACTACTATATTTACATGATGGCAACAATCATGCAATAAAACATGGTGATTAAAATAAAACCCAGCACAGTACTACAACTCCAGAAATTATCACATTGTAAATGAAGAGGACAGCAAGAAATTTCTCACCCAACATGGATGGGGTGGCGAGCGATGTCAATGTTGTCTGGCGTGTAATTGACGGCAAACTGCTGGTAGCTCTCCTTGGTGTGCTGAGGGCTGATCGTGTCATCGACTGCAGTAGGTGGAGCTGTTAGAATACATGTGAATGTAAATCACAATTTCAAATTTCTTTATTTGAAGTTACAAAGACCAAACTGGAGATAAGAGGTTCACAGAACATATCTACTATATATAGAGTAACAAAACACCAGTTTTAGATGGCATTCATTGTATGGTAGTTAGCTTATCATGGAAGATTGCCTATAGGCAAAACTTTTGATAAATGGTATACGAAGTAACATCTTGTTTATTATACTGAACATATAAACAGCAAAGTGAACAAGAAAGAAGTGAAATTATATAACATTATATTAATTATATTTACTTATTCCTATAAAAATTATATTAAATAAAATTTTTTTTAAATGTTGGAAAAATATTGTCACCCTGACCCTGACAAAATACAATTTCGAAAATAAGGTGAGCCCCTATATTTTGCTTTTAATTTACAGTAAAAATTAATATCCCCACAAATTATTTGTACAAGTAATTTGCAGCAAGATTTTAATATTGGTACTGCACTTTATTAAAAACTCAACATTAATGGTAAAATACTAAATTTAAATTAAATATACTTTAAGTACAGAAAAAACATTACATTGAGTTGAAATTGACCATAATGTTCTGTGCTCACAACTATTTAAACAATAACACTGTAGCAAAAATTATTTAAAATAAATAAGCTATAAAAGTGCTAATTATATCCAACTGTTAAAATACCTATTCAAACTAAAGGGAATCACACTATCTTGGTTCACCTCTTAATGTTAAAGCGCTTGTACTGCAATTTTCAATTCTAAAAAAAAAATTATGATTTAAATAATTTGCAGTTATACATCAAATTTGTTTTCGTATTAAGTTGAAGCGCCACGAGCGACGTCATTCACGCATCTAGCCTCANCACTCTTAGTTACTCTCTTCTCCCCTTTGCATCTCTCTCTCCACACCCCGCAACCCCCGCACTGACCCTGTGAGCCGAGTATAAATAGGACCCGCCGTCCTCAGTTCGAGGCTGTCTTGCCCGGTGTTACTCTGCCCAAGAGCACACCGACAGCTGTCTCACGCCAGTCTACTTGCTCTGTGTCATGCTGCCCGAGAGCCACCAGACTTCATGTCTTGCCTTCGCAGAACGTCACGCTGCCCGAAGTTGCAACAGTCTTACGCTGTTCAGTTGAGAGCTCTGTTGCTCTGCAAAATACTGCTGCGCTGCCCGTCAGCGTACCAAAGCCCCTGTGCTTCCAGTTACCTTGCAGCTTACTTTTAGCTATCATGAGTGCGAGTACCACAGTCTTGGGATACTCGCCCCCCGCGCTGCCGTGTCTCCAAGACATAGGTAACTAAACCAGTTGGCAACATAGGACCAGCCCTTCAGGCCTCAGTCATGGTACAGGCTAGTTTATGTGTGTTTTAACTGAGCAATCAATAAAACAGGCATAAATCGGACTTGGTCGAGTTGTCACTCTGTAATTCCTACACCTTGTCCTTTCTCTTTCTGGTTCGTCATCTGTCCTAGTAAGACTCTTCTAGGGTTAGCCATGAGCCGAAATTTGACTTCTTTTCTCTCCTATTGATAACTGTTTCGAAGTGCTGCTTAGGAAGCTTGCCTTCCTAGGCCTCACTAGAGCAGTTGTCTCTTGGACTATCGACCTTCCAGTAAGTGCCTGGGTCAGACCGCGACGTTCCGCACACCATCTTTCTTGCTTCGAAACGACAGTCCAACTCCCAACAGGAGTCCTGCTCATCGTGATACCTGGGTCAGATCGCGACGTTCCACATGCCAAGTCTCAGGGTTGAAGACCAGTAGTACAGGCCTCCCACCTCACCTCACCTCCGCATCCCTCATTCCATCACACTGTGTCTACCACTTACTAGCCACCCACTATCAACCTAATTGGTTACCCCCACCACCTTATGCTTCATTATAGGGCTGGGCGGGGCAGAGCTGCCAAGCTAGAGTTGGCTCAGGCTGAGGTAGGAAGAGAAAACGGCCCAGTCGACACCCAGGTATACTTCTGGAAGAAAGATAGGCTGTACATCAAAGAGTGTCAACCATCTGCTCAGTAAGCTACACTTCTAACCTCCTCTGGCAGGCACGTGCCACTCGCATAATCTACGTTGCCACCTACGTCGCCGAAGAAGACACCTACCTTCGTCCGGCCAGTTAAAGTCACCAGGGAAGTCAGGGCCCTTAACGTCACTCCAGCTTACTTTCCAACCAGGGCACCCACTCGCCCATCGCTCGCCTGCACGCCACCCAAAGCTCAACGCACAATTATTGACGTGGCCACAGCCAATAACTCAGGCACCAGGAAAAACCCCGTTCAAGCGACGACCACGGCTTCAACGTCGTCCAGGGGGTTAAGTACCTCGGCCTTACCCTCCGGCAGCAAATTCCATTAAGGGTAGTGACAAGGCGACAATGTGTGTACAAAATATTTTAACAGCAGCAAACTAACGGACAATTAGTAACTTCTGTAGTACTGTGGTAATATCACAAGTGTCACTATGTAAAAGCAGTGCCAACTGTAATGGTAAAGTATCATAATACTAGTATGTTAAGTAGCTCTGTAATGTCTGCTGAAGGCCGTTAGTTCTGTTTAAATTAAAATCTGCAGAATCCAGGATTTTAAACAACTTGGAAAATTGTGATGTACAGTAAATAAAATCTAAAACATTCCCAATTTTTACCTTTTAAAAAGTTTTCCTGCATAATATGTTTACATAATTTTGCACCTGATCTATAAAACACCAAATTAATTTCACCCTCTTCAGAAGTTTTCCTGGGTAAAAAGCCTAAATTGTTTAGTCCATTCAAAACTTTTTAACAGAGTTTTACTATATTCTCATTTATCTGACTATTCAAAATGTCCTAAATCCCCTTTTCATCAATTGTTCTATGTAACAGCGACTAGGGAAGCTTTTAACATGTCGTAAGTCATTATCAAGAAGAAAGAATATTTTTCACACAATTACGAAAACTGCAGCACACAGTGTTAAGTATGATGGGTACACTACACACCCATTGTTTCCCTGTTGGAGTCCATGCGCTCATCGCGGGTCACGTCGATGGGCAGCGAGTCATCACCAAGGCTCTTCATTTCATCCACTGTGAGATACCTGTAAGGCTGGTCGCTCAGCATAGTGTCTTCACCTGCGGACACATCATAGCAGCAGTCCAAACAGATGTTGCCACCGGCAAACAACAAACAAAGCACAGTTCAACACCAGCCTTGCCCCTCAAAATGTTCAAATCAACTGTCACTACCATCAGACAATTAGTGCTTTTCTGAGATGTTGCTTTCTTAAGCACCTCTAGCATACTAACTGGGAAACCTTGACAAACAAAAAATCAAATTGAATGCCAGTAATGTCTAAGTACTTTTCCATTGATACGTCACATAAAATAGATTAACTTTCTAGTTACAGGCATCAAAACAAAGAATTTTTTTCTAACAGTACTGTACAACATCTTGATATATCTATCTGACCTCCTGACAAATATCACGCAAAACATGTTTATTACGTGCTCCGCCTGGCTGGCATGTGAAGTACACTGTTGAGGTCGCTACAAAACACGTGATTAAAAAATGGTTGGATATTTGGAGTAGTGTCTGGACATGAAAAACATTTAAGAAACGTTTTGTGCCTAAAGACAAGTTTCAAGTTTTTGTTTCAACTCCAGGGATTATTTTTTTTTGGCCATGAAATTTGCTAAAATGAGGCTTTCAGAATTAGTTTTAACTGTTAAATTTTCTTTACAGTAGCTTTACAGTAACCTTTAGAAATGCATTGTATTTTAATCTTTAATAGAGTGCCATAAAGATAATGTGTCACTACTTAAAATCACAGTCAGGAGAGTTGCTGGTGGAAAGACTACGCACCAGTCAAGTGCCTTGTGTGTAGAAGCAGAGCGAGAGTACGCCTTACAGCACGCACACTTTGTGGCCTTGAACATGCAAAATAGCTACAGGCAGGTAGAGCCTTTAATGTAGTGTGATAATTACTGTATTTTGTCATATGTCCTATTTAAACTCTGTTAGTTCACTGAAAACATTAGTTTAAATTGAATAGTATTCAACCTGCAAAAAACTGCAAACAACATTAACATGCATAATAACAAAATTATGGAAACAGATTACAGAAAATTTTGTAATGCTTCAAAAACATTATTTTTCTAGTACCCACTACAAAACTTATTACATCTAAGAACCTAGATACTAATTCTAGACACATATAAAAATACTTTAAATATACACGATAAGCACTTTTGTGTGATAGTAACAGCCCATAATAGTCGGAAGTCAGTTCCTCCAACTATTGCACTGTGTTATGTGGTGCTCGGAGTTGGGCACCTGTTGAGGTAGGCAGCAGCACAGAGTGCATAGGAACAGAGGTGAAACAGCCATTTATACCACAAACTCCAACTGCAAACGCCAGCAAAATGGCATCACTTCTAGCCAGAACCATGTCAGAACGGAGTTTGCCAATCAGTGCCTGGTAACCGGCAGCCCAGCCAATTAGGAACCTTCCGCAATATGCAGTAGCCAATTAGATGCAAGGCCCATTCTCAAAGCCTCACATAGTGAATCAGAGAATGGGTACGCTCACATCAAAGGAACCGCCATGCCATTTCAAACCTGTGTACTTATCTACTCTGTGGCAGTGTGGCCTAACATTTAGCTATGCATTAGGTCACCAGCCAAGAAGAGAGACAGCTTTCTTGTATGAGAAAGACAGAGGCATGCGGCCCGGTGATGTATCATGGGTAGAGACACTGAAATTTTGCGGATTCATTTGGCAACAAGTTAGACTCCACAATCCTTTGCGTAATCGAGCCTCAGTAAGTTGTTCATTGGTTGTTGCTCCAGTTTTACCCCTGAATAGGTAGCACAGAATTTCGTCGTATTTTTATTGCTGATTAGTTATTGGCTCTTGTTATTGTAGGGTGTGGCTAACAAACTGTGATCCAATTGAAAAGGAAGTCAAATGTACATGTGTTTGAAATCTAGCTTGTCCTCAAATGAATTCGTGAAATTTCTGGGTCTCCCAATCATGGGCACTAATACAGCATGAATACATATATTATAAGCATGTTGGCCTAGTCTTCATCTGCAGCAACCTTGTATCACTCCATCAGTCCTGTCAGGATGCTATATAACCATGCATGGAAGTGAGACAGCTCGTCAGTGGTGTAGTGTGTGTGGGCAGTCAGCCACCTACTTTCTCGAGATCACAACTGCTACGAGAGCAGGCTTAAATTCATTGTTGAGTTAAGCAGCTCATGGAGTACACTGCCTTGTGTTGTAAGGTTAACACAGCTAGGAATAAGAGGGACAAGTGAGCTGGCAGTTAGCTTTTTAAATTGTATATGTTAATTAATTATAGAAAGTCGAGTGCTTCAATAAATGATGACCAACTTGAAGCATAAGTTAGCCAGAGAAAACAAGACCCATTAGAAAGAAAGGATGACTTCTGAAAGTCGATAAACACTCGCTGATTCTCAAACAGATAATATATGTGCCAGGTACCACTTCACCAGCTGGCTAAGACAGGGGTAGTCTTAATGTTGTCAATGGAAGAAACCTTAACAAAATCCACACTTGGACACCATGGAAAAATTGTACACAGGCGAGTGAAAGATGGCCCAGTAACTACAGAGAGATTCATATGCGACAAGTCACAAGAGTCTAAGGGATCACCGGCATCCACAGAGAGGTCGCACTGGAGGGAAAAAATTGATCACCAAAGAAGACGCTGTGCAGTGGTCACCAGTGAGCACCACCCCAAAGCTTTGATGAGAGGAAGTCTGTCAGTTTCAGAGATACCAACTGCGAAACTTGCAGCACCAGACCAAGGGTCAGCAGGCACTAGTGGGGGTGGACTCTATGCACAGCCACCAAGGTGATCATGGCTGTCTGAGATTATTAAAGGACCTAAAGTGTAATCACGTGTGGTCATGCCCATCAGTGGTCAAATAAACAATGGGCACGTGGGTCAGTTGTTTGACACCATGTTCCATTGTGTGCATCAGAGGGCAACCCCGGGAGGAGGGAGCGGGCATACTACGAGTGTAAATTGAGCATTTGGGCAGTTGTTTTGTGCACACTCCACCGAATGTAGTTCAGGCTCAGTACATCACTGAACACAGCAGCTATGTTGGGGCAGCAGAGACAACAAGAAGGACTGAGGGCAGGGGATACATCTAAATGTGCACTCACCTAACAGTATCATGTCAGAAATGTACGATGCAGCCAAGGTCAGATAACTGATGCCCCAGTGAGTGCTCATGTACATACGTAAATGAGAACCATAACAAAAGCGTGAATCCCTGTGTTAATTATCATCCAGCCAGCAGTGCACTTTGTGTTCATTACAGGCATGGAACTGCATCTGGGGGTTGCCACTCAATCAATAATACAGAAAGATGGATTGAGAGTTTCTCGCAACAGTCACCTGGTGGACCAATTGTCTAGTGCAAACAAAGGCAAACTGATGTGACCCAACTTTTGGGTGAAATATAATCATACTAGAATGTGTATAACCCACCAAGGTATATTCATGCTTTTGGTGTATCTTTGCTTGCAATTTTTCTTGCTGTTTGTGCAAATGTGTACTTGTTTTGAGTGATGCAATGCCAAGGATACACATTTCCTAACTCTCCCGTAGCCACTCACTCAACCAATAAAATAGCTAGACAGTTAAATTTACAGTAAATTTGAGGTATTTTAAAGATTCTGTAAGATTTTAAAGCTCTGAATTTTTATAGCTTTGTTGATTTTGATGACAGCATAGTAGGTCTGTCACTTCTGCGGCTGCAGGCAGACCCACATTTACTTCGTTTGGAGCCTCACCTCACAGAGATCCTCACACTCCTGGTTAACAGGTGCGAGGACATCCTCCAAACTCACAGTCTCTACTGGCTCATCTTGTACAGTACTTTGTATGGTTGGCAAATGTATTTAAACCTGTTCATAATGAGTGATGTTAGGTGTTCCTCTCACCACTGCAGTTCCTACTGGGAATCCACGACTAAGAAATTAGGGAAAGCTAGCTGTCACGAGTGGTTGAGCATGGCATGAATGAAGACTCAATATAACAAGAGCAACTAGTCAAGACCAGGTCACACACCTCTCCTGCATTCAGCAACTTTTATAAACAACCATGGCTTGTAGCCTCCATAGGTCTGCATGATGAAACAAAGCTACAATTCTGTCCCCCACACCACCATCTGCCACGGCTCCGAAAGAACTTTGGGACCTGTGACCATTCCTGTAAAACCACCTAACCAGAGGTATTCTGGCAGTGGCATTTTTTCAACCCGAACAAGCCCCAAGTCGGCCTGGAATAGGCAGCTTCTGTACACCTGAATGTTACAGGCAGCACTGACCCTGGATGGGTGGCTGGGATCCAACTAAGGATCTTTCAGTTGCTCCTCCATCTCACCAGGGAGTTGTAGGATATGGCGTAAAGAGGTTCCGTAGAAATAACTTCAGGTATAAGCCGAACATTCCCTCTTAATTAACTTTGGCTCACAGGCAAGGGATGGAGCAGTGTGTTTGTGGCTATACGGAAATCTTCATTCCCTGCTGTCTTTCTTTATCTCAGACATCCTATCCCTCGCTCAGTCGCTGCATGTACCAAACAGCATATGGGAGTAAACCCGCAGCCAGCCAACTGCTGAAAAATTGCAGCTCAACCCCAACGCTCACTGTTCAGGAAGCTGCAGTATACAAGTTTGAATCCACACTCATGCCAACCATCAAAACTGCACACTTTATTTGGGCTGGTGAAATGAGGGACGTCCACACAAACATTTATGACCAACCAGAACACAAAAAGGTATAACATAAAGGAAATCCCTATGAATCCACAATCATTTCTCAATGCAGTAAAATGTTTACAAGGTATAATATATGCATATTAAGTTATGACCATTCGTTAACTTAAAAAAATTCTGTTAACAAATTAACATTTATTTTTATATGGTGCTTCTTTGCCTGGGTATCTATAGTCAGCCAGGCAGTCTACTTCTGTCCTTCACAGTCTCCTCAACTAAAGTATCTTTAAAGCTGGGCCCTGTATTCTCCACATTACTCCATATGGTTTATTCATCTAGTTCTTGAGTTTCTCATTCATTCTTGGCAGCTTGCGTACTCTTATCCTTTTCACGTACCCGAGCCAATAAAATACCTTAACCATAATATTCTGAATGCTCTATACATCAAAAATGTTNTTATCCTTTTCACGTACCCGAGCCAATAAAATACCTTAACCATAATATTCTGAATGCTCTATACATCAAAAATGTTCCTTAGATTCAAATTCCACAAAAAACACAGCTTTTAAAAGCCAGCCCTAGTACCCTGTTCACTCTCGGTAATCACCTTACTATTCCGGTGGATAAAGAGAACTGACCACTTCTGTACTGGAAGTTAGTTATGTATAGTGTCTATAGGCAAAAGAAGCCCACCCACATTTCTCGCAACAATAACCTACAGTATTATTGAGGAAACCACAAACAATATCCACATTTTCTTCATTATAACAAGTTTTCTTTTTCCAAAGTCAAGTATTTGGAAGCTGCAAACTCAAATGAAATGTACATGTATTTAGAACTTCTCAAATGAAACACTTATGTAAAGAAAAGCATTTCAGCCTATGTAATTTGCATAGTTCACAATCCAGAACAATTACAATGAANAATTTTCTTTTTCCAAAGTCAAATATTTGGAAGCTGCAAACTCAAATGAAATGTACATGTGTTTAGAACTTTTCAAATGAAACACTTTTGTAAAGAAAAGCATTTCATCCTATGTAATTTGCATAGTTCACAATCCAGAACAATTACAATAAAAATTAAACATAATTAGATTTTAAAAAATCAATGTTAGCAAATTATGGTAACATGTATTTATTACCAAAACATTTTCTGTAAAATTCTCAATTTGCATAACTATATTTTAAAAAATACATGTTTCTTTTTAATTTTTTAGAAAAAATTATGTATCAAAAATTTTGGACAGTAGGTATTTTAGATTGTCTAATATCTTGTACAGCCATAGAACTTCACACAAACTAATCTCACCACCAAACTTATAATGTCCCATGTTTTTCACAGAAGAAACTGAAACACATACTATTGTCATGACATGTGGCGATCCTTCAAATTTTCCAATGAACGAAGGAGCTTGTCTAAAAAATATCAGTTTGTGTTCTCAGGGTGAAACTAGGAGTTGAATATAGGATGTCCAACTGGAGGCCAGTATGTCCGGAAGTGGTACACTTGATTGTTAAATGCTATCACCAGTCAAATGCATTCCAGTTTCCAGTTTCGTGTTTCTAACTCAGCGATACCATTTTACACAGGCATCAACAAAAAAAATACTCATGTTATGTTCAATGTGTCAAAACTCAAAAGAATTCACATTTTCAAAAATGGTACATGTGCTTAGTATATCTAGCTTCCACAAAGCTTCCACCAACCAAAATTTACATTTAAAATTTATATTTTGGCAGATACTTATCCCATCACCAAATGCAAAATGCACAAAAATTAATGAATTTGTATCTAGAAAATTTCTAATGAATATAGTAAATATTACAAATACTGTGCACAGTAATAACTGCTAAAAAAATTTTGTACTTTCATTACATAACCAATTAATTACACATTTACACATTGTCACTTAAATTACCGTGCACCAAGTCATTTTGTTGTTAATGCATTATAAAGTACAACAAAAAATTGCATTTNTTATCCTTTTCACGTACCCGAGTCAATAAAATACCTTAACCATAATATTCTGAATGCTCTATACATCAAAAATGTTTCTTAGATTCAAATTCCACAAAAAAAAACAGCTTTTAAAAGCCAGCCCTAGTACCCTGTTCACTCTCGGTAATCACCTTACTATTCCGGTGGATAAAGAGAACTGACCACTTCTGTACTGGAAGTTAGTTATGTATAGTGTCTATAGGCAAAAGAAGCCCACCCACATTTCTCGCAACAATAACCTACAGTATTATTGAGGAAACCACAAACAATATCCACATTTTCTTCATTATAACAAGTTTTCTTTTTCCAAAGTCAAGTATTTGGAAGCTGCAAACTCAAATGAAATGTACATGTATTTAGAACTTCTCAAATGAAACACTTATGTAAAGAAAAGCATTTCAGCCTATGTAATTTGCATAGTTCACAATCCAGAACAATTACAATGAAAATTAAACATAGTTAGATTTCAAAAAATCAATGTTAGCAAATTATGGTAATATGCATTTATTACCAAAACATTTTCTGTAAAATTTTCAATTTGCATAACTATATTTTAAAAAATACATGTTTCTTTTTAATTTTTTAGAAAAAATTATGTATCAAAAATTTTGGACAGTAGGTATTTTAGATTGTCTAATATCTTGTACAGCCATAGAACTTCACACAAACTAATCTCACCACCAAACTTATAATGTCCCATGTTTTTCACAGAAGAAACTGAAACACATACTATTGTCATGACATGTGGCGATCCTTCAAATTTTCCAATGAACGAAGGAGCTTGTCTAAAAAATAGCAGTTTGTGTTCTCAGGGTCAAACTAGGAGTTGAATATAGGATGTCCAACTGGAGGCCAGTATGTCCGGAAGTGGTACACTTGATTGTTAAATGCTATCACCAGTCAAATGCATTCCAGTTTCCAGTTTCGTGTTTCTAACTCAGCGATACCATTTTACACAGGCATCAACAAAAAAAATACTCATGTTATGTTCAATGTGTCAAAACTCAAAAGAATTCACATTTTCAAAAATGGTACATGTGCTTAGTTTATCTAGCTTCTACAAAGCTTCCACCAATTTCCAACATGCGCACCAACCAAGGAAACCCAAAAAAATTTACATTTAAAATTTATATTTTGGCAGATACTTATCCCATCACCAAATGCAAAATACACAAAAAATAATGAATTTGTATTTAGAAAATTTCTGATGAATACAGTAAATATTAGAAATATTGTGCGCAGTAATAACTGCTAGAAATTTTTGTACTTTCATTACATAACCAATTAATTACACATTTACAAATTGTCACTTAAATTACCGTGCACCAAGTCATTTTGTTGTTAATGCATTATAAAGTACAACAAAAAATTGCATTTNAATTGTCACTTAAATTACCGTGCACCAAGTCATTTTGTTGTTAATGCATTATAAAGTACAACAAAAAATTGCATTTCTTACATTTTTGCTACAAGTAATTATTACTGTTTGTCATAAAATAATCTCTTTTACCAAAGTCAAACTAAAGATGTTGATTTTTTACTACATTGTAAACACTGAATACTAAATATTAGCTACAACATGATGACTATTTAAAAGTTCTACTCATCTCCACTAAGCATTTTTCACTGGATCACTACTATAAATCACTATGTATAAGATGAACAACATTCAACGCAAAACTTGAAACAGCTGGAACCGAACAGTGCACGACCAACAACCCCAACAACCAAGCGTATCTACGACATCTGACGAGACCACCACACATGACCACAATACGAGGATGGCGTCATGCTACAGTACTGGTACTTATGGAGCCAACCCAAGTGCGGGATGATGAGAGGCAGAGGGATGGGGGTGGCAGTTCCATCTAGCTGACTATCGGCATTCAGTAAACAAGTACACTGAGGGACTGGTGCCATTTACACTCTACGAGACTTGTCTCCACATCTGCCCGCTGTTTACACAATTAGGCTGCAGACAGACTTTCAAGCATCATTTGCAAACTGCCTGTTTGTGCTGATTATAAAAATTTTCATCTACCTGCAACTGCCTGCTTGCACTGAATGCATACTAATAAAATGAACTTAGTAACTGTACTTTCCTCACTGTCTCTGCTGTATAGTTAAAAAGTTCATATGTGAAAAAACAATTCTGTATTCAAAATTTATAGATATTAAATTGTCGCTTAAAAAATCCAATTACTAAATGATTTTAAAAACTATCCAAGAATTTATTTTTAGCTTAATATTTAAAAAATTATCACTCATACTCATAAAAATGCACCATGGGCACAAAAACTGCTAGCCGGTCATAAATCAGTTTATTTTATTCTTTCAAATATTATCCACCTCCTAAAAAAATCATTAAATACCAACCATGTAACTACTATTAAAAACATACATTTTTTAAAAATAATTGAAAAAAATTTTAATTTAAAGCTTTAGAATAACAAAGTGGATCGTAAATATTTTGTATTAACTTGTTTATGGTTTGTTGCAAAGATGTCCAGCTCCAAATGTAAATGCCACCAGAAAATAAACTGCAACCCCTGCCGAGAAAGCGGGTGAAAGATACATGTAAAGAGAGAGAACTGGCGAGGAGGGCAAGGAAGGTATGATGCCGTTGTGCGTGCTTTAACTTACGCGTGAGCAGCATTTGGCCCTCATAGAACGGCAAGTAGACATGTCGGGCGTGCACGGGTTTGCCATAAATCCCAGAATCCGATGCTTCATCACCTTCAAATTAAGACCAATGTCGCCATCACACTTCACACCTCTCATTGTCTTTACTATAATACTGGTTCGGTGACAAACTTTACCACTAAATTTTTGTTAAGGAAATTTCTGTGTACATATACCGCAATCTGCCTTTCAAAAATCTATTCACTGATTGTAATATAGATTATTTAAGCAAAACGGGGCATGCTTCCAAAAAAGAGATTGTCTTGACTGCTCAGAATTCGACTGAAACTACACTAGTGGTACTACAGCTGAAGAGGTGTCTCATTCATTAGTCTCATATTCATTATCAATTTGACCTAGAAATGAAAGAAAAAAAAANCTACAGCTGAAGAGGTGTCTCATTCATTAGTCTCATATTCATTATCAATTTGACCTAGAAATGAAAGAAAAAAAAACATTATATTTAATCTTATACGAATAACTAACAAAGATTGTTGTAAACTGGTCATTATTTTTAACTGANAAAAAAAAACATTATATTTAATCTTATACGAATAACTAACAAAGATTGTTGTAAACTGGTCATTATTTTTAACTGAAGTTTGTTTTCATTCTGTATGATTAAGCCAAATACTGCCATCGCTTGAACATTACGTAAACAATACTGCTAATTTACGTGAAACCCAAGTGCCTTGGCAAAGGGAAACCAAGGAAAGAGCGCACACGTTGAGAATGAAATTAAAACCGACTTAAACACATTTGAAAACGTTGAAAACAAGTAACTGCAGCAACTTTTACACATATTACAAGCCATGCAATGATGCAAATCATATTTAATTTGCAGTATCCAAATCAGCAAAATTAACCACTTCAAAAATTATCAAATAGCTATAAGCCACTCAAGAATAATACAGGATGGGCAGTTGCACATCACAGTACAAAACCAGCTCTGAAAATGTTCACCCCTCTCTAGATGAATGACAGAAAACTATTTATTATCACCAACCAATTGCTAAAATAACCAAGCAGTAGAAATGTCAAATTTTCTTTTCTTCCAGTCCTCACTTTTACCCAACAATAAACTCATAACTGTATGATAAAAAAAAAAAAATAACACAAACCTACAACTTAAGTTTCATCAAAAATTCATCACATATTCACAGGTACATAACATGCTCTCTTCAGTAAAAGTCAGCCACTTGCAGACCAGGGTACATGGCAAGGTGCACAATCACACACAAAAGAAGACAACAACCAATCTCGGCTTCCACAACTCCCCACTGCTCGCCAGCCTCCTGACATAAGCAGTATGTATTTCTACAGCTAGGAAGAATAATTTTACCTCCTTCATCTTCAGAGTCAGACATGAATGTCTCTTGCATGGTCTCCGGTGCAACTACTCTGTACTTCTCGTCAGTGCCAGGCATTCCGTTGGTCAACACTGATGGATCGGTAACCACCTTCAAGCTCTCGACCACGCTGATGTAGCCCAGCTTCTGAGCGATTGACAGTGGTGACTGCCCTTGCTGTAAGAAGACACGCCATTTACTGTACCACCTCTCCATTGTCTTAGAAAGTAACACCACTGACAGCACAGTCAGTGAAAGGCAGCCAAATTACACAACTGAAATGCAAATTATGAGTAATTTTTTAAGTTTAAGCAGATGAGACTCATTCGAAAAATAAATAACATAAAAGTAAGCATTATGAATGATCAACCAACCAATTTGTGGTGATATGTCCACCAAGAGATGAAAGAACTTCCTTCATTCTGAATGAAAACTTCTTTAACTTTTGGATTTTTTTAAGTTAAAACAGCACAAAACTGATGGGAAGGAAGCCAACAGAAAAACTGCTTAAAAATTTGCCAAAGACCACATCCTTTCAAGTTTAAACATCCATAACTCTCTTTACATCCATTATCCTATCCCGTTTCAAGCAAGTGGTCTAGTTAGCTGGGTATACTGTTGATGTGCCATGGGCGACGTCGGATATCCTATTAAACCTCTGCCTCAGCTGCATCCTCCTCACACTAAGCCATGCCTCTACCAGCAATACATCACTTACATACATGCCGAGAGAGGTCTGTCACCGCCTAGTTGCAGGCAGCCCATGCTACATACATGCCTGCCTTGGAGGTTTGGTTGCATCCTGCGCCTTTGGATGGCTCTCCAAGTAGGGGTACCAAACACACATCCTGTAGCAGCAGCAGGAAATCTAGCCCCTACATTGCTCTCCCCTTTCACTGGCTCCCGGATGGATAGGTATAAATTTGCCTCGCGCAGACCCCTCAGGGCAGTTCTTTTCTGTTCAAACTCCTTGCTGTTCAGTTACCTGCCTACCAGCTTTGGCCTGCTAACTCCCATGATGTCACCTTGCTAAAGGATAGGGCGTCTATGTCGCCATGCTCGCCCACCCACGTCAGTCGCCCTCACCCCACTGTTCCCTACACAAGTAGTTCTTCTCTTAGCAGTTAGGTTACCTTGCCCTTCAGGCATTCTGGGCACAGGCTGGGATATATGTGGTTCATCAATAAACCCATATATTCATCTACTCCGGCCTTTTACATCTTAGTTTACCCTTATTTCTTCCCAACAATCCGCCATCCTTACAGGCTCAGGCACGATCTGAATCCCAAAGCCCTTCAGGCTCACACCTAGTGCACATTGGGAACTGCTCTCTACCTCAGTCTGGGCATCTGGCTACCAGCGATACCGTCACTTCTCTAGGCACCCACTGGGGCTGAAAGCAAGGCTCACTATGAAACCTACTCAAAGGAGACTTGGTTACCAGCAATACTGCCGCTTCTCCGGGCTCTGTGGAGAGTGGGCGCAGTGACACCTCCCACTTCCCTTAGGTGTACGAGCACCTCCCAAGTTGGAAATGTTTTCTAGTTCAGCTGAGCAACTGGTTAAGAGTGACACTGCTGCTTCTCTGGGCATAACTGAGACGGGGAGCGGGGCCCACCACAACCAGGTGGGGAGACGCCCTCCATTGGAAAAAGTTTAGATCTCCATGCACTGGCTTCAGAGAAAGGTTCTGTCACTCTAGAAGGCTCACTCTTTCCTTTCACACAGTTTTGGCCACCTTGCTATTGTACACAATTGGGTCTAAGCCTGAAAATTTACCTTGCCAAATGCCCTTCCCCTTTCTAGAGCAAGGAGGGCAAAGACTAAGAAAATAGCTGCTGCTAAGACTAAACGTTCTGTGGAGCAGGTAGTAGATTGTCAAAGGGTATATTCCCACTTACAAGAGGAAGCCACCCTACAGCTATCCAGAGCCACAGTGGTGTAGTTATTAGAATACTTGTTTTCCACCTAGGCGAACCAGGTTCAATTCCCGGTGGGGTCGCTCCAAAATATTTGCATGTGAGAATCGTGCTGGACAATGCCGCTGGTCAGCCGGTTTTCTCGGGGATCTCCTGTTTCCCCCACCCCTTAATTCGGGGATTGCTCCATACTCACCTCGCTTCACCCTCATCTGTTCTCAAGACCTCGATGTTAAGGGCCACCCAAATCTCTCCCCTCCACTCAACTTCAGCTATCCGGCAGCACCATCTCGTCCAGCTCTTGGCAAGCACCCCTGAGGGTCAGCACTTATAAATTGTGCAGCAACAACACTATTGATTCAAGCAAAATTTCACCAAGTGCTGCAGGAAAACAAATTTTTATCCTGGTTCATTAATTAAAATGGGAAAATCCTACTCGCATTTGTCTCTCCACACCTCTTCTATCAACCTAATCCTCTTTAAGTACCTTTTAACTACAATATCTTAAGTAATGGCAGCCTAAATAACTTGTAGTGTTGTTATCAACTTAAAAATAACAAAACTTTTTTTTCACAAAAGAATTAAAAGAAATGCAAAGAAAAAAATTATTTTGTTATAGACAAGTCAGGATATGTAGTTGGAAATGTATTTTTGTCTTCCTTCCACAAAACAAAGCATTTAAAAGTCATAAACTCACAACAGATTTCATGTGGCAACAACATTCACAGACTGTGGCGGCAGTATGTTTGCATAAAATATTTCCATTAACGTTTTCCAAATAGCGCTACGTTATATTAAATAGAGAATAGGCACACCCTTAATTAAGTATTCCCGAATACCCTTTTATTCCCTTTCCCCACCAATTTCCAACAGGCTTTTCAAATTATGAACTGTAGTTTCTTAAACTTGGGTCTCAACCTGTATGTTTCTCAATCCCCCCCCC